>VZRM01006012.1:329313-463463 GCA_013397955.1 Grantiella picta | reverse complement strand
ATTGGTAGAATATCTACTATATTTTTGTTGATGTATTAAAAGTGTGGTTTATTTCAAGTGCAGAAAATTTGTATCACAACCAGGAAGACACTATCCCACATTTTAATCTCAATGACTCAAAAATCTAGTGCTACAGCTATCAAAATCAGAAACATTGGATGAAAATTTTAATTTCTTAGTGACTATAAACAAATTAACTTCCTCATTGTCTAAAAGTAAGATTGGAACCTCATCTTGTTAATGCCTTTCTCCATGCCACCATCACCTCTACTGCACAGGAGACAGGTTCTTTTTTTGTATTTGGTCAAGCCAGTGTAAATCTAATTAAACTTTGACAAGTTGTTCTCTGTATTTAGCTTTAAATTTTGTAATTTCTGTTAAAGAATAAGAAAGGGTTGTAAAGTATTTTTTTATTTCTTCCATCTGTCCTACTTAAGTAAAAAGTATCAACTCCCTCTAGAAACACCATATTACCTTTGCCATTGTGATTACAGTAATACTGTGACTGACAGTGAGTTAATTCATGAGAGTAATTTAATTCTAGATTATCCAAAATTTGGAGAAATAAGCATCATTACCTGTAATAATTACAACCCTCATCCAGAAAGTGAAAACTCAATTTTACTTTCTACTTTAGCAGAGAATTTGGTTTCTATTTTATGGTCAAGTACGAAAATCCGTTTTACTGGAGGAGTTAAATTAGAATAAGGACACGCAGTGAAGGAGGAAATGAGTTTGTAGTTTACAGGTAATGATCCTTTCCCTTTTTTCCCAAATGCTTCTCCAGAATTGCCTTTAACACTCCGAGCATTGCTTTCATCTCTTGAGCTTTCTCCTCTCTGAAATGAAATAAATTAATAGTTCTGGAAAGAGACATCGACATCCCTAGATAACTCAATTGCCAGGATACCTTTAATAGTTATGGTTACCTGGTGCTTATATCTATGTGACAATGTTTGATATACAATACACTTATGCTCCTGGCTGAGTAGTCGTGTCAGTTTAATAGCTGGATTGCAAAGTACTCCCAATTAATTCAGTCTATTGCTCATGGTTTTCAAAAGATGTGGCAGGTTTGGTCTTTTCAGGATTGGCTAAAAGCAGAGGCCAGGAATCTTACTAGGAAGCAGGTAAGCTAATTTGCAAGAGGAGCTCTAGCATCAGATATAGCACGCAGAAGGTATATTTGGTGCTCAAATAATAAACTGCCATGTCTAGTTGCAGACAGGAATATGTGTTTATGAATCCAGTTTCACAGAATCGTCTTCCTTAAGCTTTCCTAATCATAGTGAGAATCTGATCCAGATGTGCTGTTGCAGTGTGCTAATAGGACTTTTTGTATATCAATGCTGTTCCAAAGATTTCTCCCTAGCAGAAACCTGTACCATCCCATGCTGTAAGCTTATTGGTGTACCCCCTCTCCCCTCCCTAGCACCTCCCCTCTGGCTTTCCTTGGTCGGCTCATATGAGTTAACTACACCCCTCATCCCTCTCCTGATAACTCTCTGCGAAAGCCTCCCTCGGGGTTTGCCATCTTGGCTTTCCAGCACTCTGCATCCTCCCCTGCCTCTCCGCCCTTCTTCACCATCCCTGGAACCTCCCCTGTGGACCTCAATAAATTCCCTGGAAATCTCAGATGGTGGTCCTGCACTTCTTTTATCGCCATGCCTCCACAGCGACTCGCGTCTCCAGCAGCACCACAGCCTGCCGCAGCCGCATGCGTGCCTGGCGTGTTTCGGCTCCAGGCAGCTTCCCCCACATTGCGGCGTGGGGTGGCTGCTCCTGAATTGCTAGACTGCGCTGCCGCAATGTGCCTTTTGTCTGCGGCTGGGTATCCAGTCCTCATATACCTATTACAATCCTCAGGCAATCCACAGCTTCCTGTAACATTGATAAAACACTGTCCTCTTTTTTTTTCCTCCTTCCCAAAGAAAATATATTGGCTTTTACTTTGTCTGGTGAAGCTTGCAGGTTAAACTCTTAAACTCAGCATGGTGCATGGACACAGAAGTTCTCTAGGGTTTTGGGGTCCTCTTCTACATCTGGCTACCAGAATGCTCTTAAAATCCCAACCAAATGCCTGTGCAAATGACACCTTGATCAAAACAGAAAACCTCAGTAATGAATCCCAAGACTCTTAAGAGAGGTTGGCAAATCTTAAAAGAGAAAAATAATCCCTGAATTATTGTCAAATCTTAAGACCAATATATTTAGGAAACATTTCTGAAGTACATTGACTGCAACCTCTTGAGTAGTGGAAAAGCATGTATTTATAGTTCAAAATATTTGGATTGTTTTGAGCAGGAAGAAAGAAAAAGATTTAGAATCCATTTTTATTGATTCATTTACAGAATGCATATTGAGTTTTTCATGTCACACATGCAGAGTGACTCTACTTGAAAGAGCAAGAAAGTGAGCAGTCACATCAGGAGGCCATGTTTTCATGTTCCATTGTAGAAGACTGAAATAAAATGTTCTGGTTATGACTCTGAAGCCATTAATTATTCTTTAGACAACTTAACAGACTCCTGAGACAACTATAAATTATATATATATATATTTTCTTTTTGCCTTGAACCCAAATAAAAGCATAAATTCAAACATGGTGCAACTAATTAAAATGCATAACCATGTAATATTGTTTAACCATTACAGCTTATACAAAATTATAAGCATTTTACAGCAGTATATGTTCCATGTGATCTTGATGCAGTAAGGATCTAAGTAAAAATCCTGGCAGACAAAGGGCAAGATAATAACATTCTGCCTAAAAATAGGCCAAATACACTGCCAAAAAACCCAAAACCCAATATAACCAGCAATGGGAGAAGGGAAGACCCTCTTGTTTTTGAGGGGAGCAGGAGTATTTTAATAAAACACTGTACACCATCGAAGAAAATGAGAAGAAAAAATGGAAGATAACTTCAGCTGCAACTTGTCTTAAAGAGCTCTGAAGGCTCATCAACTTCAGTTCAGTGAAATGTCAAGTGCTACAGCCATCAGTGCTAAATAAATGTAAACATTATCAGCTATACAGTACTCTATACTGAGATCCAATTTAGGAAGACTTAAAGACTAAAGGTTTTGTGCTCATCATGGTTAATAAGATACGAAAAATAGCCAGTAACAAAGGTGTTATTAATTAATTAATCTAGTGAAGTTTCAAACTGTCCTGATTTATCAATCTTATAACATCATTATAAAGTCCTAATTTTCATATGCATATATATATATATATATATATACACATTTATTTAATGGAAATACTTCTCCTCCAAATAACAAACTGAATCTTTTTCTTTGAAAGACTCAGATTATTCGCCTTGTGTCCTTAAACTGTTATTGTGTTCTCTTCCCTTTACTCTCATTGCATTTTCCCCAAAAATGAAATTACCATTAAGAAAAAAGTTTTGGTAAGAGTGTTTTCAGTATCCCTTTGGTTAGACTTGAGCTTTCTATTGCCATGCAGCATGACCTTTTATTTTTGTGTGCATATGAAAGTTGTTTTGAACAGAGATAAAGTCTAGAAAAAGAAAGCAAAGATAATGTTGCAGAGATATATGACTGAATCCAAATCTTTCTTTATTAAATGATTATCTGGTTTAAAGTTACTATGAGATAAGTGCTGAAAACCTAATTATTATCAGCAATTTATAATCACAATCATAGCTTCACTATCAGTTCAGTGAGATGATTTTAAATTATTTTCTTTTGAGCTGTTAATGTCTCATGAGTTTTCCACAGTGTCTGATGGTAACAGTTTGCAAGAGAAATATTTTTTTCCTGTAATAGACAAATAGACAATAGATTTTTATCAGATGACAGCTTACACAGTGGTGAAAATAATAACAACAAAAAAGATTCAATAAATCAGATAGGTCTGGAACTTTTTTTTCTTTCAGCATCACTGACGATAGTGGAGTGATCTGGTTTTAAACAGCTTTAGGCCTATAGATGGCACAAAATGGTCCTAGTTCTTTTGCTTGGTTTGGTTTTTTGTCTTTTTCTGGTATTTGTTTTTGGGTTTTTTGAGATTTTTTGGTTCGTTGTGGTTTTGTTTGATTTTCCTAAAATCTGCATACTCAGACCCTCTGCTGGTGACCTGAATGGAGTTATGCCAATTTACATTAACAGCGTTGACACATATTTGGCTGTGGATTAAACTAATGCATTTTTCATCTCATGCATCTGCCCCAGCCTGTTATCAGAGACTGCTGTCCCTATGGCAAGGGCAGATGAATGAAAACCTATTTCTTAATCAAGGCTAACCTGTTAAAGAAACTTGAATTCAGCATTAGCTTACCTTAATGTAACTGGCCGTAAGTCCAAAAAATGCAGGGGATCAATTTAGCTCTTCCTGTTCCTGTGGTGGCATCTTCCAGAAGTGGGATAGGCAGCTAGGGGCTGGAGACAGATTCAAATGTCCAATCTCAACATGCCACAATTTTTTCTTTCTGACATGAAGTCTGGTTTAGGCAAAAATCTACTTGCAGCTACTTGGGATAGATGACTTCTGCTCCTCATAGGTGTGCACTGGTCACGTCTAACCCTTCTCTGGGTTTGAAAGCAAATTGAGAAATAAAAAAAAAAAACCAACAAATCAGCACCCTCTCCCCCCCAAAAAATAAGAAAACCCCAACAAAACAAAAAAAAACCAAAAAACCAAAAAACCTAACCAAAAACCAAGCCAGCAAAATATGTCAAAATTGAGAAAGTATTAACACTCCGTTAATAAAGTTGAAAATGGAAGGGTATATTCCATTACAATGACTTGAACTATAAAAAGGTTTAGTATTTGATGAATCTTTAAAATGTGCTTCATTTTCAAATTTTCATCCCTATTTGATGCTATGTTAGACATTCATTCTCCTGTATAAACTGCACAGTGACATGCGAGCAGATAGGAGATACTTAAGCAGGTGAAATATCTTTTTTTTCCCTTCTTTTTTCCTTTTTTTTTTTTTTTTAAATAAAAACATGTATTTTCAAAAATAAAAGTCAGGAAATAAGGCATGTGTAGCGGCATGGGAAATTGTTCTGAACCTTTAAAAATCTTAGTCTGGGTTATAGTGTGTATTTCTGTTAATAGCAATCTCATTAAAAGCTGACTGATTTAGTAGAATCAGTCCTTATTGTATTCTAAATAAAACATACTGAACTATTTGAGAATGTGAGAGGACTCAGAATAATTCACTAGGTAGTGAAAATACATTTTCAATATTAAATTCTCAAATATAGCACAATGGAATTTTACCAGTCTTTCCAAAACACTGTGCTGAAGGGGAAGAACAAGTATGAGAAATATCCTTCTGACAGGTAGTGAAATGAAAAGCATTTGAAAAATGCTGCTTTGAATGAAAATGCCATTCCAGCCCTAGTCATAACATCACATTTCCAGCTCTACAGCCACTTGCTTCCGTGTGAATATCCCTCTGCCTTTGAACACAAGTCCTTTATTATTCATTCAGCAGCCTTCCCAGGATGTTTGCTAAAACATAAGGAGGCATAAGGATTTTAAACAATAAATAAGTCACCTCAATACCACTTGGTTGTAGATTAAACACAGAGGTTGCTGAAAGTAAAAACAAGATTTGACCTTTGCTGTTTCAGTACACATTGAGCAGGGCAACGCACAGCAATGTGAGCAGGCAGTGTGAGCAAGCATTAGTGCAACCTGCAAACAGCTGAACAAAGTGCCTGTGCCATGGCCATCCACAGCTCTAGTGGAGCAACCTGCATATTTTCCAACTGAGTTTTACTATTATGCTTCATTCCCTGTATTGGTGTAAGAGACTGTGAATTAGAATAGATGAATAATGGAAGTAAAGTAGGATTTCTTTCTTTTTTGTGGTGTATTTGTTATTCTTAATGTCTTGGGGTAGCTTTTTAGTTTTTTGGGTTTGTTTTCCTACCACTACTGCTCAATACCTACTCACAGAGAGCTAAGGACACAAATGTTACAAACAGTTTTGACAAGTTGGAATTGTTATTGTTGTTCCTATATAATATCAATTGTAAGTCTACCACCCAGAATATACTCCAAAAAAATTCATACACAACATATTACTGTATGTATTGTAAGTATTTGATTTGAATATATTCCTGGACAGCAATGTAATTTTTTGGGTTTTTTTTTTCTCTATCTTTCTGTGTTTCAGAACACATAGTAAATGCTTCTCTTGAGAATTGTACCCACATGTGCAGAAAAACATTGACAACCTGTTCCAATGATTATTCAAGACAGAGAACTTTCCTTTAGATTTGAATGTCTGTGGTGGGTTAAATTGCCTGACTGACAAAGAGCAAGCGTGGAGTCCTTTGTAGGCTGCAGTGGGGACACTTGGTCTGGCTTGGTCTTCCACCAGCTGCAGGAAAAACTGATCCAGTGCCTGGAGCACCTTCTCCTCTCTTTCTGCTCTCACTTTGGTGCCTACAGGACTGTTTCTCTCACATTTTCTTAATCCTCTCACTCACCGTTGCTGTGTATTTTTTATCATTTAATGAATATGATATTGTAGAGGACTCAGCAGCATTGCTGAACAGCTCAGTTTCGGGCAGTGATGGAATCACCTCAGAGTCAACAGAAACAGGTTCTGAGGTGGGTACAGCTTCTGATCTCACAGAAGCCACTCTTGCAGCCCTCTCGCTACCAAGACCTTGTCATGTTAAAAAAAGTCCTTTACTGCTGTTCATTTCTATTACTTCTTTTACCTTGATTAATATAAAATTATTCCTCTCCTCTAATTTAAAAAGAAGAATCTTATTTATACACTTCTGTCATCGGTAAAAATTTTTATATGTTTCCCTGCCTCACCTGTTCCTTATTTCTTTTTTTGTCAATGTCAAAACAACTCTTTCTCATTCAAGAATTGGCCAATACCTTATAAAGCAACTGTCATTGGGTAGCCTCACTCAAAAAGAGAAGAAAAAAATAAAGGAAAAAAGAAAATGGGCAATTTCAAATTATAGACTTTTACAATTTTTTTTCTTTTAATTGTGGGAGATTTAATGGCATTGCACCTTGTTATTATTGACCATGCAATTTTGGTTGCTTGGGGACAGCTGGATATCATGAAAGTCTAGAAACATTTTTCTGTTTCTATGGAGTAGGGTTTGCCAGTGTATCTTATCTGTTCCATAGCAGCTGTCATGACTGGGAGCTACTGAACACACTTTTTTTAATGTTAAACAATAAAAAAATAATTGGTAATGAAAAGGGGATAAGGCATTTATAATGTAACTGTATATCTTAAACCTGTGAGGGGCATCACATCACTTCGCCAGTTGTTCACAGTCATTCTCAAACAGGAAAATAAACTGGTAGCAAAACTAAATCCCAGATGGGTAATAGCTATTGAATTTACATCCACCAGTGACACAATTCCACATATGTTTTCCCTGTATAAGGTATGAACGAAGAAATTTTAAATTTATACAGAATGAGAGTTACATCTACGGGAAGCTGATAGAAGAAACCAGCCAAGGATGTTTAACTTTTGCGTGTTAAATGTCATAAGAAAAGCCATATGCAGTAGTTGTGTTTCAATGACAGAAAGGGATAGTCTTCAGAAACAGCTTATCTACTGTTCTATATTATTCTATATGTCTAATATTCATTATGATGTAGTTGTAATACAAGAATAATATAAAAAACAATACAGCAATAGAAAGCATCAACATTACTTTCACACAAATTAAAGGATAAAATTAGTGGTTTCCTCCATCTTCAGTAATCAGTAAGATAGATAATTAGGAGGTAGTCTTTGTCCGTACTCCAAAAATGTGCCAATCCCAAACAAAAAAAATACTTAACTATGTAGGATGAATTGTCACTGAGGAGGGGAACTTTTTCCTCCACAGGAGTTGAATTTAGCTGCCCACTAGTGCCTGCATCTAGTGCCCTAAGAAAGTAAGAAATTTATGTAAGAAGTGTAGAGATGATAAAAGACCTATGGGAGATGTGCGCTCTTCTAAAGCAGAAGCTGGATGTCAGACAGGATAATGGGTATCTCAAATGTTACTGAACATATGTTTGGTCAACTGACACTCACTTTGATGTTTTTTTAAGAGCAATTAGTGGTGTTTCATTCAGCTGCATGCTCTGCAGAGGCATCCCATGCCATCTACAAACCATGGAGTTGTTGAAGGCATGTGCACAGGGCTGACAGGGCAAACCCACGGTGTTGTCTGAAATACCCTACATGATTCCACCTGGCCTGAGACTGCTGACTGTTGGTTCAGAACAGAGTGAATTTCCCTCTTTTTTTTCTTCCTTTTTTTAAATACAGATATATCTGAAATCCTAAAAGGTTTCAAATAGCACTAGACTGCAATGTTCAGATGACTGTATGCAGCTCTTGGACCTCTTTGGCTTACAGTGGTCACAAGATTACACTGGACATATTAATAAACTCTCTGTTAACTATAACGAGAACTTAAAAACTTGGCTCATAGGCAAACACCTACATTGAAGCAATTGAATTTTAGGATCAACTGTTTGAAGATGGATTTCCTCCTTATTTGATTATCTAAATGAAGACATGGTATTTGAAAAGCTGTAGGTTATTAAAAATAACCATATGTAACAGCCTTTCCATTCACATATCAGATAGGATTCCATAAGATGTCTCAATAAAAAATGATCTCTCTTCCAGCAATTAAATTCAGATCTGAATGTTGAGTAATACAGATGTTTTGACTTCCTTGCGGCCAGCATTTTACTTTAGCTTCTGAGAAGTTGTTGATAAATATTAGTAAACTATAGAGGTATTTTGGAAACATATGTAATAAGATTCCCTGTAATTATCTCCTCTAAAAATGTGATTGAATAGACACCCAAATTCTTTATTAACACTCCATGCATTCCAACAGCTGAATTTCTTTTCAGTGTTATATTTGTATTATTAATAATTTAGAAGATCATTCTTTGGTTTACCTTTGTTGTTGTTGTCACTACAGTCTTTGTTGTGTATAAATGTTTTGGGGTAATTCTGTCTTTTGAGCATCATAAACAGTAACAAATGCTTTTTGATTCACTTACAAATTATAAGAGAAGAGCCATGAAATTTTCCTAACCTTTTCTGCAGCTCAATAAATCACAAACAGACAAGAAAGTTAAGCACTGCTTCAGTGGAAAATCAGCAGACAGATGTAGCACACATTCCCCTCAAAATAATTCAGAACCTGTTCCAATTTATCAAATGCCTACTTTATCTGTCAAAACAATGTCCTTTCTCAAATAAAGGGCATTGTTTCTGCAGCAAGAAAAAGGTTCTGATGTATTGTTATCTGCAAATGGATGGTGGAATAATGGAACAACAGGCAGCGTTTCAAGCTAAGAGATCAAAGGGCAGAATACATTACAATTCTTGTTAAAATAAATTAGACTGAAATGGTAATTTTAATAAAGACATTTATAACCTTAAACAATATTTTTGTGTTCCCAGATCAGAAAAACAATAAGAAAATTCCTTTAAATATGTAAGTTGATGCATTTCCTCCCATTGTGAGAACTTCAAATTTCAGAGCTGTAATGTACATTAGCTGGTATCTTGTGCTAACATGACACTATCTTACATTTGCAGAGGAAATATTTTCCATTGCTTTATTCATTTTTGCTGTATTTCCATATTACTATCATACTACAAAAGCATTCTTAGATTTTTAGATTAAGAATTTCTGTAAGCAAAATTTGATAACTTGAAATCTGCCAGGATAATTTTGATTTTTAGATGTTCACTGATGTGTTATGATATTAAGTTGCAATATTGAATCAAACTCCTCCTTAAAATTAGCCATCCTTTCCAAATTCCACTAATAAAATTAAATCAAGAATTAAATAATTTTAAAGCCTTATCCTCTCTAGAGTAAATTAGAAAACAACAACAAAAAAAGTAAACGGTTAATAATTGTCAATTAACTGAAAAAGCCCAGGAATTTTAAGTGTTTAGCAAATCTGTTTACTCAAACCTGCTTCTATTATCAAGCCATTGTAATGCTCAGATATTTTCTTTAACCTCAACATGTCAGATGTTTATGATGATTCCTGCAGCCAGCTTGATCCTGAGCTGAACTGTGACAACTTTGCACTGATGTATCTGTCTCCTCCATGATTGCATGTGGCTCTTTCATTCTTATATTCTTCCATTTTTCAATTCTTCTTTATATAACTGTGACCTCTGTCAGTTATTAGGTTTTTCTCTTATGATAAATTTTATAATATAAAAGAATCATTTAAGAATACAAGATTGAATCAACTCCTTTAGAAAATTATTCATTTATAATCAGCTGACAGCTGCAAAAGTTTGCAATATTTCTTTTTTTAAATAAACACTTTACAAACAACCTTATATTCATAATCTCTAAAACAGAGTCTCAAACGTTCTACGAAAAGAAATGCAATGATCAGAATCACAGCAAAGTAAAAATAAGAATATTTTGCTATGTATCCTCTGAGGTTGGATTTATTTCCAATCTGGTTTTATTTTGATGCCATTCCGGTGCAAGGCAAAAACTAAGCCCATCATCTTTAAACTTGGACATCTGTTAAAGCTCAGTTGTGCCAGCTTTTGCTCAATTGCATAAGTAGATGTCTGTGTTTATAAATAGTCCAGCTGAAATCAATTAGTCTGTGTACAGTGCAGTACAGTTGATGGGGAATTCCAGAATTTTCCTAATTAAGATTAGACTAACGCAGAAAGATTACTGATATCAAAACAAGCTTTGATCAGTGTGAAACTGGGTAGAATTGTGGAAGAATCATTGTATCCCCATTTGAACACCAGCAGTCCCCAGCTCGAGGTATTTCTGCACACACTTTTGCTACCACCACTGTGTGAGAGCATTCTCTGTTCTGTTACAGGCTGGATTGAACAGTTTAATTCAGAAGTTTGCACCAGGGTAACTGATTTTACCTACACTCTGCTAGGGAACACTCACATGAACAAAGTTAGTTACTGAAAAGCTGCAGGATGACTGCCAGCCAGTACGTAGTGAGAAGAAACTGGGTGATAAAAACTGTCACTTCAGCACAGCCCAAATGAGAAGGGGCTGTGTATGTGTATCAAAGGTTTGGAGGACTGGGCTAGCACATGCAGACTGCAGTTCATTCAGAATGGAGACATTCTTATAGTGCTCTTTGCTGCTGGAACTATTCAAAACACCAACCAAACAACAGAACTTTGTTCAGGAGAGTTTTGTCATATTGATCAAAACAAATTGAAACAAATAAATAAAGAATCTTATTATTGAGTAAATAAACTTTAATGTGCTGAGAGACAGACATACATATTCAAGAATCACTTCAGATCTTCATCGCACCTATTTTTCCAAGAAGTAGTTGACAATAGTTCTATCTTTTTATAAGTACAAAGCTGGAAACTCATAGATTACTTTCTTTAAAGAATTATGAATAGATAAATTTTTATGACGAATATTTACACTCACAAGTGATGAAAAGTAGGAAGTGAGAAACAACTACAAATGTAATTTTCATTTAATAAAGATATTCTGTAGCTATTGACAAAAGAAAATGGTCATTAAATAAAGATTAATGAGGAAGTAAATTAAATTCAGAAAATGCAAAGATAAAATAAAAATTGTATCTGGAGAAAACAATCCTTTTTCTTCCAGGTATTCTTAATCAAAATCAGACACAAAACATAAATTGAAATGGTTAATTAGGACCCAGGCTGAAATCTCTAGGCAACCAAAATGCCAGCTGAAATTACTAGGTTTTCAGATGCACAGACAATTAGGAATAGGATGATCCCAGATCAGTGAAATTTATACAGGGGACCACAATCTCTATTGAAATCTGACTTTGGGTTGCTCTGGAAGCAAGCTGGAAGAATAGAAAACATCCAATTTGAATATCAGCCATAAACTATCTGAAACCAAAATCAACAGAGATACATCAGTGTAAATGGTTAGCAAAGAGTAAATAATTTGCCTTAATTCTCTGCAGAGCTGCAGCAGGAACTTTTCCTCAGAGTAATTTCTGATGCTGAGAAAGCAAATTAGGACCTTGTTAACACTACTCTCTGCTGCCTTGCCCATTACACACTCACTCCCCTGCATGAAACAAACATAAAAGTGAGACTAAAAATGAATAGATAATTCTGATGTGATAGCACCTTTCCCAGGGGAAAACGACATGACAACGCACAGGAGACTGGGAATTAAACCTACCATATTTAGGACATGCAAAGTGCCCCATGTCAAGTGAAAAAAGATCAACAAACCCACTAATGCTGTTTTTGGAACACGTTCAGATTCATGTTTCTATATGATATTATATAAAAGAATATCACACAGGATTTCTGCTTTGGCACAGTTTCCTTTCTTTTGACTATATAGTTCTTTTGCTTAATAGAAAATTTGCTCAGCAATAGTTTGAAAATACAGTGCATAGGAAACAAAGTCAAAAATTTGTATATTAAAATGGTCAAGGCTATAAAGAGTATATTCTGTATGAGTAAGAATGCTCATAGAACAAAAAAAAAGTCAGAAAAGATTTGCCTTCTTAAGGAAGTTAAAGTATTCAGGAAATGTTTTATTCACTGATAGCCATAAAAACAGGATCTTGCCCCTTTACAATATGAAGTAATGGAAGAATAAAATAAATTATATATAACTGATTTGACAAAGCTCTTCCTAACTGTAATAAAATTTCACAAGGTGGTCAAAAATCACATTGTTATCTACACTTTCCACTAATACAATTCTGCTCAATTATCATTTTTGCTTTGAAAGCGAGATTCACTTTTTGCAGAGGTGAAAGAAAAATGAAGCCATGTGTGTCACTCTGCTTTAAAAAAAAGAGCAACAAAGTGGTTTGTGGTTCATATTTTCATCATCATCTAACAGAAATTCACAGGAAATCAAGTGTTTAAGTGAATAGATATATAACATCCTTATTTCCCACTTGGTATTCACATGCTGATCTTGTAATTAAGGAAAGAAAATCAAGACAGTTTAATCTGGCTTCTCCCAGGAAAATGACTTCAAGAATATAAAGACCTGTATACAGTTATTAATTTAGAAGTTAACTGTGACTAATACTTAGCAGAACACTCAGGCTTATGAAACCTTGATCTTGTCTGCGAAGTAGCTTTGTAAAAGGTAGTCCCAGATGGAGCACTTTTTCCATATATCATTTAGTTGAAAAAGAAAAAGCAACTAATTTCATTTACATTTCAACAAATTATTTTGACTTTGGCAGTGTATAGTATCAAATCAAATTGCTACACATCATATTTTTCTCCAAAGAAAAATAATTGTGACATTGAGTAGATACTTAAAGATACAGTAAAAATGACCATTTAAAAATGAAATATTTCATGCTTAATTAAGAAAGGTTATGAATAACTTCCCATTTGGGGTGTTTTACAGTTTTTTATCATTTGATATACACATCAAAACATGAACATAAAAACTATGGATCTTCCAGTCTAATACACAGCTTACAGTAAAGGGAACTTTGAATATCCCCTTGGAGATTTCGGCAATGATTTTCCACTCCATTACACCAATTTCATACTGGGGTAAGTCCATTGATGTCAATGGTGTTACATCAGCTTAAAAACAATATGACAGAATAGAAGATCAAGGTTATTCAAGCTCTTATTTATGGTTATGGAAAATTACACACGTCTGATGTACACAACAAGACTGTTGTTTTGTATTTCTTTGATAATGAAAATGTCCTCATATACAAAAAGGCAGAAAACTGAAGTTGAAACATAACAGATATTTACCAGCTAAACATACATAGGTGTAGACAGCAAATGCTGGTTGTAAAATAACCATGCAAGATGACAGCTGCTCAGCTATACTAAAATTAAATGTGAGAAAAGTTTGAATAGACTGATTTTTCAGAATTTATGAAGTCCCAGGGAACTATAAATCAGGAAGTAAAATGGTTTAGAGTTATATCTACTTCTTCAGTACTAGTATTTTATATTTATTTGTTTACCTTAGTATTTTATTTATATTTACTTTATGTTTCCAGAAATGTAACCAGACTGATTATTGAGAATTTCTGAAATAGGTTGTTCTTGAAACAATAGCCACATAAGTAAAAATGCTGTCATAATCACAAAATTAACTAGAGAGACAATCCCCTGTCTGAAACATACAATTATCTAACTGGCTGAATCTTCATCACATCTAAGGACTTTACCTAAGAGCAGTCTGAATCTTTGGTTACTTTAAAACACAGTGCTGCCCAAATATACCAGCAAGCTGTCTGCACATCTTGTCTGGCCTGTGGCAGAACATATTTGAGCTTTCTGTGAAAAACTCTGGAGTGTCTGTGGTGGGAAATCAACTTCTCTTTGCTTCTAGATGCTCTTGCCTTCCACAAGAGCAGAGGAGATAGCTAGAGGCATAGGATTCTCCCTCTCCTAGTTCACATTACAAGTAATGCTGGAAAGACTGCAAGCCCTTAGGGATCTGTGGCTTTACCCACAAGACTTTGTAAGGAATATACACAGATAGTAAACATGGATGAGTAACTGTTATATTCTCAAGCAGACCTGGGTATCCTGTGTTCATGGAATCCTGTGTTGCCTCATTTAGCTTTTCATTCATAGAATTTCCAGATTTTTTTTCTACCGGACTAATACCTAGTAATACCTTCACTTATCTTGTATTTTTGCAGTAATTTTTTGTATAAGAGTACTTTGAATTTTTACTTACTGAATTGCATGCTTTATTTTTAATACAGTTTATATAATTTAGATAAATATTTTTAAAATCTATTGCCAAAAACTCTTTACATCCCCTTCCTCTGCAGCTTGGTGTCATTTATAGGGTAAGTGCACATGCTCTTAAATTTTCAAAATCGGTAAAGGAAAACTGAGATAAACTTTGGTCATCCTCTCATTGTTTTTCTCTTTCCTTCATTTTTCGAATAATATTGTTATCCTTTCTTTAACACTCTGTCAATAATTTTCCAACTAGGCCATTTTTGCCATAGGAAAATATAACATGGAATTATGTCAACAGCTCAAATTTGCAGCATTCACTGCTTTTTAATTCTCACAGAGGCTGCTCTCTTGGAAAAGGACAAATGGTATGTTGTTTGAATGTAAATATGTGAATTGTTTCTTGTCACCTTAATATTGCGACTTTTTATGTGGCTCGATTTTGGCACAGGTGTTTTATTTACTTTATGTCTGTAAACAGATACAGGCTTAGAATTCTATTATTACAAGGAATTGTGATTAAGGCTACTCAGTAAAAATGCAGCAGTACCCACTAGTTGTTGTATTTTGTTCTGAAATATTTTGGAGGAGAATAGACAGTATGTTATCTGGGTATAAAATCCTTTTACTTTATAAAGCATCACATTTCAGGATCTAAATTTAGTGAGTTGCAGGGTAGGTATCTACTTATCAGAAGGAAACCCAATCTATTTGCCTAAGCATACATATATAATACCATCCAAAATATAAGAACTAGATTATCAAACTCAGCCTTTAGCTTCAGAAAGGTATTTATTGACAGTACATTCTTTGTCATATCTTTCCTTAGAAAAATGAAGCTTGGACATGTAGATCACATGTAGACTGATACATGAAACACTAAATTTAGGTTTTTTGAATCTATGCTTGAACTCAAAATAAATATCAGGTTAATCTAACTGAACTATCAAAACAAACAAACAAAACCCAAACCCCCAAACCTTAAAAATTGTTGAAAGAAAAAAACCCAAATATTAATACAAAACCTAAAGTTACTAACTGAATGTATCAAAAAAGTGGAAAAATATTGATGTAAACAAGAATGACACAAGTCTATAAGGAAACATACCATGGAGAACTTGGATAGGAAGATACATAGTGATTTAAAAAATACTTTGAGTTAGTGCAAAAGAATGGATGGTTTGCTGATTTTCCTGCGTAAAAAAGTAAGCTAAATTAGACAGGACCCTCTGTCAGGTCTTTCTTCCTGTTACAGACTTATTTCAGGCTGAACTGAGCCACCTTCTGGAAAGGTCTGTTTTTCTTCTTTTATTTTGAATTAAAGCAGTCAAGTCTCATACACTAGCATCTAACATTCAGATAACTACAGTTCAGTAAGGTTAATCCCATCCTGTCTTTCTCCTACACCAATTGTTTCATAGAGTTTTAAAATCATTGTGCTTCAAAAGTTATATGAGTGGGGTAAAAGTAGATTGCTGGAAAATAACTTCACTACTTCCTGGATTAGCTCATTGATCAGTGTTTTTCAATGATATATTAACAGCTAGCAAGCTGTCTCCAAATAATATTTTTTCCTATTTAGGACTTTGAAGTCTTTGACATTCTGAGAGAGTTAAAGCTGTTCAGTCTGGAGAAGAGAAGGCTCCAGGGAGATCTTATAGCAGCTAAGAACAGTCTGGAGAGGGACATCTTCAAGGGCATATAGTGATAGAACAAGTAAGAATGGCTTCAAAATGAAAGAGAATAAATTTAGATTAGTTGTAAGGAAGAAATTCTTTACTGTGAGCCACTGGAACAGGTTGCCCCAAAAAACTGTGGACACCTCATTCCTGGAAGTGTTCAAGGCCAGGCTGCATGGAGCTCTGAGTAACTCTGGTCTAGTGGAAGGCTCCCTGTCCATGGCAGTGAGGTTGGAATAAGAAGATCCTTAAGGTTCCTTCCAATCCAAGCTATTCTATAATTCTATGATCAATCTCCAGGCGGTTTTGAGGGTTTATTTTGTTTTGATATTTGTACTAAAAAACTATTTCTACGGTTTATCAGCTGCAGGTATTGGAAAAATAATGTTTTGGATATAACTTTTGACGAAGACAAGTTTGTAAAAGGTGGCGGTTTGTTCTTGGCTGACTGTCAGAAGCTGGCCCAGCTGCCTTCTCACTCCCCATCCTGAACACGATGGGGAGAAAAAGAGGTGGAAGAGTGGAAACAAAAAGAGAGAGAGAGGAGTAAAATGAGTTTAGGTAAATTATATAATTCCCATAAAGTGAGAAATAGGGGCTTTTGGCCCATGGGATTTTGAGCCAATATTTCTAACAGCACAGTAGAGTGTCGTCCCTACAACCCACGATGCAGGAATTATGGATAAGTAGATGTGAAGCATGGTGAGAACTTACTACACTTCTGTTGAAGCTTTATTGCTCTCTAGTGAAAAATGATTCTCACAGAATTTAGGGCATTATTCTTATTTTAGTAGTTAAGACACATGCCTTGGAAAAGAATTTAATTCTTTTCTTCTGGATGGTTTATACATTTATAAACAAATAATTTTGCCTGCAAAGCAGAAATACTCCTTCAAATTCAAAAGCATTCAAAGGAGACCAAAATGTTTGGAAAAGCCACTTCTACAGGATATATTAGTAATTTTCTGCCAGATTGGAAAGCACGGATAGGCAATGTGCCATGTGTGACACTTTAGCTAATTTAAAAAACTATCTCGATCCTCTGCATTTACTATATGGTAGCTATTCAGTATTAAATAGCATGGACTATTTTTCCCATTCGCTGTGAGATCCATAGGGATTGAAAGACTTTTCCATGGGATCATGTCCTATGTCATTATTGCCTATTTTTTGTTAATTATTTCTCTGGGTCTTTCTTATGATGACAGTTATTGCAAGTCCTTCAAATATGCACAATCAGATTAGAAATGCTTAGGCTGTATCCAAAGCCTGCAAAAGTTAATGGGAATGTTCTCACTGATTTCAGTGGCTTTGTCTACAGTTAAAAGATATGCAAGTTGAAGTCCATCATTAATTTCTATGTGTCAATACAGGGATATTTCTTTGAATGTGTAGACATAGTCAGATATTTTAATGCCAGCGTTCCTGACAAATTAACCTCATCGCTGGTATATGATAAAAGACAATTTCATCAAGTCAAATCATATATGCAGTCAGCACAAAGCATTCTTCATTTGCCTTATACAGTATATTTAAGGCTAAACAATTGGTTTATGTCTTTTCAATTCCATATTTGTCCTGTTGAACCAGAATTTATCTTAATGCATATTGAGTCCAAAACTGCAGAATTGTGTCTGAATCACTGTAAACCACCTTTTCTCTTACATGCCTAATCTCTTTATTTTAGTAACGCAGGAGTAAGACCTGCATACCAGCCCATTCTTAGCTCCTGCTCTTCTGATTTCACTAGAGGATGCCGTTCACAATAAAGTTAGAAAGTCATTAAAACACACAGTGAACATCTTTCCCATAACCTCTGTGAAAACCAGTGCCATGCATTTGCATGCTCAGGACAGCATTTTCAAGTAGGACAAATTGAGTTCTTTCAACTATGTTTTGTATAATTGTGCTTCAAAATATTTTTGAAGTATTTTTTTTCTTAATGTATACACTTTTTTTCCTGGGAGTAGAGCTAAACCAAGTTTTTAATCCATCAATAAATTGATTTTGTTTCACACAGTTGCATATTGTAAGCTTTTACTTTAATTATTTGGTTATTATTCAGTTTATTTATTCCATCAAAGGGAATTCGGAAGAGGAAAATTATTGTTTCAGCTCAAACCAACAGGAACATTTTTGATTATCATTTTTGCAAACCAACTGGCAAAATTTCTTTGAATAAAGTTTTGTCCACTTCATCCTCAAGACTTTTACCCCCTAAGTTTTATTATGTTTTTTCTTAAAAGGCATTTAAAATTTAAAATAAAAATTTGTGTTGCAAGAAAAAAAAGTGAAAAATGTACCTTAGCAATGCCATATTTCAATTACTAAAAGGTTGTTTTGGGGGGGAGTTTCAGACTCCAGAAGATTAACTGTTTTTCACAGAATTTTGTAATATTTACATGACTATAAGGAAACAGGTAAGTGTACCTTTGAGAACTATCACAGATACAGCGTAGACATAAAAATTAATAAATTTTACCCAATACTTTCACCATTAATATCTGGCTTTCTAATGCTGTATCTAATGACAACTCCAAATTAATTTTGAACTGACTATCCAGGCATATTCACTGGCAATCTTAGTCTTAATCTGATCTACTGTTTCTGTTCTCACCTTTATTTCAGATTCCTACAATTTTTTCTCAGTTAACCTCTCAAAATTTCGGCATCCTTTGTCCTTGAACATGCTATACTATTCCAATGTTACCATGTTTCCTTTACTCTCTAATTAAAACCATATTTCCTGTCAGATTTTTTCTTGTAAAGCACTTCCCTCTTTCATTTTAGGAGTACAGTTTTCATTACTTTCCTTTGTCTCATTTAAAAATATTGAAATGCTTGAGGGTTTCAGAATGAAAGATCTTTTAAAACTAAAGGTGTTTCTTACCTCCTCTTTAGCTGGCACTCATTTTTGTATAAAGAATGAAGTGTTTTCTGAATGACTTACAATTATTGTCTTTATGTGGTAACAGCATCACCCATCTCAAGGTAATTTCCTTAGTTCACAAGTGCTCCAGTTAAAGTGTGCCATTGATTACTCAAAACTAAGTACTTTTACAAAGGTCTGGCTATGGGTCCTCCTAAGAACAGTTCACCTTCTCAAAAAATATATTTGAGAGACAAATATCCTCTTCAAGAGGCAGCCTTCTCTTTCTTTTTTCTTTTTTTTTTTCTTTTTGTTTTCTCCACAGAAAAAGGTTGTTACAATTGCTCACACTTCAGCATGAATTGACATTTGAAATCACTGGAAAGGACTCTCTGTAGTCCTACGCTGTTCACAGAGCTCTTGCGTTGCCTTCCACAATCCGGTGCAAAAGTCACAGACATTTTTTCAATGACACTTGACATATATTTTTAGGCTGTTTTATAACTTTTGTAGTCCAAACACTTGCTCTAAATTGACATCAACCTTTGTTCAGGTTATTTGGCTATACTGACTGAAGTCTGGACTCAGTTTCTGATATCACTTCTTGATTTTTTATTTTTCTGTTAAATTTTGATTGCTGCCTTACTGCCGATATTTAGACAATATTCTTCCAATATATTTACAAACAACAAGAAGCTCTCAGAAACTGGGAATAGCATCCTGACACCACAAAAGTAAGCAGGGATGAGATATATATTTCTTGAAATTCAGCATGGCAATCAATTGCTTAAACAGAGATATCCAGCGATGTGTGAGATAACTGAGGGTATCTAATTTGACTTGCAGTTCCTCACCAGAAACACCCAAGTTTCCCACAGATCCTGTGTCTCATCTAACAGCTGCGTGCACAACACCTCAGATGTCTTGTGTCAGTTCAGATAGTTCTCACCATGTATGCTTTGGAAACTTAAACACACTATTTCAGATGCGTAGGTAAAATCCTCCTTCTGTGTATTTATTAAAACTCAGCCAAGTCATACAAAATAAATAAGGGGTTTGTGTAATATATCCCTTAAAAGCAGATACCCGTAGTTCAATTATTTTTCATGTACTGATGATACAAGCATTAGTTTTGTCTGTACCAGCATTAAGTGATCATGCTCTCCCACTCTTCTTCAGGAGTCCGCTATTGGTTAGATGTGAACATTTTGGTTTAAATTAGTAATTTTCCTATGCACTTAATCAGAAAGTGACTTGAAACAAGGGAGAGAAATTATGATTACCTTTTTTTTCAAATTTAATTAGAAATCCCATGGAGTCAGCATGTCCGTACCTTGAGGGAGGGACTCATTCGTATCAGTTAGCAACAAGCCATCTGGTCTCTTTAGAAGAAACGCTGATAGGGTTTCAAGTTTCCTTGGCCAGAGGAAGGGACTCTGGTCTTATTTATTTATTGAGAGAGGTGCAAATATCATTTTATCACTAGAATCATATTCTTTAAGCAGCTTTTTTTTAAGCTCCACTTTGGAGAAAGATTTATTAGCATTGTGTATCCTAAGTCTGGGTATGGCCGGACAGGTGCATAAAAGGGAAATTCATTGGGAGGTAGGCCACCTCCCATACAAATACTGCCTCTGCGATTGTCACATCCAAAAGCTTGTCACTGCCCCTTCACCATTCCATAGAGGTTTGTGAGCTCTGGCAAAAAAGAAACTAGGACCCTGACCAGTTTTTGTCAAGGCAGAGCTGGTGATACAGAGATATGTCAGCTCACTGGTGCCAGCAGCCTTTGAGGCAAAGGAAGAAAACAATTCCTTGTGATTTGAGTGCTTCTATTTCAGTCTCAAGTAGAGACGAAGTTCAAAATTTTTTCCTCCTAGTACATCTGTGTTTGTCTGGGCTTGATGTGTATTATAGAGCCACTGCATTCATAGGAAGAAGCCATATGAGTGTATTCCATGTGTCAAGCTATTAGAAAATAATCATGATGCAAATTCACTTTGCATCATGATTATTTTCATTACCCGGAAATCCTCATTACACGGAAACATGCAAAGTAAAGTAAATGCAAAATCACTGTTGAGAGATGCTCCTTCTAGAGTATCAAATAGGTTTGTTCTTAGTGTAGCATATGCAGAGCCTCTCTTCCTGATCTTGGAAGATCAAGAAATAAATACAATAACTGCTGGCCAAAAATTTCCTAGTAGTTAAAAATTTATAAATACTAAGCAGCAAAAACAATTGTCCAGCTGTGTAGAGAAGTCATGAATTCTCTGACAAAGAGGATCATATGAATCATGGATATTTAAGAGTGGTTAAACAGGTCATAAACATAGGGGTAAAGAATGCAGCCACATTCAACATTCAATTCTGAAATGCACTGAGACTGAGAGGGATTTCAAAGTAACAGCAGAGTGCCAGATTAGCTACCCATATGAGGTGCTCGTGCAAAGCTGTAGTCAAGGGAACACTCATAACCTTAAACAGAAATCGGATGACAGAAGTTTTCACATCCGTACATGGTATTCAAAGCAACACTAATACAAAACTCTGGAGATTTCTAGTTTTTTGAAAGGAGGATTAGAGATTGGGATGTTTCCAATATAAGTAAGCAAAAGGAATGTGTGTGGCACACTGGGACAGTTTGGCCTTACAAAATAATGTCCCAAAGCATGTGGGCTGCAAAGCTCTGGGGGTGTGCGGAAGGAATTACCAATCCACATGGACCCATTGAAACAAATAAAACCCCCAGAAAAAAAAACCAAATAAAACATAACAAAACAAAACATCTGTATTTACCTGAGGCCTCTCATGCCAGACAGGGGTTTGCAGGAAGGCACACAGCCTCCATGGGTAGACTTAACTCCCTAAGTAGATAGGGAGCACTTGAACAAACTAGACACTCACAGTTCCATGGGCCAGATATGTTGCACCCACGAGTCCCAAAGGAATAGGCTATTGTCATTGTAAGATTCTTCTCAATTATATTGGTATTGTTATGATCAATAGGAGAGATTCCTGAAGAATGGAAGACAGGAAATATCACTCTTGACTTCAGTGGTGAAAAGAAAGCTCAGGATTACAGGCAGGTCAGTGTCACCACTGACACTGGGAAGATTATTTGGAATATCTTCCTGGAAATCATATAAATACATGAAGGAAAAGCAGGGAGTGGTCAGCATGGATTTAGAAAAGAGTAATCATGTTCAATCAACCAGATAGGCTTCTACAATGAAGTGAATAGATTGGTGGACACAGAGAAAACAATGGGTTAGTGGGTTATACTTTCACAGCAGATGTGATAAGCCACCATCTCTACATTGTGAGAGAACCAAAATGGTCACTATTTATCTAAACGGTTGTTGTTCACTACGTAAGTCTAACCTAAAATTAAAATTGTGTGACTATAGATTTAGAGATAAACATTCAGAACTAAACAGTGTGTCTTTGTTGCTGAAATGAAGACAGTTTAATATGTCTCACATGAATCTTCCCATCTATGACAGTACTGTGCTTTCAAATTTAGGTCATTGTCAATACAACCATCAAGTGGCTGACAGAATGCTAGAACATTACAGCAGAAAAGAAAAATTTCTCATACTCAAGAAAAATGAGATATCAAGAAAAATACTGAAGCTTCCCTTTCCTTTGGGAGCCTGTAAGTCAGAGCACTTGTCTCCATAGAAGAGAGAATATAGAAAAGATCAGAAGCAGGAGTAACTGCACTCTGTCAGTATATGCAAGTTGTGTCTCTAAATCTTCTGTCCAATTATCTCTATAAGATATTGCGCTAGAAGAATTATCATAAAAATCTTAGAATTTTTTGTGTTGGACAGACCTTTAAGATCATTTAGTTCCAAACCCTCTGCCATGGGCAGGGTCACCTTTCACTAGACCAAGTTGCCCATCCAACCTGACATTGAACACTTACAGGAATGAGGCATGCACAGCTTCTCCAGACAACTTGTTTCAGAGTCTCTCTACCCTCACTGTAAGAAAATTATTCTTAAAATTTAATCTAAACCTGCCATCTTGCAGTTTAAAGCCACTCTTCCTTGTTCTGTCACTACATGCCCTTGTCAAAAGTCCATCTCTGGCTGTCTTGTAGGCCCCCTTTAGACACAGGAAGGTGCTCTAAGATGTCCCCAGAGCCTTCTCTTCTCTGGGCTCAACACTATTTACATATTTCTGCCCTGTCTGTGCATTTCACAGATGAATATCACAATTTTTATACTGTCTCAATGTATTGCACTGCAGAAATCTGAAGAAGTATGAAAGACAATGACTTTAATAGTAATCCTTAAATTACATAAATTGTCTGTGTTCTGTCTTTCCTGCAGAAAGTCACAAGAAACTGTGATTGAAGATCCTCTTTGCTCCAATATAAACTTCTTCCTTTGACAAGAATGAGTCCTTGCACCTGAGAGGTGTGGAGTAAGTGGCTTCAGAAACTCACAAACACATTTGCTGTTAAATTAAGAAGCTTTGTATGGTGAATACCTCAGATTAGAATCTACCTCAATGTTAGTACATTCAGCTTTCTGAGGGGCTTCATCATTCCCACTAATGAAAAGCAGATTCTTTACACATTTGTTGTGTCATAATTTTTGTGGTCTGATCAACACACTAACTGGAGTACAAGGACATTTGGTTGGATACACCACTGAAACATTCTTTGTAGTGCATATTACTTTTCATTAGGTAGGAGAAAATATTTCTATTTCTTCTAATAGAGTGATAAAATAAAACACATTTGGGGGTTGAATTACATGGTCACAGTCATCACAAAAGTAATTGCCATCAAGTAGCTGTGCCACTGAGGGGCTACAGTGACGAACAATGCACTTTAAGAGTACACTTTTGTCTTTTAAGTTGGGCTTCTTCCATAAGCCATCAGAAGAAGATCTTTAAACAAGTTATTAAGGTCAGGGTTGTTTTGAATAATGTTGCAATGTTTCCCTGATAATTGCTTGGATTCTGCCTACCTATTCTTTAACCTAGTGACATGGCTAATAGAAAGTTATTTGTGTTTTGATGCAGAGTTGTTTCAATAAGAGCTCCACTCATGTTTTTCTAACTCCAGGTTTATTCTAGGCATGAGGGAATTGTGCTTAAGGCAAGCACCTATAAAATAAATAAAACTTTTCTCTCAGCCCATCAGACCTTTTCAATAAAGGCCTTTATGTTAGAGAATCTCTTGAATACAAAATGTTATTTAATAAGTAAGTTCCAGCTATTATTAAAGCTAGCAATTTTTGTATGTTTTTTTCCTTTTGCTTGTGAATAGGTGTATTTTCTATGATAGGCAATATTTCATCTTGAAACTTGTTAGTAAAACCATGTATCAAAATAATGTCCCTTTTCCTCATTATGTTCAATATGGAGATGAAATATTTTATGGATTTTCTCTGCACTTGTCAAAATAAACAAAATATAATTTTCAGGATAATTTGTAATGAATTTTAAACTTTGTTTTTTCTTGGCAAGTTACATTTTCATCTTTACAATGTGAAAATAAAGATGATTCATGTATGTTTTTCTTTGGATATATAACATGTCACTTTGACTGGAATAAATGAGTAAGCTTACAGTAAGGTGCATAAAGTCTACTACGTTATGCAGAAATTATTATGTGTACACATTTTGGAAATGAAATAACACGCATATTAATTATACTTCCCAACTTATTTAAATATTTTTTTCAATATATTTGGTTTTGTAGGAAAAACTCCATGTAAAGCCTATATTTTGATTTATGATGACAAAAAGCAAAAATGAATGCTAAGTTTCATTCTACCTCTGATAGAGCATTTTATTCTTTGTTTCAGTGCTAGAATTCAAATCATTATTTGGAAGAAACTCCAGACATGTTTGTGTGGAAGGAACAATGTACTCCTCTGTCTCTTGACATTAACATTGGACTAGATGATTTGGAAGGTCTCTTACAACAGGGATGATTCTGTGATTCTGTGAGTCTGTGATTAAAAAAAACCCCCACAAAGTACAGAAAAAGAATACTTGCCATTGAAGTGAGTATCAGTTCTGACTAAAATCCTTGTGGAAAACATGCAAAAGGGCATTGAAAGTGCTTGTAAAGGATCTGAAAAAGTAAAGTTTCGGAAGAATTGTCCAAACCATAGTGATGTTAGCCAGAAACTAACGACAAATAAAACCAACCTTCTAAATATAAAACTGAGAGAGAGTTTATCATTTGAAATACAGAGCCCAAATTAATCATTTGTGTAATTTGAATGAAGTCAGTTGGAATTATCCCAGGAATGAATATAGCCCAATTTGTTAAGGATATGGTACTGTAAATACTGCACTGTGTCAGATGTACATCTGTTCAACAACTGCCTCAACTAAATAAATAAGATTCTTTCCCCTTAGCTAAAAGCAACCTAAACACTTAATTCAGACTATCCCATTCTGTCAGGGTGCAGAAGTGGTCTTCAAACAAAGCACCTCTGTATTTCACTTGGAATCAAGTAAGGCATCTAAAAATGATTTAAAGAAAGAAAAGAAACAAAAATAAAAGAGAAGAAATTACCAAAGATCAGAGAGAAATAAAGGAAGGAGGGCAGCATGAAGGAGTATTCAGAATACAGCATTCAGTCACTAGCAGTCTGATCTTCAAAGGATTTCAACTAAGTCATTAAAATAGGAGGTTAGTTTTTAATGAGAAGGTATACAAGATGCCTAGTATAATTAGAGAGTGGGCTCTGAGGATTTACAGGACTTAGGAATTTTTGAAAGAGAAGAAATAGCTGAGCAAACTGAGCTTAGCAAGTACTATCCATGATAATTTGTAACCTGCACATCTGTAAATTGTTGTAATATTATTGTTCTTTAACCCCAGCTGGCAACCAAGCTCCACACAGTCACTTGTTTAGCCTCACACCAGTGGGACAGGGGAGAGAGCAGGAAGAGTAAAAGTAAGAAAATACATGGGTTCAGATAAAGATGGTTTAAGACCTAAAGCAAAAGTTGTGTGCACACAAGCAAAGCAAGACAAGGAATTCATTCACCACTTCCCGTGGGAAAGTGGGTGTTCAGCCAGGAGAGCAGGGCTCCATCACATGTGATTATGACTTGATTATGACAAACACCACCATGTTGAAGAACCCTCTCCCTCTTCCTCCTTCTTTCCCCAGCTTTTTATGATGAGTATGAAGCCATAAAGTTTGGAATATCCCTTATGTCAGCTGGAGTCAACTGACCTGGTTGTGTCCACTCCCAGATTCATGTGCACTCCCAGCCTTCTGCTAGTGGTGTGTGATGAGGGACAGAAAAGACCTTGGCTCAACAATGAGTAAGCCCTGCTCAGCAACAGCTAAAATATCTGTGAATTATCCACACTGTTTTCAACACAAATTAAAAACATACAACTAACTGAAAAATAAGCAAAAACCCCAGACAAAACCAGCACAAATATGCATGCTTTGAACCTTGTGAGGCACTGTAAAAAGAAAGTTCCTTCCTCACTAGCTGTTTCATTGGAAAAACCTACTGTGGTTTGTATTGGATCCTTTCATCTCTCCCCACCATTCTCACACAGTGAAAGCTATCCTTTTTGTTTACTAGACGATCCATCATGTATACTTTACTTATGTACAAAGGAGTTTAGTAGGGTCAGTAAGTGAAAGCAAGGCCATGCTTTCATGAATGATTTTTTTCTCCTTTGTTTACTGCTATGCAGTTAAAAGGCTCAAGTTTTACACAAATGCATCATTAACTTGAAATACTGATAAGTCCTCCTAGTGATCAACACCTCTAAATTCTAGAAAGTAACAAAGAGGAGGGGAAAAAAGTAAGGATTGTAATAGATAGAGAAAAACTTTAAATTATATCTTGCTCACACATATATGAAGCCCATAGAAGCATTGTTTAGAGTTATGTTTCTTTCTAGTTTAATCTAGTAAATCAAGTAGAGATGCTTTTTTTCTCCCATCTCATGGACCCTTTTGCTATATTTTGTTTTTGTTTTCTGTGCCTAGATGTGGTGGCCTCCTTCTTGAGCTCCCTGCTTCTCCTTTTTTCCATATGAGAAGGCTTTTTGCGTGTAAGCACTTACCAACTCTTTTTATTTTTAGGAAATAAAAGAGTTGAATGCACGTTTTAATACATTTTTAATGGCTGTTGCTGACAGACAAGACATTTTGTTGGTATTGTCTTACATTACTATTATGTTAAAAGACTTTTATTTTCATCAATATCTATTGTGCCGTCTGGTTAAAATGACAAAGACTCCCACGCTGAGCAAATTGAACAAGCTTTTCACTTCATTGAAGGAAAGGACCAGTTCTGGCTGCAATGGCTTTTTTTTGGAGAGGGGGAGTCATTGTTCATGTTCTATTGACTCTATAGTTCCTGTTAAATAATGTTCATGGATTATTAAGAGAATATTCATCTTTAGTGTACAAATAACTTTCTTTAAAATACTGTTCCATTAGAGTATTTCCTCTTGAGACTTGGTCTTCTGCTGCCACCTTCAGCCAATATAAGTTATTGTTGCATGGTGTGTCTTAATGCAAATGACAGGGACATGCCTTCACTACTCAGTTTCAGAGACATTTCTTCAGTTTTATGTATCAGCATAATTTCGTTTGCAAAATACCTTGGAGAAAGTAACTTAGAGATACTGTAAGAGAAATCACAGAACTGGGCAAAACCATTCTCATTGTTGACTTATACTCAAAAACTTTTTCACTGTAGGATGAATATATTTTAGTCTATGCATTCTCTCTCCAAAAGTGAAAAGAGTTTCTTCTTTTAGCTACATATGTTATTTCTGTTCTGTGTTTGATCACTGTTTTTTGTTCCTCTTGTGTTCAAGACAGCACTTGGTGATAAACTTTTCTTCCATCTCACTCTAAGGTGGTGAAATACTCTTTTGTATGTCCTTCGTGCTCATTGTTCTTCAGCTGTATCAGATTGGAAGGAATATTCAGAGTGGTGGTTTTCTTCTCTTGTTTGCAACACACAGTGCAGATTAAATTCTGCCAGGCTCCAGGCCTCCTGGAGCTGTAAATCTCACAACAGGCACTGCACAGATGTGTGTCAGAAGGAATATCAACTTTTGCCTCATTCTGCTGAACCTTTACGGGCACTGTAAAAGAAACCTCTGCTAAGAAATTGTACAGCACAATTAAGTGTTAAAAAAAGGTGTAAAAATGAGAAAACCTCAGTATATTGCCATTTACTCAAACATGGTGATCCACCATCTACAGAAGCTTGAGATCAAAATGACACTCCTTCACCTGTCCCATCTCTGGGGTCTTGTGGCAGAAGCAAGCTCCTGATACACATTCAGACCGTGGTATATTGTAGCGATATAGCTCCAATGCAACCTGGGGTCAACTCTTTCCTATGCAGAAAAAAATAATGTCTTAGATGGTGGACACTGAAAGGCAACAGGTTGTTTTGTGCATGTGTTGTGGGGAAAGGGGAGGATAAGTGCCAAAATCTGAACTTTTGAACTCTCAAGAGGAAGCCTGCTGAATGCTAGTTGAGGCTGGTAAAGGCTAGCTGTAATTTTCTTATTTAAAATTGAGTATGGAAAAATGTCACTTCCTGAATCATCCAGTTATTAAAGAGGCAAGAGACAGAACCACCTGCTGAGACAGAAAAGTAAAGCAGTAAAAAAAAAAAAAAGCAAGAGGAGAAGGCAGCCTGGAAAGAATAAGGTGGAAATCGCTGCTGGAGGAAAGGTCTGAGAAGAAGGTGAAGATCCCAGATGTTAGACAGATACATGGAGAAAGTGACATGAGAATGGTCAGGGATATCCTGTCTGATATCCCCCAAAGTGGCTAACTGCCAGCAGAAGCATGGTGTGAAGAGGCACAAATTTATGCCTGATTTTCCCAGATCAGCAGGAACCCCATTGTGGCAAGGGGAAGCTGAACCTAGAGAGTGTGATACAGTGGAAACTGAGCAAGTGTGTGTCATAAATAAGTGGAGTGGAAGCTCTAATTTTGATGGTTCTTAAATAAACATCAGTTTACACATCCACTATAGTTTTTACTCTCTCTGGTCTTCGTCAGCATGACAGACCATCTCCTGCCCAAGAGCAGAAGTTACAAATAGGCAGAATCCCTGGTAAGGTCCCTACAAACTCAGTAGATCCCAGCTGTGGCTTGTTGTAGTCTCTGTTTTCTTTGAAAGAAAATTTATTCACAAAGGAATAAAACCCCTAAGTATAAGCATAATGCTTAAATTAAGCGCTGCAAATTAAATTGGTCTAGTCACTGTGATGCTGGATCAGGAAGCTTCTGAGGAATTTAGACCTAAAAATCTAAGTCTCTTAGATGCCTGTGCTTGTATGGGTACAGAGAAACTTAAAGCTATTTTGAATTTACACATGTTTTATTAAAATAGGGGAGTTTTTTTTGATGAAAAAATAATTGGTGGTGACATCTTTTCCTATTAGACCATCTTTTTTCCATTAGACCATAATTTTTTTTTATTCATGATCTAGACCTAAATTTAAAAAATAACCCAAAATCCCCTCACTATCATTGTCATTTTCTTCCTTGCTTACCTCCTAATTTTATAGATTTCAAGGCTGGAAAGACCCATGAAATTTCTGATTGACCTTCTGCTTAGCAAAATTTTTAACCCTGTTCAGTGCCTTCTCACAATAACACATTTGCATAACTATGTTTATCAGCTACAATGACCTTCCTTTTGCCTTCTACCAGTCATTGTAATTTAACACCAGAGGTACTTCATATACTACAGATTTTAGTATGCCTTTTGCTGAAGACGGGCTCATTTGTAAACACAGCCAGAATGTAAGATTCGTGGTTAAATTTTCTCATAGATGTGCATCGTGCCTATCAATACTTCAATATATCCATTTGGTGATTTTTATTTCAAATAATATTTTTACCTGCAGTTAAATTAGTTTTATTTGTTTGTGTTTTATTCTCAGTAGTAACACACAAGAAAAAATAGTTCAAAACCACCAATAGCAAATTAGATATAGCAGACTCTTCCAGGTCTTGTACTCTTGTTTTCTGCTTTATCTTATACTCAAAATCAGGAAATAGTATGCTGACTCAGAGTAGAACAAAATTACACCAAAGAGTTAATAGGGCAACTATTTTCCAGATTACTTCCACATATTAAAATGTAAATCATGAAATAAAACATTGCCACATTTCATAGATCAAGCCTTCAGGTTCATTTTTTTTCACTTCCAAAAAGTGATGCCATTTGCTATTTATTCTGTCTAATTTTTATTAAATGCTGATAGAAATTATGAGGGCTAATTGCTGTATGCTTTCATAAACACATATACTACATATTTTGATGATGCCATTTTGAAGTCAAATGAACTGCTAAATGAGAATGAATAATATGAATAAATGAGAATAAAAGAAGAGTCTGAGCTTTTCATTTTGATGGTAAAATCAAAACCAATATTATTTTCACAGGAAATAATTATTTTTGCAAATATGCAGTAGTTAATGTCTGGTTCTCTTTTCCGATTATTAATACAAATTCTTACAGACTCTCCAAGAAATAATCCAAAGTTCAAGTCCAATAAAACAAATTTTATTTGTTCCTATGTGAATAGTGTAAATATATATTAAAGGTTTTGTTCCTTATAAGCCAAAATGCTCATTCATTACTCACCCCCAATTGTCTCCTTTGCCTGAGAAGTGGTGTCTTTATTCATCTTAATGAATGAGTTAACAGGATTCCATTGGCATGGATTGCTACCATGAAAAAAGTCTGAGAAATCAATCCTGGATTAAGGACTGAAGGATTTGGTCCAGTCTCTATAAAATATGATAATACGATTCTTTCTTATGGAAGAAGAATTATCCTCATCTATTGTATGTTGATGAACTCTGTGATGACTGCCTTACATAGCACTCTGGATAGCAGTAAATGACTGTTGCACTGGAGAAGTCAGATTTATTTTGCACATGTAAGACATTATTTTCATTCTTGAACTTCAAGGACTCTTCATTCAGAATCTAAAATGTTTCATCAAACAATGTAGCATCTGTTAAAATCATAATCACTTGCACCAAAATTCATATTAAAAAATATATTGTACTTTACTTCCTTTGTATTTATTGCCCCCCCACAATAGGTGTCTTAATTTGAGAGCTATATAGACGGTTTACATGGTGGGAAAAAAGTGTTTCACTAAATTTTTGGTTTTAGCTAACATCAGAAATGCAGCAATGTTAATTTTGAAAAATAAGAAGATTTTAACTGTTTTTATGGGCAATGCAAAGACAAAGTAATAAAGCAAGCATGTGGACTTTATTAATCTATTATGAATTGTGTTATTACCATGAAATATATTATGCAGACTTTAGTTGATTTGCAGTGTGATTTGTAAGAAATTAAACCACTGCTTGTTAGTGTGAAAGTGAAGAGGAATCTTAAATTCTACTAGACCTTGCTGTTGAATATTAACTGCAGGTAAAACTCAGGGAGCCAAGAAGAAATGAAAGAAAGGATCAAAGAATGTCAAAGATATCTACTGCTGCATGGAAATTGTCATTTTGGCACACGTCATTTTGGCACTCAGTAACCATTGTCTTTTTAAAACCACACTGAAGGTATGAAAATACTAATATTAGCTTAATAGTAACAGACTAATCTCTTTTGAAGCTCTGAGTCTCCTTTTCATTGTCTTTTATGTCTTTGTTCACTGGATCATTCTGTGCGTATTTATTTTTAACCCTGAGACATGCTAATAGATGAAAAAGTAGGAGAGCAAAACCTGCTTCTTTCTTTTTTTTTTTTTTACACTACTTTCTGTTTCTCATGTATTTTTCTTATTCTCTTTAATGGTCATTAAAGTGCTTTAAGTTCCTGTTTCGTTATGGAGAAGCGTCGTAATCTGGAAACACACTAGTTTTTAAGATGGATTCTCCCTGCACATCAGAAAATCCTGTCTTGAATGGAGGGAGAGAGGAGAAATTTTGTCTCACAGAAAGCCTTCAGGATTTGCACAATCCCTTGACTTGACTAACACAGCAATTTGACTTAACGTTTTTCTGTTTGAGAAACACCCACCTATATCTGGGGTAAAAAACTTCCATTGTATTAACATTGGAGGAGACTTGAAATGAAGATTTATTGTCTCTCTGAGATTTCAATTTTTTTTCCCTGTAGGGACAAATAAATTATTTATTGAAATGACCTTGTGAAAAAATACTGCCATTTTACCTGTAAGTTGGGTCATTAATAAGTCTTTAACACCTCCCCTAAGAAGAATTAAAAGCCTTGCTTAACAAAGATCCTGAAGTTCATTGAAATATTATCAACAAGTGAGAGGCAAACAAGAAGAATGTGTGGGTTTGTGGCCTGAACCTCAACGCTTTATGTATATTATCATGGACATGGAATACGAAACATTGTTAAGAGCCTTTTGTCCTACTTGAGTATTATACAAACAGAATTAGGTCACTTAGTTTAGAGCAGACATAACCATTGTGCATTGAGGTTGTACACAACACTTTAAAGTGATGATCTTATTTTCTACTTATTCTATATTCCTATTTTGATTTTCAAAACTGATGTAAATAATTTTTAAAACACTGAGGAAAAGCTTGAGTACATCAAAATCTCAAAAATAAAACATGATAAAATTAAATGGTACATGTGTCACATTAAAACAATTGGAAATGCATCCCAAGAGGACAAAAAAATCACAAAAGATTAGGGACATATTTCAAAATATATCACTGAAGCAATCAGCAATCATTAAAATGAACAACATATCACCATAGGGAGTCCTAAATTAAAAATCCTTCATACTTCAGAAGTCAGTATAGTTAGTGTTGCCAATGGTACACTTGGGATTATTTTAATATACTATAGGATCTAGCTGTTTAGTTGATATGCATAGTTACCCCTTTGATCAGTTATCATTTGTAATTTCCGTTTGATTTTTTTATTATTATTATTTTGCAGATATTGTTTCCAGTGATTTGTTATCGGTCCTCTGTTTTAATGGAGGGGTTATGATTTATTACATGAAATAGTTTTACTTCTTAGAAAGAGAGAGGATTACTTTGTCCTTTTTTTTTTTTTTTAGGAAGAAGAAGATGCAGTTTGCCGTATTTCATATTGTCCTACTTCTGTTTAATGGTGAGGACATTTACCTGAAGATGTTTGCTGGTAGCTACCCTTCAACTAGCTATAGTCTAGAAGAAAACATTTTTTACTCAGCATTTTACTCTAGGATCTTTGAGGACCAATATATAGAAATATCAGTGTCATTCAGTCCTGGCTTTACAAATTTCAAAACAAAAAATGGTTAATGAATTGAGGATTTAATCTGTCTCTCTTTTGCAGACACTGTTTCTGCGACTTTTTGTGTCTCTTGAACAGAACTTGAGGAAGAAGGAGGGAAGCATTTTCCATTTAATTCCCACTTGATACATCTGTCTGATGATTCAAGATTGAAATTATGTGGATATTCAGAAGAACAGATATCTACAGCACGAATAATAATGCATTTTGAAAAATGGTGCAGATACAGACTTTATAATAAAGACACTGTAGCAAGAGAAAGACTTTTATAAAAATATTGTAAATTAAACTCGAGAAATATTATCAAATTTTGTTTCATTGCAGTTATAAATAGTGATGCAAGAGCTTTTTGAAAGTACTAAATTACATTAAAAATTGTGTGATTGAAGGGAAATAATTGATATCTATTGTAAGAACTAAGATTTAGGCAATCTAACCTATATCAGTTCCTCAGTTTTATGTTGGTGTTGGGCTAGAAGGATTTACCACTCCATTTGCTAGTATTGTGCCATTAAATTTTACAGAAGAAATGCTGGATTTGGAAGTAATTTCTCCTTGTGTTTCTGTTTTGATATTATGAAGTGCATTCCATGAAGAACAGGACCGATATGTACCAAAATAAACACTTAATGCTGGCGTCTTCTGCAAAGAGCAACAATGATCTCTAGTGGCAGCAAGTTTTATTTCAAGCTTAGTGATAATACAAAGAAGGTGTTCTGCATCCTCATTTAACTTAGGTTGAGTGTGGTGATTGTGAAAATGTTTGCTTTCCTTAAAAAAGGCATTCAAATAGCAGAAGATAATGCAACTCTAATTCCACTTGTTCGGTATTTCTCTCCTCTCTATATGTATTCAAGTTTGCAAATCTAGCAATCCCTTTGATAATAACCCAGTTTTACAAATGCAACTGCCTGCTATTTTGTTTTTTTTCTCAAAATCTCTCATATACATTAGCTTCATAACTACTTTCAGCTGAGGACTAAAAAAATCTCTGAGTTACTGTTGATATAACAACAGAAAACAACAAAATGCTAAATTTACTCTTCCCTGTACAAAGAGTAGCTTTATACTGTCTTTACATATTTGTAATTTATTTTCCATCAAAAATTTAAGGTTTTGGCCACCCAAGCCAGCAGTATTGTGTTATCTAGGAACACATTATTAATAGTATAATTAGGAATTCATGTAAATTTTTTGTGTTTAAAGGCGACTCAGGATTGTAAGACATTAGGTTTTCCATTAGTTTTGAAGGAAGAAAAGGAAAGAAAAAAAGACATCAAAAATCAAAACTCTACTCTTTCCATATGCTGTCCTCATTCTGTGATAACTCTTCTATATTAAAAATATTAGACCAATTGTGGGTTTTTGACCTCATAGTTACTTGCATTCTGAAAATGTGTTTTCATCTCTCATTCTTTATATCCTTTCAGAGATGTGGTAAAGAGATGCAAGACAAAGCAAGGCAAAGCAAGGCTGCATTCAAACGTAGGTATAAGGATGAATCTCAATTATTTATCATAATGAAAATTATTTACATAGACTCTGTGGCCATTAGATTGCTGGTGAAAAGTTCTGTGAAGCCACAGAAATCTGTGGCCCTTTGGTATCCAGAACACTACCTTTACTATTTTCCTAGGGTCACAGAAATTATTTTGGTGGACTAAATATGTTAGATGTATAATCTAGGAGCAGGGTCCAACAAAAAATGTACTGACAACTTTTCAAATTGGCACAGATTCATAAAATGGTTTGGACTGGAAGAGATCTTTAAAGTGGAGTAGAGGGCAGAATCCCATCCCTGGCCCTGCTGGCCATGCTGCTTTGGATGCAGCCCAGGACACATTTAGCTTTCTGGGCTGTGAGTGCACATGGCTGGCTCATATCCAGCCTCTCAACCAGCAGCACCACCAAGTCTTTCTCATCAGGGCTGTTCATCCCCCAGCCTGTGTTGGTATCAGGGGTTGCCCCAGACCAGGTGCAGCACCTTGCACTTGGCCTCATGACATTCCCATGGACCCACTCCTTGAGCTTGTCTAGGTCCCTGTGGATGGCATCTCATCCTTCAGGTGTGTCAGCCACACACTCAGCTTGGTGCCATCTGCAAATTTCTGAGCTATTGACCACTTCTGTCTGGATGCAGCAGTACAACCAATTCCTTATTCACCCTACAGTCCACACACTGGATCCACCTCTCCAATAAAAGAGAATGGTTTGGGGGAGCATGTCAAAGGCTATACAACAGTCCAGATTAACGACATCTGTAGCCCTTCCCTTGTCCACTAATGTAATCACTCAATCATAGAAAGTCACTAGGTTGGTCTGGGTAGAGTTGCAGGACATGCCCTTGGTGAAGCCATGGTGGTTGTCCCAGATTGTCTCCATGTTCTCCATGTACTTTAGCAGAGCTTACAGAAGGATTCATTTTATGATTTTCCCACAGAAGTGAGACTGACAGGTCAGTAGCTCCCTGTAACAACGTGATCCTGCAAAGGTCACGAGGGCTTTTCCTATGTTCCTCTGCTCTGTATGTTATTGGCTGTTTTCGAAATATGCACCCTGACTTATCAGCGATCTATTGGTGTGTTCCCCTGCCTGTCTTCCCTTCAGACCTCCCGGGACTGGCTCCGGGGGAGCCATTTCCCCCCTCTTCCTTTCCCTTATAAGCCAATGCCTGCGTGAGCTCGGGGTTGTTATCTCCGAGCCTGCCAGCCCCCCTACTCCCTTCCCCTGCTTTCCTTCCCCCTTCTCCTCCCCTGCAACTGCCCCCGAAGACCCTAATAAACTTCCCTGGCAGACCAGAGATGGGGTCCAGTACGTTTCTTTGCCTCACCTCCGGTTTCCTGCTGGATTTCTGTGGCCAGAGACTCATGCCACGCTGAGCGTGCCCCGGGGGCTGCCCAGCCCGGACTTTGTGGAGATACGTGTGCCAGGGACCTCCTTTTGTGAGGTTGCCGCTTTCTGCCACCCTCCTGCAGCAAGAAACATCAGTTCCCAGGCTCCTCCTTTCCACCCTTTTGAAAGATGGCTAAAGAAGAGTGAGATATTCTCTTTTATACCAGTACATCTATGTAGTGTGGGTATTTATGCTAGATGTATGATGGAAACCTTTACTTCTGTCAGGAGCAGAGCACTCAGCATTCTTATTCTACTTTAATTTTCCTCTTTCCACATGCTTTTATACTTGGCTCACTTTTTCTCTTGCTTGGTTTTGTCTTTGCTTTTGTTTGTTTGGTTGGTTTTTTGTGGGTTGGGTTGGGTTGGGTAGGGTTTTTTGCATGATAGATTATTACTATGTTTCAAGAAACTTATAGTACCAAAAAGAGGTTGATTAATTGTTTCTCTGTCTTTAAGAGCAAGGAACTCAGGGATCTAAAAGACATGTGCAGTGAAACATCTCCTTTAAACATATCACATGAAATCCCAAATCCTAAAATAGGTGTTAGGAATGTGTACAGTGACAGAGCACCAAGTTTTATAATGGATCCCAAAGCAGCTGATAATCTAAAAACTGCTTCCTAATGGCACAGCCCTGCTTGGAGTTAGTGGGGAAACACTGAGAGTCAAAAAATCTTCACTTACATTTTCAAGCCGATAGGTTTTTCCTGTTTTGTGATGTGATCCTGTTCTGTTTAAAGCCTAGAACCTTTCTCCAAGAGCAGACAAACCTGCTTTAGTTTATACCCCCTTGTTATATAGAAGAGAAATAGCCTTCTTGCCAAGACAGTAAAGACTTTTCAGTGCTATAACCTGTCTAGAGCAGTATCAATACTCTATTTCCTTTTTCGTTCAAGGAAGGATTTTCAAAGTGCAAGCTATGCTAGACAGCGTTTTACCTCTTGCCTTTTAAAAATCCTAATAATTTGTCATTTTCTGAGAAAGGAAGAGAGAGAGAGAAAGGGAAGAGAGGAAGAGAGAGAGAAAGGGAAGGGAGGAAGAGAGAGAGAACCTAAGAGGGGGAAAGAGAGAGAGAGGGAAAGAGAGAGAGAGGGAAAGAGAGAGAGAGAACGAGAGAGGGAGAAAGAGAGAGAGAGAGAGAAAGAAAGAGGGAGAGAAAGAAAGAAATCTGCTATTTTAGCCTCAACAGCTTGTAACACACAGTAACAATGATGGTGTTTTGCTGCAAAAATTTTTTAAAAAGGAAAAAAAAAATTTTGTCTAGGTTATATTTTCCTCCTGTTGCTATTGGTAAGAGAAATTTGCAGTGTGAAATTTGCTGAGTGAAAGTTCTACTGGATGCCTTATAATTCTATTTAGATTTGTATTTATGTGAATTTGATACAAATTTTAGTAACTACTGAGGTATAATGTTGTACATAGCCATTGATATTTTCCTGGCTTTCACACTGCATGATCACACAACTTTTGCTACTTTGAAATAGATGAGGAAAGTACAGCTGGTAAAGCAGCTGTTGTCTTTCTTAGAAGTTGTAGTCAAAACTAGCACATTACTGCAGGGCTTCCAAGACAGCATTATCTCCATATATGTTCGTGGGTACAGTTCAAGATGTTAATATTTAATTGCTTCTTAGTATACTGCATATTTGGGGCTTAATCCCTTGGAAGCCTCTTTCTTTTCCTTTGTATTAATACAATACTAGGGATCATTTGATGTAATATGATTCAAGGTCCCTGGATATGCACATTTTGGATGTAAAGTAGACAGTTTCCAATAAAGATTGTTTGACCACACATATATTTTCCTGATGATCCTCCCAGGCAGCCATTTCATTCAGTGTTTAGCCTGAAGCAGACTCTGGTCTTTATCTAGACAACATTTTATTCCATGAGAGCAATTTGTAATACTTTTGTATACCAGGATGTTTCTTTTTTTTTTTTTTAATAGTCTGTGCACACACAGGTTACATAAAAGGGCAACCAGAGCTGGGCAAAAAGCCAGAAAAGGTGTAAAATACTGCCATTTACTCAAACTGCCTGAAGCTTCTTTTCCTTGTTGTAATCGTTCCCTTTCACTCTAATCACCTCCTGTCATTGGAGTGGCAGGTGAATTCTTCTCTCACAGTAAAGACCTTCTCCTTTTCCTTCTATTTCTCTGCACTTCAGAATAATTTCAGACCCAGTAAACTCCTTTCAGCCTTCCTCATCCACCACCTGTGTTGTCACCACTTCTGACATCACTGCAGAGCCTTGAGCTGGCTCTGCCAACAGCCTTTTGACTACAACAATTTTACATAAACTTTATCATTCTTTCTAGCATAATTGCTGATCAGAGCTGGTTGTGCAGGCATTATGCATATGTGTGCATGTATTTAATGATACATATTAGTCTAGTATTGCTTAGATCCCAAAAGAAAAATATTTGAACATGGGCAGCATATTGCCATCTGGGATAACAGCATGGAACATATGACAGCCGCTTCCCAATGGAAGACAGTCTAAAGGCCTAAAGGGTTGTAAATACTTCAATTAAATTTTTTTCCTAATATAAACAAAAAGAGAGACACCCAAAGCCAAAATTTAAAATATGCTAATCTCTTTACCCTGCAGAATTCTAGAGCTACAAATCCCAGTTTGCTACATCCAAGAAAAGGCCTTCAGGTGCTGAGAAGCAGGCTTAGAGGAGGTCTGGTGTGTCTCAGAGTGTTTCTAAGTTATTTATTTGCATGAACCATAAGACTGGGAATTTGACATGCCTGATTTCATATATACTGATAAAAGTTACTTGTAATAATCCAGCTAGAGCTCAAATCTGGGACAATACCAAAGCATCAGTCACCCTCAAGAAATTTCTTGACTCATTCAGTAACGATACATGGTCAAAGGATTTAGCTTCCCAGTTAATTTGTAAAAAGTTGAATCCCCTCAATTAAATAAATTATAATCAATTGTCCATGCTATGTAGACATGAATTCTCTCTTTCACTCCATTTTCAGGTCAAGTAACTAGTTGCTCATGGAAATAAAATTGGATGCAGATTTAGTAACAGCTCACTGCAAAGTTTGCTCTCTAAGGATGGTATGAAAAATATTGTTTCACATTTGGTTATCTTCACTATAGGTTTTTCAACATTACCTGAAAAGAATTGTGTCTTTAGATCCTCTCTCTGTCATAACAAGGTATGTAAAATATATAATTTGAAATGTCTTGCTGGTAGGGTATCATGTCAGTTTCACAGCTTCTTCAGATACTCCAGGTAGTCCTTCAGAGCTTCACAGATTTTCATCTGAAAAAAATCAAGATACATGAAAATAATAATTGTGGTTTCAGTCTACAAGTACGCCACAAGATGCTTCCCTGTTCAAGTGATCTGAAACTCCAGAGCTTCACTCATTCATTCTGCATCATGTTCATTTGCTAAGGCATGGATAAACACTGCTACCAAAAGCATTTGCTGATATAAGCCTGAGAAGTTCCAAGTCTCTGGTACTTTGCTGAGAATCACAAAATCTTAGGCTCTTCCTACACATTTTAAAGGCACAACTAAGAAAGTGAAGCATTTCCAGTAATTTTGTCTACTTAAGGAGTAAGGTTGCAGCCTGAGAAGTCCCTTTTCTTTCTGTGATTCTGCAAGGACACAACTGGAATCTGAAGACTCAGTTAAGATTTGCATCTTTGTTCATATTTCATGGTAAGAGTTAACCATTAGGAATAGGATTCACACAAATCACCAGGCTGAGCAATGTATTGCATAAGAGTAGGGTAAGAGCTATTATTTAATGTCAGCCACGAGCTCTCAATGGAAAAGGCACTTAACTGTGTCAATCATTTCTCGCAAAATGCACCTGCAAGATCCAAATTAAAATCTTCTTCCTTTTGGGGAAGGGATTTAAAGACATACCTGCTAAGATGCTCCATTATTGCACTCTCTTTTAAGGAACTGTTCTCATAATCTTACTCAAAGCCATTCCCCTCTATAAATCATAATAATTGGGTCAGAGAGACAAGAGAATGGTTCAACATGGGTTTGTACTTCAATGCACACTTGATTATTTTATAAAATAACATAGACCTGAATAAGACAGAGTGTACAGAACATACTCTGGATGTCTTTGCATCACAGCATGTTCTGAGAATTGCCAACCCCTGTAGATAAACACATGGTGATAAACACAAAATATATTTTAATAGTATAAATATAAAAACCAAGCAGTAAATATAAATTTGATAATTCACATGTGGTCAGCAGAAATATAGATAACTAGTGATTAAGGCATACACAGAATTAAGCAACTTTGAGAGAAGGGATTGTGAGCTCTCTCTGTTGCCTTGTACTAACTCTTAAGGAATTTACCACCTAGGTAAAAATGTTAAAATTACTCACTGTATCTCACCTTAGTTTTATGAAATGCAATAAAGTTTGCAATATCCAAGCAATATAAGAAAAAGAAAATTTATGCATTAGATGCAACAAAATCTGATCATTGCACGTTAAAAACTGTCCTACAATTACGATTTTTTACTTTCTCTTATTATTTCAGTTTATTTTAATATTTACATGATGAGACAACCATTCTTCATGTTCTGAAATATTCTGAAAAACAGAGCTGCTATAGTGATTTAGTCTTGTGGAAATCTTTTTCACCCATATAAAAGACAAATAGTCATGCAAAAGAAATATTTTAGAAAGCAACAATTTAGAATGACAGTTATTTCATATACCTTGTTTGACTAGGAAATAAAGAAAGTCTTGTTAATTTTGGCATTTACTAAAATGGATAACCATTATGTCCTAACAAAAGGAGTATGCATTTAAAGGAGGTTTTAGCAAATGAAACTTAATACAACTTTTAATATCCCTAGCAAAACACCAGTTGCTATTTTTTTGTTGATTCTTTCCTCTAAATCTCAAAAATACACAATCATATTTTAAAAAGTAAAAAATTACAGTCCTCTAGTACTTCCTCTGACATTGGGAAAGACCTCTTTAAAAATAAGAGACATATAAGTGAAGCAGCATATAATTTTAGGAATTACTATTCTCAAGAACCATTAGCTGCACAGGTGTTTTGTGTGGTATATATGGTAACAGATGAAAAACAGAAGAAAAAGATTCAGAAACAGATACTCTATCTGAGTAGGAAAGAAGTATAACAGAAAGCATAAATAAAAGAGAAATATGCCCTAGCTGGATTTGAATGCAATTCTAATATGGTATGTACAAATATTATATATCTATATGCATGTGTGTGTATACATGTGTATATATATATGTATATTCTAAAATTTATACCATTTTAAAGTATCCAATTTTCAAAAGTGCTGAGAATATAAATTTTTACTGAAGAATTTGGTTGTATTGTCTGCCTTGCTTTTTATCTGTCTTCTGAAAGAGAATATCTAAGAGATGAAATTAGGTTGATTGTTCATGTCAAGCTGATATCTATTTAGGAAACATCAATTAATCAATTACAGCATGGACAGTGGAAGGTCTCCCATATGATAATAATATATAAATATAATAGTGGGCAAGTGAGTTTATAATTTTATTCACCATGGAACTTGGGTTCTGGACTTGTCTACTGGAAAGGCATACAGTGGTGATAACTAGCAGTAATCACTTCAGTTGCGCTTCAGTCTGGGTTTACGTCTACTCAGAATTGCACAGAGATGCCTGTACCTGAAATAGCCATCAGCAAAGAAAAGCAAAAACTAATTGCTAGATCCTCAAAAGGGCTACAAAGATGAGAATTAGTGTAGACAAAAGGAAACAGATTCCTATTAATATCTGTGACCTATTTCATAATAGTTTTTTATCCTGACACTCGCTAATGATATTTTTGTTGGGAAACTATTTTCATTATTTTAAACTTGCAGTTCTAGAGTAGTGCAAATCACTGTCCCTGTGGAAAGAAATTTCATTGAAAATCAGAAAAATCCCTTGTGGCATAGGAAGTCAAATCCTACTGGCTAGGGAAGCAGGCACAAAGTGTTTATGAGTGGGTTTTGACTACTCAGGAACTCCTATCTTGCACTAGCTCAGAAAGCATAAACTTTCTGTTGAGAGGATAATAAAATTTTTGAGGAACTTTGTAGAAAGTTAAAAGCAGTGAGAGCTATAGAGATAGAGAAAGCAGCATGCTGTCAGGTAAGACTATGGCTCGGATGACATAATAAGAAACTTTGGAAAATATGGAAGAACATTATTGTGGAACTTCCATTATTTGGATTGTGAATACTATCATAACGCATGAAACCTAATGAGTACAAGTGGAAGACAAGAGTAACTCCTGTAATTAAGCCAACAGAAAATATTTCAATCATGTTCATCATCAAATTGTAGAATGGTTTGGGTTGGAAGGACCTTAAAGACCGCCTTTCAAACTCCCCTGCCATGAGCAGGCACACCTTCAAATATACTAGGTTGCTTAAAGCTCCATCCAATTGTGAACACAATAAACAAAACCCAGTCCTCTAAATACTTTTGTTGTGGTGTGCAGAACAGGAATATAGATATGTAATTCAAATAAAATCTTTGTGAATTTGGACATTACCTTAAATGTAATACTGGATTGGAAGCGTAAGATTAATCTATATTAGTGTTATTTCATCACAGTTTGATTATTAAGAATGAAATCCACACATAAACAGAAATAATTAATATTGTTTAAAAAAGCTTGAATTTTAAGTGTTCTATTACCAGTCAATAATACGAAATAAACAGATTAAAAATCACAAAGCCAGCCTACCATCAAAACCAGAAAAGCACAAGAAATCAAATAAAATCAATCACCTTATAGCCTTGATTGATGCATTCTTGTTGACTCTTTGTTACCACATCTTGCCTGAATATACATGAATACAAGCAACTAACTGCCAGTAAATCCAGTGGTACTCAGGGATACAAAACCAATTGGTTTTAGTCAACATGATTTGCCTGTTATGTATTTAGGTGCCTGAAAAACAAACTGACTGCTGGGTTGACACTGGCTGACTGCCAGGCCCCACCAAGCCACTCAGGCCCTGCCCTCCTCAGCTGGACAAGAAAAATGTGATGAAAGGCTCAGGAGTTACGGACAGGGAGTGGCTGTTCATCAATTGCTATCATGGGTGAAACAGACTAAGCCTGGGGAAATTAATTCATTAGCCATCAGATCAGAATAAGTTATTGAGAAATAAACCCAAATATTAAAACCCCCGTCTCTCTACTCTTTCCCTCTTCCTAGGCTTAGGAAGGTCACTCACTATTTTCACTACCTCATCCCAAATGGCACAGGGAGATGGGAAGTGGTGTTGTGCTTAGTTCATCACAGTTTTTTCCTGCCACTCTGTCCCCCTCATTCTTTTCCCCGATCCAGCATGGGGTCTCCCCCATAGGAGAGACCTCCACAAACACCTCCAATGTGAGTCCTTCCCACGGACTTGCAGTTCTGCATGAACTGCCCCATTGTGCATCCCTTCCACAGTCTGGGGATCTTCAGGAACAAAATATTCCAGTGTTTGTCTCCCACAAAGGATCACAAGTCCTGCCCATACATGAGGACAATATGTGCTCCAGTGTGGGCTACTGTCTCCATGGGGTCCTGCCAGGAGCTTTCCCAGTGTGGCCTTTCCACAGGGCCACAGCCTTTTTTCAGGCATCCACCTGCTGCAGCATGGGGTCCTCTATGGGCTGAGGGAGAATCTCTGCTCCCTTCTCCATGGGCTGCAGGGGCACAACTGTCTCACCATGGTCTGCACCATGGGCTTCTGGGGAATCCCAGCTCTGGCACCTGGAGCGCCTCCTCCTGCACTGACCTTGATGCTTGCAGAGTAGTTTTTCTCACGTGTTTTCACTCCTTTCTCTGGCTGCAGTTGTGTAGCATTTTTCTTCCCTCTTCTCAAATCTGTGTTCCCAGAGACACCATCACTGATGGGCTTGGCCTTGGCCAGCAGAGTGTCCCTCTTCAAGCTGGCTGGCATTGACTCCGTTGGACATGGGGGAAACTTCTGTCAGCTTCTCACAGAAGTCATCACTTTGTCAACCCTGCTACCAAAACCTTGCCAAGCAACCCAAATATATTATGATACTCTACAACTAATAATGCAGCAAAGTAAAATTAAAGGAGACCCCATAATACCTATTTTAGAACCACTCACATTTACTGTCTTATTTTAAACTCGTCAGCCACTACCCATTACTGTGAAAGATGATCCCTTCAACAGTTTAGACTTTAACACTTCATTTTACCATTTCCTTTTACCATTTTATTTGCCTGGTTACATTCAGTAAAATAGGTGCCTTTCTTTTCATTATCTTACCATCAGGCACTATACTTGGGTACAGTCCCCAAAGTTTTATTGCTGTAGCCCAGGCAAAATGGAGGTAGCAAGTCAGGAGAATCAGACAAAAAGAAAGTCACCTAATTTACAAGGAATAAGCAAGTTCTTTGCAGCATAAGAATTCTGTGCTGCTTGTAGAGACATTTGGGACAAAAGTACAAGTTGATGACATGCCAAACACCTTTTGAACAATTCAACAACCTAAATGAGTGAGTTCCAGATCCAGAGAACATGGCCCAGCATTGTTTAATTTACTCATATAGATCCATATGTGCTAAAATTAACTCTGATGAATTTTACTATATACATGAATGCTACATTGAACTGAACTGGATAATTGATCATCAAGGATGGCAAATTCATGGCACAAAAATGTCAAAAGAAGTCCCAGTTAAATTTTGTCCTTCTGCATCTAAAGGCTCTAGAAATACTGCTGATCAAGAGAGATAAATAGAACATCACCTGCTTCTGAACAGAAGCAAACAGATAGGTATATGATTTCTGGAAACAAGTCCACAGACATCCCCTGATACAATATCAAAGACATGTTTACTGGAAAGAGAGAGATACAGTCTGTGTGACCTGTCAATTTTTTCTGTAGTAGTGCAACAGTCAGAGCGTGTCACCTTTCAGGATGTTTGCACAATTTTAGGCTGTTAAATTTTAAATATCTGGCATAAAATATCACAGATTAGGTCCACCTCATAACAGCTATGCAAACAGAGGCATGTGTCTGCTATATTTTTTCTTTTCTAAACCTTTCTTTCTAAGGTTTTTGTGGAGCCAAGATTCATAGGCTAAATAATCACATGAAAGTCTTAGTACCATAGTTACTTTGCTCAAGGCAGTGACTCTGCACTTCACAGCATGAATGTTTGTTACTTACTCTGAAAAACATATAAAGCTACTGAATGCATTTTTCTCAGGGACTGGTAATGTCTGAACAAAAAGCTACTGTTTCTGAGCCTGGGCAGCTCTTAAAAGAGTGTGGATACATGTTTTTGAGTCTAAATGAAAGCAAGCAAGGAATGACCTCGAGAATTGGGCCTTAGGTTATCCACATTGCTTGGCTGTCTTACTAATTGTATAATACAATTTTCAACAGCTCCCTCCAAAATAATGCTCACAAAAAATTCCAAGACACAACACTCCAAGACACAACAAGACAATATAGCTGATGTAAGGTTACCACAAATAATTTTTTGGTTGCTTGGAAATACAAAAGTACAGTTTTATCACAACCGTCCATTAAAACACAGTTGTGCAGCGATGCACATGCCTATTTCAGTGGAATAAGCATTAATCTGAAACTAAGAAAAATGTGTTCCCACATATGAAATATTTAAGCTCTGAAATTCACTTCCACTGATAATCTTTTATCGTCCACATTGCCTCAATAGTAGTTTTACTCCAGCATTTCTTTTGGAGTGAGAAATTTCTGCCAATTGCAGCTCCAGAAACTGAACTATGGAAAGCTATGGCTGTATCTGTTTGATTACCTTTGTTTTATAGTCTTTTGGTACTCTTACAACTGCTTAGTACCCTCAAATTAATCCATATGGCCTCATGCAACATATATCTTCAGAGACTTATCATTAAAATGCCTTTTTATGGCTTCAGCTGTCCAAATGGAACTGACACATGCATGGACAGCAGTATTCAGTACACAGGCCAGCAGTCACAGGCAATTTTATTCTAAGTCACAGCCAAGAATGATAACCATTTTTTCATGAGATGTCAAGGGGTTGACAAATGTTTCTGGAAAACTTCCCCAGAAAGTGAAAAATCTGGATTTAGCCCATTGCACTTTATAAAGCCTTCCAAACCATCACCTTTCATCTCCATCTACTAAAGTTGTGTCATTAGGGCAGTGTGGCAAAAGAACAGGATCCAACAAGTCAGTGAGAGTACAAGAAAAACAGAATATGATTTTATAATGCAGTAATCTGGACAATTCCCAGTAAAAGGTATTACTCAGACTTCTGAAGAACTTCTAGAGCTCTACAAACATATTTCAAAATGTATCTTTAACATGAAGTGGATGAATGAATGAAAAACCATACAAACAAGGATTAAAACATAAGACCCTTGAGTTCCACAACCCTTTGGCCACAAAGGCTACAGAAGTAGGGACCCTTTTTTTTCTTTGTCCTAATCTTACAGCTCCTACTGATGCCTAAAATGCTGGTAAAAAACTTGAGACGCATACACGCAGTATAGGAAAAGGTTTAATAGGATCCCAGGTGCACACCAACGACCAAGAGAGCGACGATATCACGCGTACACAATTTATGGACTTAATAGATTAGCATACCTATCTAAAATTCCCCAATAAGAAGCCTAACAAATGAATTAATTGCCCCCTTATTCAAATTACCTCCCCCCTAAAAGGTTACAACTTAATTTACAAAAACATGTCCCAGTGATGGGGCTCTTTCAAAGTTGGTGCCTCATGCTCTTGAGATTGTGGAGATTGTTTCGTCTTCTCCAAAGAATTTTGAGCAGGGCAAGAGTGCAAGAGTTATAAACATGTGGGGCTAGATACAGGGAGTAAAAAGTACAGGAATGGGAAAGGGTAAAAATGATATAAAAAGAGTATAAAAGTATAATGAAAAAGGACAAAAACTCATCAGGCATCATTACTACTGCTGGCCACACAGTGGCACAGTTTCAACAAGAAAGACAACAGGCAAAATTCCAGGCTAGTTCTTTAGACATTGCTAGTTAGTTGAAGGAGGAGCTGATCTTTCTGTAAAAAAATACTGGTTTAGGTTTTTGTTTTGGTCTATTTTCTTGGTTTGGCTTGTTTTCCTGGTGACTTTTTTTTTGTTTTGTTTGGTTTGACTGAATGGTTAGGAGTTTTGCTTTTTTGGTTGGATTTTGTCCATATATTATCCAAGGAATCTGAGAATATAACCTAGGTTTACATGTTTTACTTCTCCAGCCACACCTTGGCCTCTAGTTGTGAATTTGGGCACCAATAAATAATGTAGAAGAGAGGTGAATAGGAAATTAACTGAAGCATGGTGGTCACTGATAAGGAGACAGTGCTAATCAAGGTATGAGATTATGCACATTATAGAAACAGTTGATTTGGCAGCAGCTTAATCTTAAATTTTTCCTACTGGTACATAAGGGGAAAAAATAGGGAATAGCTGGTAAGGGAATTTCACTGATTTTTGTAAGCTGAAGGTTTTGTAAAAGAGATAGTTCTGAAACATAAAAATTGCTTTACTGGATATAACTTGAAGTCCACTTTTCACAAAATCCTGCTATGTGTCATGACTAGGAGATCTATATTTGCTTCAGAGGCCAGAAAGAAATACTGATTAAAATAGATCTCAGGAAAAATGTATTTTTGAAGTAATTTTTACTGCCCAGTTAAGATCACTGTAAAATCTGAGGATATAGTTTAGAAAACTGAGTTAAGGGGAAAAAAAACCCCAAAACATTATGGAAGCTGGTTTTGCTCTGGGAACTCAACTATTGAAAATACATTAATTTTGTGCAGTTTTGCTTTATCCCTTCATGCAACAGGTAATTCTTTATCTACCCACAAGATGGCACCAGAAGACTGAATAAAATTTAGTCCTGTGTCTGGCCTCACACACTTTGGCATTTCTTCATCTGCATCTTTGCTTCCCAAGTAGCAGAAATATACTATGGATGGCACAGACCCAGAAATCTTCACCTGCTGAACACTTTTAAATTACATATAGTTTTAATAAAGAGTAAATGCAGTACTCAGATTGATTCAAATAAGCCTTTTGTCGTGTTGGATCAATATTTAAAAATATATATTTTGAAACAAATACCTCAGTCATGGTTTAAAAGATAAAGGCTAATTCCCAGGTAAGATTATTTCTTCAGTAACATTATTTGAGTTTACTACTTGATATTCTTTTAAAGGTAGAGTAGCATACATTTTATTATACAGCCCTAAATTTAATAATATTAAAATATTTTTCAAAGTTAATAGAAGTTAGCATAATTTTTAATGGGTTTCTGTATAAAGGGGGAAATTTCTTTTAGTGCTACAACCCCTGGGGAACATAGAGATGATGAATATTTGTTTATTTTCTATTTTTTTAAATTTAATAAATATTAAGGAAAATTTTAGTTTCAGTAGTAATACAAAGTCTATAATGAATGTTCATATTACCGTCCTCTGGGAATCTTCCACATAAAAATATGTTATTTGCAAATTGAAATAAGTCTCTTAGGACTTATTTATTCATTAGTTCTTTTAACAAAAAAATTTAGAAAAGGATTCCTTGAAATTTTTAAAGATTATTGAACTGTAAAACTTGTACAAAACTTGCACTTTTACCAAAGAAAAATCTTATATTTTTGTAAAACCAAGATATATAATTAAGTTAAATAATCTGATTTACTTCAAAGAACTATGTCCTTTCTTCTTATAAAAGATTCAGTTTACGGACATAATGAAAATACGCATGAAAAGTATTCCAAAAAATAAGACCCTAAGAAGAGAAAAATAGCCAAGGAAATTTTAAACCATATGTCACAACACACTGTAAATGCCAATAATATGTAGATTATTTGCCACGCTGCAAAAAGGAAAGAGAAGCATATAATAAATCAGAAATATATTCTAGTAAGGTCTATATGCTGAATGAGATAATTTGTCCTTCTCTTCCCAAAAATCCCAGGGAAACATAAAAAAGCAAGTCCTGAATGCTCCTGAGAAACAGCCAGCTGAATAATATTGCGCAAAGATTAAATGTAAATTTTTATATAACAACCAAAGGCAACAGACCAGTATGGCTGAGTCAAGACCTGCAGGTCAAACTTAAGGGCAAGAAGCAAGTGAACAAGCAGTGGACACAGGGGTGAGAATAGAGATGAAGTTCAGTTTTGCAGGGATGGGATCAAGAAAGCCAAGGTGTAGCTGGAGATGAATTTGGCAAGGGATGCAAAGAACAGCAGGAAGGGCTTCTACAGGAAGGTCAGCCAGAAAAGGAGGATCACAGGTGCACCCCTGTGATGAACACGACTGACAAACTGGTAACAACAGACAAGGAGAAGGCTGAGGTACTCAAGAACTTTTTTGTCTCAGTCTCTACTGTCAACATCTCACACCTCTCAAGCAGGTGGACAGCAGGATTGGGCTGGGAGAGCAAAGTCCTTCTCACTTTGAGAAGTTTATGACCAGTTGAGGAGCCTGCATGAGCCTATGAGACCACAGGAGATTCATCCCAAAATCTTGAAGGAATTGGCTGATGTAGTTGCCAGGTCGCTCTCCACAATATTTGAAGTCACTGAGGTGAAGTCCCTGGTGACTGGAAAAAGAGAAACACTGCACCCATCCTTAAATGGAATGGAGCAAGCTGGAAACTACTGACCTGCCAGCCTCACCTCACACAGTCCACCACAACATTCTTCTCTCTAAATGGAGAGATATGGATTTGGTGGCTTGTCTGTTCAATGAGTGGGGGATTAGTTGGATGGTCCCAACCAGAGGGTAGTGGTCAATAACTGAATGTCCTAAAGGGCATCAGTGACAAGTGTCACCCCTCAGTTGTCTGTATTGGAACCAGTACTGCTTAATATTTTCATTGGTGACATGGACAGAAGGATCAAGTGCAACTTATTGAGGCCTTTCAATAAAGGGACTAGTAAGAACATGGGGGCAGATTTTTTACAAGGGGCTGTTATGATAGGATAAGGAGTAATGGCTTTCAATTACAAGACAAGTTAGACTAGATATGGGGAAGATATTTTTTACAATGAAAGTGGTGAAACACTGGAACAGGTTTGTCAGAGAGGTGGCAGATGCCCCATTCAGGGTCAGATTGGCTCTCACTCTGAGTATCCTGACCTAGTTGAAGATGTCCCTGTCCATTCCAGGAGGGTTTGCACTAGATGACATTTAAAGGTCGTTTCCAACCTAACGTAATTTTTTCTGGTTCTAGGTGACTGCATCATATGTCATCAACACTATTTCTTCAACTTTTTTTTTAAGCTAAAATTACTAAAAAAAATTTCAGAATGAAACCAGGTTAGGTACTAATGTGATAACTCAGTGAATTGCAGATTGTTTCACTAAACTGAGGGAAATGTGTAAATTGCACTCAGAATTCAAACTTGGTTAGCAGAAACCAGAACAGAGACCTTAGTGTCGAAGTTCTTTTTTCAGAATAATTTGAAAGAGATTTTAAAATTAGAACTATTTAAATACCTATTAGAAGTCATGGAAATAATCTAACAAAGTTTTCATTCTGTATTTTTGACACTCATGCTATGGTAGGGAAGCCTGGTCTCAATATACCTCTTTTTCTTAGATGGCAAAATCATTGTATTCAGCAACAGCGAGAGTTCATACATTTCAAATATGATCAGTATGTAGTTTACCCATGTATAATTTGCATGAATACATGCTGCTCAGCTTTTTTTCCTATTTTCCACAAGATGTGTGGATTCCCCACGTGCATGAACAGTCAGTGTCACCCTGTATGTAAATAACTGCTCACTGGTGTAGTTAAAAGGTTCATTTCTGTTTCTGCTAAAGAGGCATTGCTTTTTACACTGTGCCCTACTTGTAGGAAATCTCAATCTTTTCACAGTTTAACTCAGCTGGGAGTTTCTTGATATGTCCCACCGAAAGGGACATGCTTTAGAAAACGTTGTCAATTTTGCAGCACATTTTTAAGTGACGACAATGAACATCTTCAGACTGATATCATAAAGGGTGTATTTCTTCACACACTATGCTTTTTTACGTCATCAGTCTCTGGGGTCCATATAGGCAAAGCACAGCAAGTGCCACTTGAATTATTGTCTGTTGATGTTTTAAAATAGAGGGTAATGATAATAACAACACTAGAAACAAAAGTGCTTTGACTTTCATAAACATTATACATAATTTCAAATTCATAACCTGTATGACCTTGTATACAAAAATGAGTGCTAAACAATGAGAATGCAAATTCAGGCATGCAAAAACTAGCAAACAACAGAATGAAGGTTTCCCTTTGCCTTGAGTGTTTCAGTTCAATAAGTGTATTAGGTGCTTGTCTTTAACTGCATTCCATTTTCTTCCATGGCACTTCCTTCCCATTTGGCACACAGGATGAATGACAATGACAGGCTGCTCCCATTTTCTCCTCTGTTTGAGGTATACCACCAATACATAATTTCTACTTTTTTTCAAGATACATAATGTAACCAAAATGGGTATTCCCACTCACCCTTTCTGTTCTTACTGTGAGTGTATTTAAATGCTTCATACCTACTACGAGGCAGAGTTATCCAACACCTCTTTGGTGCTTGAAGAAGAGGTCTTCAACCTTCTTCAATGTTATACATAGTGTATTCTAACCTCCATTTAGAAATTTGGTTTGGCTGCAAAGTGCTGCAGGATGTGACGCACTACTGTCGCTCATGATGGAAAATTTCCATTAATTCTCTCTAAAACCTGAAAAAAATCACATTCAGAATATTTTGTATGTGGAAAAATCTGACTTTCTAGTATTGTTTATATATTTTTCAGTTCTCAAACCTGAAATGATTACACCAACAGACCTCTCTGAACACATGAGAAGCTCACAAAATGTCCTTTTGTTTAAATAGCAGGTACCAGATGTCACAGCAAGTAAACTATACGTCAGCTGCCTGTGGGTTGGCAAATTCCCTGTGTTCAATATTGCTTAGATTAATTGGCAGGCCATTTGCTTTTGATGTGCTGCTATTTGCACTGCAGGGCAGGGCACAGCCTCAGCTACGTGATTATATCAAAATCGACTAAAAAGAAAGCCTCAGCTTTAGCAACTATAGTAATTTAAAAAAATACCAAACAAAAAAACAGCAAACAAAAAAACAGACAAAACCACCCCAAAACCAACATTTGTATTTATGGCTTATTCTTCAAACATGTTTCTTCTGCATATAACCCACAAATAAAAGTGCCTTCAACAATGCTATCTTAGGATATTTTAACAGCCAAAAACATTTTCAAAACATCTGACTGTTCATTTATAAATCAGTTCTGGTATTATGTAGTTTTGTAGAACTTCTCACTGTCACTCAAGAGGACAAATTTTATATATAATACAAATGTGAGCTGAGAATACCCATGGTAACCTGAATCAACTAGTAAAGTTTGATACCCATCTATTTATTTTGAGTCAGGTTGTTCAAGGTCTACAGGACTCAAATAACCCTTTTCCTCAATCATCAATCATAAAATAAGCAAGTAAAACTATAATCCTTATATACTACAAGGAATTCAATTGCTCGTGTTTCTAGTGCATCCTCATGTTTGTTAGCCAGCATTACAGAGCAGAATGGCAACATTACTTTATTATTCTACAGAAATATAGGAAAATAAAAATGATATTTATTTTTAGACTCTGGATTGTATAATTTAAAATGCAAATAAATTGAAATTTCGAGCATTGAAATACTGAACAAGCAGTCAATATACCATTCTAGTTTTATCCCTCTGATTTCAGGGCAAAAAAGCAGCCTGAAACTGAAAATATGCAATGAGGGGGAAAAAAAAGAAAAAGATTTTAAGCAAAGACCAAATTTGCTCAGGAAGAGCGACTATGATTTTTTTTANCTAATCATTCAGACTCCACCTCTTGCCGTTTTGCTGCAAAGGTAGATCTAAGTGCTGTGTCCATAATGACTCTTCATTATAAGGATGAGAAAAGACTCAGAAAAGCTTTTGAAAGGTTGTGCAGTCAGATGTTTGACAGCAACAGCTCTCTCCAGGCTGTACACTGCTGCAGCATGTGTTTCAAGCCCAATTGGGAGCTGATTAATACAGACAATTTTGGTCCAGGAGCAGCCTCACACGAGGCCAACTGTACTCCATTGTCATAGAGTCTTTCCTCTGACTCCACTGACAGGATGTGCTGCGTTTGGTACTCAGAACGCCACACAGGAGGTTGGTGTTGGTGATAATGTGCATCTCATGAGGCAGAGAAGCCCTGGCATGCACAGAGGCCTCCCAGGTGGCTGATGCTGCAGCCACTTTGCCTCTGGTCACTTGGACTCTGGAGCTCTGATGTGATGCACCTCCATCTGCCACTGATCAAAAGGAAGAACATGAACAAGGCCTAGGACACATATAGCCTGATCAAAATCTTCCACTTCAATGCCTTTCAGAGATTCCTCTGTGATAAGGGTACTAAAATGGAGAGCAGAATGCTGCTATATGTCTTCTTCTGTCACCTGTAGAAGCTATGTATATAGCTCATAAGCTCATCGCTTATAGCAGTAACCCTTTAGCACTAACTAAGGGCTGTCCAGGTATTCAGGGCATGTAAATTCTCCAATATTGTCATGTCGTCATAGACACAAATGTGCAGCAGACACACTTAGCTGTGCTGTTTTTTCACGACACTCAGGTGTTAGACAGCAGACACTGCCCTCCACAGCAAGGCAGGACAGATAGCAGTCCAGGTCTGAGCCACTAACACAGAAGAGCTTCCACTCAGCAGGTCTGAGTGGATCATGTGCTACTTGCACAGCTCACTGGGCATCCTGCCTGCAACCTGGTGAACCTTTTCTTTCAGGGTTTTGAAGGCCACATTCAATACTGCATGTCTACTATGAACATAAACTGGAAAATCTCCCATGAGCAGAAAAAGGAAGATTGAACTGCATGGTTTATTACATTATTCCTGCTACGCTGAGAAGAATGTTCCTAACCTGAGTCCTCTAGACCCAGTAAAATCCCTATTCCACTTCCACTCCATACCGAGACATTTCCTAGAACAGAGACAAATGTTCATCAATCGCTTCCTAGAAAAGCTAACTCATAATCTTAACATGACTGTCTCAAGCCCAAGGTCTGGCTAATGTGAACAGAGAATAATATATTGTCATCTCTCCTACTCCTGATTTTATAGACTTCTATCGTATTTCCTGTAAGTAACATTTTTTAGATTAAGTGTTCTTAGCTTATTCAATCATTTTTTGTACAGAAACTATTCTGTATTTTGCTGCCTTCTCTAGACTTTTTCCAAGTCTATTGCATATTTTTTTAGAATCAAAGCAGCTTGCAATATTCAAGGTGTGGCATAGTGAGCTACCAGCATTATGATGGCTTGTGTCTTCTTCTGTCTTTTTCTCCTAATTGTCCCTGGAATTTTATTTGTTTTTTCTGAACACTGGTATTATAAAACTGGTATTTCAGGAAATGGTTTTTTACCCCCCAAAATATCACACTTGAGAGGTAATGGTTAGTTCAGAGCCTATAATTTTATATGTGAAATTAGGATTGTTTTTCTCCCATGTACATTGTGTTGTATTATTTACACTGAATTTCATTTGTCAGTTTTTTGCCCTTCAGTCTTACAGTCTTCTTTTAATTCCTCACTGTTAGCTTTCAAAATTACTATCTTGAATAATGAAGTATTGTCAGCAGCCTTTTTCTTTTCAGTAATCTCCTGCTTTCCAGGTCAGTGATGAATACGTTTTACAGTACAGGCCCCTGCTTACCAGCATTGATGACCTGTCTCCACTTCAAGGACTGACAACTTACTCCTATTTGGGTTTTCTTTCTCCTAACCAGTCATTTATCTATGCAACAAATGCCTTTTACTCATGCCACCTAATTTACTTAAAAGCTTTGTGTGAGATATGTTGTCCAAAGGCCTTTTGAAATCTGTGTAAACTAAATAAATTCCCCCTCCTCCCCACAATCACTCAGTTTCAGATAAGTCTCCTGCTGAGAGCAGCTCCCTAATGGGACTCGCCTCTCCCCCCTTTCTTCTGCAAGGTTCACCACTGAAGCCTCCCAACAATGACCTTTTCCTGATTGTTTGTTTCTAGTATACCTTTTGTACTCTGATCATCAAATGGCCATATAGACTTTTTGATCCTGATGTGTGTAAAAAAAGAATATCAGTTTTGCTTCCATTTGCCTCTTGGTTGTTCTTCTTAATTACTCTTTATGCTTTCACATTTTATAATCCCTTTCAGGTTCCTTTGAATGTAAGGGTATGACTTCAGCTTTTTTTGTTTCCAGAAATCTTCCTCATATTACTATTCAATTTTGCTTTATATCTTAAGGTCCAACTTGCTTTACAAAGGTATTAAAAATATTGATTCTTTTTTATGAAACAAGTTTCATGTTGATTTTCTTTTCTTCACCCTGAAAACTGACTTTCTGAATTTTTTACTGTGTTTAAAGTGAGAAAATAAGAGAAACAGAAATTACGTTTACTCTCTCAAGTGATCCAGAGACCATTTTTATTATGAAAACCTATAGACACAACTGGAAATTGTCTTCTTACCAAGTTTTTGTTTGTTTTTTTTTGGGGGAGGAGGTGGCAAGTGGATAATTAGACTAGATTGGCTTAAGTGCATAGGTCAAATTTTTCTTGCAAAATTTAAAACGGACAACAGAGATTTGAAGCTGATAAGAGAATGAAAGCCTAGACAATAGAAATTAATCATGATTTGCATTTCTGGACAAGTAGTTGGGGAGAAACATTATCTCTTGAGTCATGTGCCAGGAAGTGTATATTAATTTTTTGCCTTGCTTTATATGTCATAAGTGAAAAGCATAGAGAAAAGCATGTGTTCTGAACATTTCAGAACCAGGTCTGTGCATTCAATATTCTTTCACGGAATCATTTTAAATACCACCTTCTTTGGACTACTTTAATTTCCCCAGGCTTAAATGGAAGTAATTTACAGAAGATTTTGACATCTTTCTTAAAGGTTACAGAGTAAAGAGAAAAAGACCAAAAGATCAAATTTCACAAAGGAAAATAAAGTAGAAAATCATGTGTGATGAAAATAATAAAAAAAAATAAGGTTTTTTTTCCTAGAAAAGACTGCAGTTACAGCCTTTCATATAACAAGAACATTAACATTTTAGATCACAACTATTTATGTGGAATCATACTCTATTTATTTAATATGCCTCTGTAATTTTTTTTTTTTTCTTTATCATGCCATTATTTCATTTTTTGAGGGTAAGTGCCACTTATATTTGTCTTGGAGTATGACTAGTGTGGCAGAATGGAAGCAATTTATTATTTCAGCAGAAGTTATGTATTTCTACTGCCTTGCATGCCAGCTGCTGGTGAAATGAGGCCCTTCCATTTGGGACGCTTTTACATTGTCAAAACAAATATAAAAAAGAAGGAAGACTAATTAATAATGAACTACATAATGCAAGAATTGCTATTATATTTCTATTGTCTACATGATACACTTATTCCCTTTGCACTGTGTTAGTTTTTACATTGTCTTATCAAGTGTTTTACTTTACAATGTGTATATAATAGAATAACCTGATAAGCAGTTAAAACTGTGTCAACACTTCTTCCACTCAAAAGGCTTTGACTTGAGTAGGGTTGAGGCTTAAGCTTGACAGGCAGGCTAGGTTCTGTATAAGTAGCTCATATAGTGGTAGAAAATGAAGTAAGATAATACAGTTTTTCAGGGACTGACGAAAGGGAATGAGTTTGGTCTTCTTTCCCTGTACTCAGAGGGGCATATTAGACAAATCTTATTCATTGAATGTAGTTTGTTGGTCCATTCTGACACCTCTGCTCCAGTTAAAATGACTTCAATTAGCTAGAAATTCAGCTTGAAGGCCTTTCCTCGCTGGTGAAATGTGTTTGTACTTTGCCTCTGGCAATGTAGTGTATCTGGGCCTTGGTGAACATTAAAAGTCAGACAATTCTTGTTTCCTAGTCTCCAAATTTCCAAACTGTCTGCAAAAAGTTACCAAGAGTTCTATCTGTGCTCAGCTACTGGTCAGGTATTTGACCTGAGATCAAAATAACATGTCAGAATACTGCAACCACTCAAAGCTCTCTAATTAAAAAGGTGTGCTGCCTCACAACAGGATTTTAAAAAATACTGATGTTTTCTTCTGTTTATATAAGTATCAATAACAGCAATAATATGAACTATTATGAGTAAAATAAAATGTGGAGTGAAACTGCCAGAAAATTATTGTTAGCTTTTGTGGTGGATTAGCCTTGGCTAATGCCCAGACACCCACATAGCCACTGTCTTACTTCTCAACATCATGGGGAAGAAAATAGGCTGAGAAAGCTCAAGGTCAAGATAAGGACAGGGAGTTTATTTACTAGTTACTGTCATGGGCAAAACAGACTTGAACAGCAATTAAAAACCTGTAAAGCACCATCCTTTCTGAAATTTTAAGGGCAATTTAGAAATAGATGTGTGGAACAGCTTTTTTAAAAATTTTATTTATGTGTGTATGTGTTCGATATTTACAGACTGGTGCTCAAATGAAAGGATATCTCTTAGCTAAGCAACTGAACCTCAACATATGTACCCTTTAACCAAATTTCAATATACTTTAGATTTTATTTTTCACTGTTAATGATTTTTTCAAATTAATAAGAAGCATTCAGAAAATTTTGTGTAGAACATCCTTAAAAATGAAGTTTTGCCAATCACTTAATAGAACTTGAAAATGGCTGGTTCATTGCACAACTCAGACAATAAATAAGCTTTTTTTCCCTCACAGGGAATAACAGACAGTAATGTAATAAATATGTAGACAGACAGAGTCTAACAAAAGATAGTCTTGACAAGTGTAAAGGGAGGAATTCTAACACAAATCTATACAAAATTCAAGAGTTGTAATGCTGAATTTGTCTTCTTATGACCACAAGCATTGAATGAGAACGTATTGAAATACAGCAAATTACAGACTGATAGCGGGTGAAAAGAGAAACTAAAGACAACAAACAAATCCTTAGTAACGTTTAATTTTAGCTAGTTAATCTATCTTGCTCACATAGTCAACAATGCCCAAGAGGAAAGTCATATCCAAATTTATATTTTCTAGAACATACTTGATATGAAATATAGTTCTGTGAGTTTAATTTAAATCAAGTAAGAGGTCAGTTAAAGGGAAAAAGTTTTAGATTTACTAAGTTGATATTTAGTTTTCATTTGACACATACAATGCACTTAATTGCTTTCACATGCCGTTAGGAATGCAACAATGTAATTTTTACAATTGCTTAAAATTTTATTATAATATAGAGAACATAATATGGAAATGGTTTAATATATTCACTTGTAGTAAAACTCTTTAATGATAAATTAAATAGGTTACTATTTATGCAAAATTAAGTACTTATATTTCGTCTAGACAATTTCAGACAGATAGAAGAAAACATGTATAAGCATTTGAGACTCTGATTTAGGTTTTTGATTCATATACCAACTGATGTGACTAGGCTGATTTGAATTTTGAATTTTTTTTCTCACTACTTTTAATTTGTTTACAGACAAAAATAGTTCACAAATATTTTCTGGACACTGTAAAATGATTAATACATTTGAGAGTGTTCTAATTTGTTTTGTAGAGAATTCAAGAACACAGAGAGGTGAAATTCAATGAATAAATTAGAAAAAAAACTTTCTCATCTTAAGTTAGAATGCACAGATCAGCAAATTTAGTCACCTCTTTTCAGTGCTTATGCTGATTAATATATCATCCAGCATTTTTTTTCTTGCATAATCTTAGTGATGCTGTTTCTGGTTGTTAATATGTGCCAGTCATTTCTATTGTATATTAATGGCTGTCAGACTAATTTTTTCATTGACATAGGGCATCACAATTAAATTTTAAGCTTATCATGCTGATCTATTTTATGTAATGTAATGTTCTCTATGTTATCCCTCTTTTTAGATATGGCACATAGAGATAATTGAAAAGAATACCAACAAAAAGAAAGTTATCCTAATCATGTAATTCTTAAGATTAAAGTAAAAAAGACATCTATAAAACTGAACTGAACAAAAGAATTAAAAAAAAAAAGTAATTTTCATAACCAGGTGATACTTGAAGTGTTCATATTTGGGAGAAATCTCCATTATGCTGAGTATGTAGCTAAATGCCATTTAAGGATCATTTTTAGGTGATAATTGGATTTTATGAAAATCTTATGCTGAACTACTGCTCAGGTAATTACACATTTTAAAAGAAACAATCAATTTCTACTGAAACAATTTTCAAATCTAGCCAGTTCAGTGGCTTTAAATTGAGCAAATCTGAACACAGCCACTCATCTGGGAGAAAGATCATGCTTGTTCTGTAAAAATGCAAATTTTATGAGAATGTACTACAGCTTGCAAGAATACAAGCAACCTGGGTCAGCTAGAAAGCACAGATAACTAAGCTAAGATACTAAAATTGAATCTTCCTTTCATTGTATTGAGACCTCCTTGGTACTATTCAAAGAGTGCTAGTGAGAATTGTATTGTTTTAATGTTTTTTTCCTACAACTCATTATTTCATTAGCATGAACCTAGATGAAAGTTTAATGACCTTGAGATTAAGAAAAAATTTTGACAATCTTAGAAGAATTCCTCCATAAGTGCTAAGCAAGGCAGCCATTTCTTCATGATATATGTTTAAATAGTAGAAGCTATATTTCTATGTGATTGTTAGAAGTGCCAATATCAATATCTAATGAGGGAAGTAGTTAAACTACTTGTATTAGTTTATATATATTTAAATATTAACTAAAGGCAAATATTTGGTTGATTTAGCAAGATGATTACTTTGTCAGATATGAAATATTATTGTAAAGGGAAACTTTATGATAAATGAACAGACCCATTACTTGAAGACTACATGTTATTAGAGTGAAAAAAATTGTATATCCATGGACCCAAATAGGTACTACTTTGCTTGAAATATTTATGGAAATACTGTGTTGTCTATATTTGATGATAAGTGGTTGTTGAAAAGCTGACATGTCATTCTAGCCAGTTTTTGATGCAAGACTATATTAACCTTGAGTTCAGGATGATATTAATCCTTCTTGTGCTCTCCTCACACAGTACAGTAGTGTGTCATCTGCAGCATGGATACATTAAAAAATCAGCAGGAATTTTCAAGGATATTGACAAAAATGAGAAAATGAAAAAATCATCTGTTCTGAAACATTAAGGTAAAGATGGCATGATTAGAATATAAGCTAAAAGGTGAGATTAGATTCATGTAGTAGATTAGATAGAAACAGACTGGGTTTTATTTGTCTGCATTTTTGTTTTTAAAAAAAGAACTAAAGAAATCTTTATGATATTTCTTATATGAGGTTTTGTTTTATTCATTTGAAATCTGAATAGGACTTAATTAATAACGTCAGTCCTTATGAGCACACAGTAATAAGAAAAGTTAAAAAAAAAAACCCCAATGCTCAAAACCCGCTTATACAAACAAATTATACTAGCTTATACGAACAGGTATTTTCATTGAAACAAAAAAAAAGACAAATCATTAATAAAATATTTTGAATCAGAAAGCCGATCATAACTGATCCACAGAAATTATTGAAAAAAAGACACAAAAATTAAAGTGTGGAAAAACAGCTGGATAGAAGAGGAAGGCAAGAAAAAAGGCAAGGTAGATTTTTATTTTAAATATTTCTAGGATGTATGTAATATATTCTCTTTTATTTTTATGGGCATTCTTGACAATACTTTATTTGAACTTCAAATTGTTCTCTGCTCCCTCAGAGTTGTGTCAGAGTAGAGGAATGGAATTATTTAATATGAAAATTAATCTTTTTATATATGTTACTGCTTTCTGCAATAAACATGTACAGCCTCCACCACAGTCCGCAGACTTAATTTCAGTCTACTTTTGATCATTTCAATTTTGTCTGTGGAAGACCATGTCCAAGAAATTCAAGCCAACAGCTTTACATCCCACTGAAGATCAGTAACACATGGTGTCTCAATGTTCCATACTGGGACCAGTACTGTTCAATGTGTTTATTAGTTGCATAAACAATGGGGTTGTGTGTTCTCTCAGCAAATTTGTGGATAACACCAAGCTGCATTGTATGGCTGACATGCCTGATGGAGAGGATGCCATCCAGATGTGTTGTGGTTTAAGTGCAGCGGGCAATTAAGCCCCACATAGCCACTTACACACTGGGAGAATCAGAAGTAAGAATCGAAAGTGAGAAAAACTCGTGGGTTGAGATAAAGACAGCTTAACAGGCAAAGCAAAAACAGCGCACCCCAAAAAGCAAAACAAAGAATTAATTCACCACTTCCCATGGGCAGGCAGGTGTCAGCCATCTCTGGAAAAGCAGGGCTCCATCCTGCCTAACGGTTGCTTGGGAAGACAAACACCATCAACCCCTTCCTTCTTCATCCCCTCAGCTCTATATGCTGAGCATGATGCTGTGTGCTATAGGGTATCCCTTAGGTCAGCTGGGGTGAGCTGTCCCGGCTGTGTGTCCTTACATTTTGTACACCCCCATCCTCCACACTGATAGGTTGGGATGAGAGGTAGAAAAGGCCTTGACTGTGCAAGGACTGCTTAGCAGAAACAAAAACATCTCTGTATCATCAATATTATGTTACAATCAATATTGTTTCTAGACTATATCCAATAAACAGCCCCATAATAGCCAGTGTGAAGAGAATTAACCCTACCACAGCCAAAACCAGCACAAGTGGGCCCTTCACAAGCTTCAGGAGTGGAAATCTCATGAAGTTCAGCAAGGCCAAGTGCAAAGTCCTACACGTGGGCTAGGACGACTCTCAGCAGCAATACAGCCCAGAGGCTGAATGGATTCACGGCAGCCCTGCTGAGGAGCACTTGGAGAAACTGATGGATAAAAAATTGGACAGGAGCTGGCAAAGTTTTCCTGCAGTCCAAGAGACCAACTGTGTCTTGGGCTGCATAAAAAGAGGTTAATATGCCTCTGTACTCTGCTTTGGTGAGAACCAAATGGGAGTATTACATCCAGATCTAGGGTCCCCAGCCCAAGATATGGACTTGTTGGTTGAAGGGATTGAAAACCACTTCTGTGAAGACAGGCTGAGAGAAATGGAGTTGCTACAGAAGTCTTTAGGGAGACCTCATTGCAGCCTTTCAACATATAAAGGGGAGCTATAAGAGAGATGGAGTGACATTTTTTACCAGGGTCTGTAGAGACAAGTTGGAGCAATGACTTTAAACATAAAGAAGGTAGGTTTAGAACTATGGGGGTGGTGAGGCCCAGGAACTGGCTGCTCAGAGAAGTGGTGGATGGCCCAACCATGGCAGTATTCAAGGCCAGGTTGGGTGGGGCTTTGAGTAACCTAATGGACTGGAAGATGTTCCATGGAAGTTTGGTTGGAGAAGAAGATATTTTTAAGGTCCTGTTCAACCCAAGCCAATCTATGATTCTATAATCATGGGAAAGGATTGCTGCATCAGTAAAAAGCAAAAAAAAATATTCTATGGAGAGATTAACAAATGAAGGAGAAGACTGTGGTTGCCTTGAGACCCAATGAGATGGCATTTCTTGTAGAATGTGTGTCCTAGAATCGTAGAATAATGTAGGTTGGAAAACATCCTTAATGTCATTGAGTCCACCAGCTAACCTAACACTGTCAAGTCCACCACTAAACCATGCCCCTAAGCACCTCATCTACACGTCTTCTGAATATCTCCAGGGGTGGTGACACAACCACTTCCCTGGGCAGGCTGTTACATTGCCACCACCCTGGCAGTGTGACATAATGACTTTCTGACTCTGGTTTTACTGATATCTTAAGCTCTTAGTAGCTGATCCTTGTCAGTAGAAATTTTTATAGATACCCATAAAATATTTACTGCTTTATCAATCAAATTATCTTAAAAAAAAGAAAAAAGTGAAATTAAAGAACTCAGTGATTTGCTAATATGAATTACAAACTCACTATGAGTTACATGTTCCAGCTGTTTATTAAGTATCCTAAGTACATTTGCATTTGAAGACATAAAGTGCACAGATTCGTTATATACTAGTTACTACTTTCTAATAATGTTTTATCTAAGAACAGCTAATTTAATCTCCTGATTGAATAAATCCATTCACCAACAGATTAAATTCTTCTATGAAATTTTCAGATGCAATGTAATGAAGTCACCTTCAGTCTGGAGTTGTCAGACCACAAATTAATACAGTAAAATATCCTCATTTATTCAACATTAAGCATAAAAGTTTTTAGTGGAATATTTGCTCTAGTAACTCAAAGAAGAAGTTATAAATAATGGATGCCTTTTCTTCTAATGTAAAAAGTTAGGTAAAACTACAAAAAAGAATGCTGCTTGTCATTCTAAATTAAAACAAAATATTTGGACTTAATGAAAAAAGAATGGTCAGGTTAACAGAAAACTTAGTTTTTAAGCCACAATTTAGACAGAACAAACTGGATACAGAGAAAAATCTGAAAATATAAAGCGCTGATAAATGATGGTCCTACCAGTGTGAAAGGATATGTATGCAAATTTTATCTATGAAATGCAAACATAATTTTGTTATTAAAGTGAAAACCTATTCACTGTAGTTACAGTAATATTTATTTAACTTTAACAATTGGAATATGGCTTTGCCAGGTAATCTTGTCATTATAACAGGAAATCCATACTAAAATAAATTGAACATTATAGCACTCTGTTACCATCTAATAAACTTAGTTGCCATTTGTCCAACAAAAATACTAGGAGTGTGGTCTGGTGATCTGAGTAGTGGGCTGTGAAATTGGCACCTGTATCCTCTACCACTAGATATGACCTTGAGCATTCCACTAAAATATAAATCTCATTGTATTTCAAAGGCACATTTAATTGAGAAATAGGTTATAAATATCTTAAAAACACAATGCCTCAAAAAGTTGATAAAAGAAATTAGTACACATGTTTGAAAATGTGTGATGTATGTTATCTTAAGCATCTTACTATGAGTTTAATATAAAAATAAGCTCTCAACAAAGACTTGTATAATGCAGACATTTAAAATGTGTTGGATACCACATAGGATATCTGGAAAAAAAATCCTCACTTGAACATCAGCATCCTGGATTGATTAACATTGTGTGAAAATTTATTATTTCAGAATAGGAGTTGTACCTCATATATCCATGTAAAATACGTTACTGTGAAAAGTTTTAATCTCCTATTTTCATTTTCTTTAACGAAAGAAATAGATAAAATCTTTCTTCTCACTGGTTATGTTTTTCAGTTCACAGATTAGACCTCTGTGCCTTAGAGTGTTAATCCTTTTGTTCTTTGCACTTCCTCCAATTTTACGTGGATGTATTCAAGCACATCCATTATTTACAACATTTTTATATCCCCTCAGCTCAGTAATATTAGGACCACAAAGTCCAAGTAGTAGCAGCAGAAAGCTCTGAACTCAATTTGCATTACTATTTGAAACCAATTTTGTATCACCATTCGAGTAGCACCTTAGCCTTACAGCTTCACACTGATATTTCACAGAATACAGCAAAGGAACTTCGTGGCTTACAAAAAGTTTTATAGGGGTGACTTTCTTCCAAATTTTCCTACAGTCATAACAGATATTTCCTATTCATAACAGATCAATAAAGAAAGAGTAAAATGGTTTAAATGTAGATTTCTGATATTAAAAATTAATATAATTTTAAGAGAGTATTGTTTTAACAGCTAATAGCAGTTCTAGTTATATATGTGTGGGCACTCTATGGCAAATGAAAGGGAATAAACTTCCTTCTTGTTGTCAGAGTAACTGTGAAGAAGGACTAAACAGCTGTGTTGCTGAAAACAGAAAGATAGTGGATAAATGTAAATTCTTCCTGGATAAGCAAATCAAATGCTTACAGGAACTTCCGCATTATTGAGGTCAACTTATATAGAACTGCCCTTATCTGGGGTGATAATTTATTTTAGTCTGCAAGAGGAGGTGACAATGTGTAACAATAAGAGAGAATATATATATAGTAATATATATAATAGGAAAATAATACTTTTATTGTTAAAATAATAAGAATATAACAAGAAAGAAACCTGAAATACTCTAATTCCTCATATAAATATATATATGTAAGGAAGTTAATTAGAGGAGGATTGGTTTTCTTGGGTCAGAAGTATTTAAATTATCATTGATCTTTAATTTAATTTTAGGTGTAGCTGAAGTTGCATTCACCTGTCAGAATTTGTAAAGACCTTCTATTTATATCAAAACCATTTTAAGGACATTTAAGCATAAAATCTCAGAAAACTGTAAGAAAGAAATGTACTCTATTCTTAGAGTGACCTATGTCACAGAAAGGAAAACAAAGCGTAAATGCAGAAATGAATATATTTAAGCCATCGAATATTTCTCTGACATGGGATTTAGACATTATTATTGTTTTTGAATTCAAAACAATGACCCAGTTAGTTTGCTCACAAGTTCAGGCTAACCTCAAGGGAATTTTAAATTGACTGGGAGCTCCTTTTAGGAGAACACAGATCTCAAAACACCGGAACTTAGGTATTTATGTAAATGCTCCACACTGAATTGCTAGAAACTCAATTCTTGCTTAAATATCAGAGCCGTGTAGAGACAACACAAAGTATTGCCTAGGTCCACAGGGGAACCTATCTCTCCTGTGTTCAGAGCATTCCTAATGTCCAGTGACAGCCCTGAGTTCAGCAAGACACACAGCAGTCACAATCAGTTTAGAGGGTATGTCTGCTGACACTGTCACCACCAGCTAATTTTTATACAGTGGTCTATTCTTGACATTATTTACCCAGCAGGTAAGGAACAAAGATTCTGTATCCTCCACAGCATGGCAGTATGTAGTCAAACACTAAGCTCTCAGTCTCCAGATAGGCTAGACACTCTCAGCTGAAGCTGCCCCAATTAGAGTTTCAAATTTCTTGTCAAAGTCCTGGCAGGCTTCATTGTGGATTTGCATTCGTGTTTCACAAAAAAGAACTGAATAAAAGAAGATTTGGACCAAAGAAAATAATTAAGGGATTTCATCCCCAAATATATACCACATACTCAACTGAATGATCTTAATATTTCCCTAAAATTATGTCAGTGTGACTAAGTGCAGTGAGACTCTCAGAAGGATAGAAAACTAGTCTGAAAATATCTAGAAATCTCTAGATTTCTATATAGAACATATATAGAAAGAAATATATTCAAGAAATTTAAGAACAAAAGAACAAAACATGTCTCAGCTGAAGACTGGACGCTGCATGAATTAATGAGGTTGCATGATGACCCTAATATTGCAAGAACTTCATCGGTGGGGTTTCTTGTTCTGGGACAGGCGGTGAGCCTTGAAACTGCGTGAAAGGAGGCTGTCGCCGTGACCCACACATGCGTGTCGGAGCGGGTGCTGTAGTGAATGCCACGGGCGCAGGAGCGGAGTACCTCAGAGACGGAGACCGGCAGGAAATGAAGCAATTAAAAGAGATGCAGTCTCTTAGTTCTCAGAATCCAGGGTTTATTGAGGAGCGTAGGGTCGGGAAAGGTTGAAGAGGATGGAGCAATCTGGATTCTCGAGCGCAAAGAGCCCAGAACAATGCTGAACATGGGGTTAAGAAGGGGGTGCAGGATGGGAGGGGTTTACATGGGAGAACCAACCGGGACATGAGGGATGAAGGATTGGCAGGGACGCCAGGGAATGGGGACGTAAGGAGGGAGGGTATAGAACTTTGAAAACCAATGGTGAAACTCGGGTAGAAGGAACAGAGTAGAACATTCTAGCTGTTAACTCCATATAGGATAAAGAGGAGGAGATATCCAGAACTAATGCTCTTGTTCTCTGATGCATGTTAAGGACGCTATAGGATAAAGAGGAGGAGATATCCAGAACTAATGCTCTTGTTCTCTGATGCATGTTAAGGACGCTGGCTGCAAGGTGTCTTGGGCAAGCATTGCTTTGTCACCCTAAGCTAAAGGTCTCCTCAGACCCAGGGCTCTTCCTCAGGTACATCTGCCTCCAAGCTCATCTGAGCCAAGGCCACTGCAACAATCAGTGAAAGACACTGAATAGTTGTCTACAGAGTTCCAAATCCACATCTGAGTATCGAAGGATATCAAAGATAAAAGCATGATTCATTTTTAAGCTCTAATATGGGGGGTTTCTGACTTTTTATCCCTTAAATTATCTAGGAGCAATTTTGAAGGACGTATTTTATTTTTTCAGTTTAAGAAAAATGTAATTTCTATATTTTTTATTTAAAAATTCAGACTGTTCCTTAAGAAAGGTGATGCCTTTAGAGATTCTCTTTTCATTTCAGAGGGTTTTTTTTTAGATATGAAGCTAAGCTGCAATAATTTTGTAGCAGATGTGTTTCACAATCTGGGAATTTTTTCTACAGGTTTCAAGTGATGTTGGCCATAAAAATTTATTAAACACCTCCAGCACTTCTGAAAATCTTTCCTCCCCTTTGTGTAGCTTGTTTTAAAGTTTTATTAAAGCATTAGCACGAGACTGGGAACAAAGAGTACATTTGACCAGAATGGCTGGAAATCCCACGAGATTGCTCTCATTTTATTTTCAATTTCGTTGTGCAGTTTTGAGATACGAAATCCTCTTTTCTTAACTGCAAGTTTCTCATATAAGATATGGTTATAATAACAGGATATCCTGACTTTCATGACCTGAAGGCAGAAAGATATCTATAGAGTTTAAATTATTAGCACTCTTCGGTTCATGGGGCAGGTGTTTATCTTTTCCATAAAGCTTTTAATTCTGAGTTAGAAACAATATGGAGTCTGTTTAGATTACTTACATGTACTAAAAATAAAAAATCAAAGTCTCCGTAGAGTTTTAAAACCTATCACTGGTTTAATTTGAACAGTTTTACATCCCTTGAGTTTTAATTTAATAAACCTGAAATCTTGAAATCTGTTATGAAGAATGTGAAATGTAAAATGGAGCTCAATTAATAAGATCTATAGATTGTTTATGAGGTTACCAGTGCTTGCTTCTCTGGCAAATCACCACCTGTTACCTGTTTTGTTTCCAAGCCAAAAATAGTTTCTTCTGATTTTTGCTAAACAGCTCTCAGGAAAATTTGAAAAATCAGATAAGCATTGTCCTCTTGATTCTATGAAACTCTTGATATTTCTAAACTGTTGTGTTGTAAAATCAGGGACTGAAATCTGCATCAGTTCGTTAAAAAGATAAATTGAAAAAAGAAATGGACTGTCTTTCAGTGAGCATAAACTAGGATGCATTAACTTCCTGCTAATACTTTATTTTGGATAAAAAATACTGTTTTGGAATAAATCTCATGGCCATTGCCACCAAATGTGTTTGCATAGCATTTGGAGCATGTGTTATATTTCTTTTATTATGAAACTAACCTGGAAAAGACAATCCAGGAGACCACAGACTGTGCTCCAGATGTATAAGGATATAGAATCAAAAAATAGAATATTAGAATGATTAAAGTAGGAAAAGACCTCCAAGACCCTCATGATTAACAATTTAAAACATACAGTGTCTGACTGAGTATATCAGGTTAGTCTGATATTACAATAAAACCAGTTTACAGTGTGGATATCAGGTGCTCAGGCTCAGTACCTGATCAAAGGAGGGAATATATCCCTTTGATTTGCTTCCCTCTACCCCAATGTGACATGACTTAGACTTAAATTATCATTAAGGCTAATCAAAGCTACCTACTACGACTAATAATAATAATAATAATGTGATAGTAACAGTAACAACAATAAGAATGTTACATATACATCACTATTTAAAGAGAAGAAAAAAATAGTTCTAAAAGAGTTATAGAAATATATCAGTTTTGTCTTTCTGAAACATATTGACACTGGTGTAAGCCATTTATAATCACCCTGTGCTGACTTTCATTTGAGAAGGATTGATTTTCCTTTCTGCTGAGAATAGATTGAAACTTTGTATCAGGAAAAAAGGAGAAAAAGACCATAGAATAAAAACTGCAGACTGATGTTCAGTCACACCTGCAGTTCCCCACCAAAAAAATCTTAAAAGAAAACAAAGGAAGGGTGGAGGGGGAATAAATAGAAAGCAGGAAGATATAATTTTGTTTCCTTTACTCTTGAGGAATCAGCCTTTTATTCAAACTCCTTCTTTTACTTAGCCACCAAAGAAAAGAATCCTGAGTTACTGTTCATGATGTGTCTTAGATATCTAAGATAAACACAGTATTTGTGTAGGTGTGTGTATTTTTCTCTTGCAGACTTATTAGTTATACATATATATGCATATACAATACATTTATAAATATGTATGTAAATACATGTGTATGTATACATACGTATATATAGAGATAGATATAAATTAGTTGAATCCTTATTATAATAGAATCATAGAATATTCTGAGTTGGAAGGGACCCACAAGGATCACCAAGTCTAACTCCTGGTCCTGCACAGCACCATCCCCAAGAGTCACATCACATGCCTGAGAACATTGTCCAAATCCTTTGTGACCTCTGTCAAGCTTTGTGCTGTGACCACTTCCCTGGTGAGCCTGTTCCATTGCCCAACCACCCTCTGGGTGAAAAGCTTTTTCCTGATACCCAGCCCAAACCTCCCTGATACAACACACCAGGCCATTGACACAGGTCCTGTGTCTGGTTGCCAGAGAAAAGAGACCAGTGCCTGTCCCTCCTCTTCCCCTCAGGAGGAAGATGTAGACTGCAATGAGGTCTTCCCTCTGTCTTCTCCAGGCTGAATAACCACACCACCTCAGGCACTTACTTTTCCTAGGGCTTCTCTTACAAACCCCTCACTATATTTGTTTCTCTCCTTTGTATGCTTTCTAGTAGCTTTATCATTTCAATAGAGTCATCTGATTGATATTCTGCAATAGACATTTATACGAAGGATCTGAGAATCTGCAGCTGCCCCAGCAGCCAGCAGTATGCAAGAATTAATCAGACAATTCCAAGTTGAGGAGTAAAATGTCTCCTGTCATCAGCCTGGTGACAGAAAGCATGAAGGCTGGGACAGTTGGCAAGGAAGACAAGGAGGCTGGGTTCCAGAAGGCAGGCAATTTATTGTCATACATTTACACCCTTTGATTCAAAGTCCATTAATATACAAACAATGTCATTATTCATTCAATTTGAAAATCATAGTACTTAATTCTATTTTATTTTAAATTGGATTTTATCATGAACATCCTAACAAGAGTGGGCTGTAAGTTACTAGTCCATTAGATTTACAATGAACAATGACATAGAGTGGATGATTTAGGAGTCAACTACCCAAAATCATGAGCACATTTTCTGAGGAAACTAATTCACACTCTTTGCAAGTTCCACAGCCACTGAGTTTTAGGTGCTGGTGCCACACATATTTGTGAATGCATAGGAGAAAGAAAATGTCACATTTAGTGGCTGGAAAACATTTCAAACAGGAAAAAGTAAAATGAAGTGATTTAAGAAAGCAGAATATGCTTGTTTTCCTACTGACAAAATGCTGAAATCTTTCTCCTGTTTTCCACACCTGACTGTTGGTCAGACATCCCCCACTTCCCTTTCAAATAATCTCTAATACTTGCTAGGCTACATATTATTTCACTTTTCCAGAAATCTACCTGATAAAAGAAACAGTAACTGTATAGTCATTATAGAGAAAAAGTAAAATTTTATACTTCATGGCATCAAGAAGATGTCAATTCCCCAAAATTATGATAACATCTGGTTTCACAAAGTAATATTTGCTCTCACAGAACAAGGACTGTTTCTTTCTGATCAGGGTAAATAAGCCAGATGGTTGGACAGAAAGAAAGTAAAGTCTTAATCTTGGTATAAAGAGATTAAGTAATTTTACCCATCAATTTCTCCTATTTTTTCACTCAGCCGAATTTTTTACTAGAATTATCATTGTTTTGGTCTATTTTGAACAAGGGGAACATTAGTATTTCTGATCTGTTTTAGTTCAACTGGAGTAGCAGGAATCCGAAGGAAAGATGACCAACTGTAAGTCTGCTTTCCAAAGCCCTAATACTTTTATGGAACCGAGAAAACAGCATGTGCTTTATTATTTTAGCACATTCTGCAGAACCTTCAAGTCTGTGCAGACCATTCTGAAAGTTTCTCCAAAGAGTCAAGCTAAGAAGAACCTCCAGCACTTCTAACACCCAAAAATTCCTAGAATGCAGCAAAGTATAGGTAGCATACTTTAATCCCCTTCCAAAAGCAGATTGGTCGCATCAGGCTCAAGAGAACCTAAAACTCATAGCCTTGTATATTTGAAGAGCTGCCATTAGCACTGGCATTCTTTGCTTCATTGGCCACTTAGCTTTCTTGAGCTTTTCATTCCCAAAGGAATGGCAAGGCAAGGAATGGGAAACGTTTTCTAATGGTATCCTATACTGTGTCAACCAGAACTTTCAGGACTACCTGAACATCTCCATTACGCACGTAGAAAATGAAACTCCCATGCAAGACAAACTTATTCACATTCCTGCTTTTCAGTGAGGAAGCACTAAATTAGATGCAATGAATTAAAGAGTTCAATAAATCAAACAAGTGTGACATTTTTCAGATGCAGGGTTTCAGAATACATTTTTGTTTTGGCAATACTTCTTTATTGCCCAAAATATATTCAACCGAGACAAGGACATCATGTTCCATGTATAAAACAATATTTATCTCCCTATCTTATGGAACTTCTAAAGTCACAAGAATGTTCCTATTATTTTGCTTTTCATAATGAATAGTAACTTCTGTGCTTGAAGTGCAGCCATTCATACTCACCCTTCCAAGTGTCACTAAAACCTGTGGAAACAGCCCAAGAAAAGGTAATAGTCCGAATTATTGATACAAACACTATAAATTATAATGTTTTGTGCAAAAATTGAAAACACCTGACCTTTAAACTGTATGTTTGGTCTTCTAAGGAAAAAAACCTCACAATTTCCTCATGTCCATGTTGAAATAAATTTGGTTTTCCAAAGTAATTTCTTGCTATCTAGTCTTTTTTAAGGTGCAATTTTGAACTGATTTAATTAACATTTGACAGCTGAAATCTGTCCATAACTGTTGAAATTAACCATCGTAATTGTTATTCTCCAGAAAAAACTGTGCAGCTAAATTTAACTTTTCTCCAGATGTTAAAACATCTTGAACTCATTTGTGCAGTTTAGTAGATAATGCATTATATGAAGAGAAAATTCGTAGTCATCAAGATGACTCATTTGCTATAAAAGTCTGATTTTTATTTACAATGGTTTTTATTCTTTTAAAATCAATGGAACATGGCAAAATAAATTGTAAGCCACAGGTCTAAATTTGTAAAATAACACTTCATCATTAATTAGGAATTACTTAAAAAATAATTTTAACTAAAAATGAAACAATCTTATTTGGTAAAAATACATTTTCTAGCAATTATAATTTTATCTGAGAAAACTTAAATGTCTTTTGATTGTGTGTTCTGAATTAATAATTTCAAAACTTTAAAACTTAACATTTCTTGTTCTAACTGGAAGAATATGCATTTAAATGTGGATCAGCATTACTGGTGTAATTGATCACAGAAAAACCTTCTTCCTATATTCAATAATTTGCTCTTGGCATCAGCTTTTGCCTATGAATGCACTGTAAATAATAGCAATTTTTAAATTAAAACAGCCAACTCTGTATTTTTGTCTGTTTAGTAGAAGATTAATCATAATTTGCATTTAACCTTCGTACTTCATTACTTTATTTTTCTATTCTATCAATATCAGTGTGTATAGAAAACTCTCTTTCTGCTGGAGCAGTAATAACATGTAATATGAATCTTATATTTCAGAGGTTTTCTCTTTAGAATTATAATAATTTTGAAAATATGTAAAATGAAAGAGCTGGCATCTGATGCACTGGCTAGAGATTAAGTTATACACACTACCATAAATCCATAATAATGGTAATTTTGGAGGGAAATACCTCTCATCTAACTTTAGTAATCTATTATGTAAATGTGTACACCTTAGGTGATATCTTTAGGCTTCTGTCAGAGCTGCTGAAGAGAAATAGGCATAGTTAGGGTATGATTTATCCACCGTGTTAAATGTCTGTATAAGAATAAAATAGATGAGACCTCCTAAGTGATTCTTTCTCTTCATTAACTATAAAATGAGCCTTGGGTATCTATTCGAGATTCATGCATCTGTGCTATTTCCTAAGTTCAAAAAATGTGTTGCTTCCTAAATGTCAGTAAGACATTTTATGAAATTAGTGTAGCTCAGAATATATCACTGGTAATATTCCATCTTCGCTGTCTACTGATTCACTAATAAAATAATTGTTTATATTTCTGGTTTTTTAATTTCAATTTTTGCTAGTGCCAAGATTAAAATAAGACTTGGAGTTTTATTATTCTCTCTCTAGTTCCAGGAGAAAGTTTGAGAAGAAATGGCTGTGACTCCAGTGTTGGCCAGAACTGCAATTGTGAACATCTTAATGTAGGTATCTGCCTGTGACCTTCACTGAATTTAAGTGAATCAAGGATTTCCATTTAAGTTGCCGAAATTTGTCCTTGGTTTCTAGGAGCTGGTCCAAGAGAAAGTAGATCTTCTATATTTCCTTCACCCTGTCTTCAGCCCTGTGGAGATGTCTTGGTCATTCTAATAAAACTCAGATGACAATAATACTTAGAGGAAGGTAACAGATTTGAGTCAAAATAAAGGCAGGGAGATTACTTGCCACTTACCATCAGAGGCAAACCAGACTTGACTTGGGGAAAATTAATGTAATTTGCTGCCAATTGAGATGGACAGTGAGAAGCAAAGACAAAAACACACCATCCTGCCAACCTCACCCCCTCTTTTTTTCCCAGGCTCAAGTTCACTCCTTCCCTCCTGACTCTTCCACCTTCCTCCACTCCAACAGCACTGGTTAATGTGGAATGGGAGCTGAGGTCAGTCCGTAAAAGCTCGTTTCTGCCACTTCTTTCTCCTCACATTTCTCCAATTCCCTGTTGTCCACAGGCTGCAGCATACCTGTTCAGGTGTGGTCCTATCAACAGGCTTCAGGGCACCTCCTTCCCTCCTTTTTCTCTCACCTTGCTGTGCTGTTTTACACATTCCTCACTTGTCCTTCTGAATCTGCCATGCAGTATTTTAAGAATGTTTTTAAAATATATTTTAAAACATGGTTTCCTTAATACACTTTCCCCAAGGCCCCTCCACCTTAGCTGTGGTGTTCAGACATGCCCTGGGATGGGTTGTTCAGAGCCAGTGGAACCAGCTGTGTCCAGCATGAGGCAGCCCTAGCCACTCCTTGCAGTGGTTCCTGCAGCTTTGCTGCCAGCACTCAATACATTTAAGGTGAAAAGGTATTTCAGTTTTTTCAGAAAACTGTGATTTTGGAAGCCTGTCTCACAGTAAAGCTCCTGTTGGGCATTATAGTAATCAAAATATCCCTGTAAAGTAGGTGATGCCTGGCAAGCCTAAAAACCTGTTGTTATGGTGATCTGAATGGAAATACTTTTGTGTGCTACTCACATGATATCCCAATGCAGTATTTTCAAATATATGCTCTATGCTTTTGTCTGCTTAGATTTGTCTGAAAAGCAATGAGAGCAGGTGGGACAGCTTGTGAAACACACCTGAGGAATCATGGATTTAAAAAGCGAATAAGAATAAAAGTATCAGCCAGAACATTTTTAACATCACTTGTTCATGTATCATACTCCAAATTATTCTATGCCTTAAGGAATTGAAGCCTCTATGTTTGAATGAAATGTCCTAGCCTTTTAGGACATTTTTAAGGGTTGTGGAGGTTTCTTTGTTTCTTTATGATGGGAGTGTGTTGTATAATCATTTTGTACTGGAGCTGAAGCTTCAGGTAAGACAGTAAATAGATATCTATCAAAAATTAAAAAGTGTGACATTTTTATATAATCTAAGAGTTTTCCTATTTCAGCAGCAAAATGTCAAAGTTTCCAGTGTGTGTAAATTTGGCAGATATATGATATGAATACCACAGCTAACTATAAATGATGAACAACTAAAACATCCCCAGAATGTGACTGGTTGAGATGTATAAGAGCAGCAATATATTGACTTCGTTAATGTCTGAACATCATGATAAAAACTTTGCAGCAAATGAGAAAGTAAGAGCAATGTATTGAAAATTCAATACATGAGAAATGAGAATGACAAAAAGTTCCCAAATCAGGATGTGAAAATGGTAAAGCATAAGGAGAACTCAGGGGAGAATTTGCATTGAGTGGAAGTGATGTTGCTATTTTGACTGTGCCTGCTGCATAGCAGGTGATTACTTCATGACAGAGAAGAATGATCCTTCTATCTCTCATCTCTCTGGGTAGTTACATAGCTGTCATCACTTCAGTACATGAATGTAGTTTCCTCTTCCTTCATTTATACAACACATCGTTTACCTACTTTATGTACACCATTTAGAACTACTTGCAGAGAGTCTCTGTGACAACCTTTGTATGCAATTAGGTTCTGTCAAGTTAATTTAAAAAGTTATAAGTCATCTAAGTTTCTCTTGCATTTTATCACAGTCATTTCCATTTAGGATACCAAGATGCTCTTACAGAAAAATACTAGTTCAATGTCCACTCTTCTAAAGCTATTCATTGTAACTTTCATCAATAGAAGAGAAAATTCTTGAATGGATAGTTAGAAGATGTAAAATTGCTGTCATTGACAGATCTTTACTGTTTTATTTTGTAACTGAGTCACAGACATAAAAAGGATAACATTAAGGATTTTAAAATTTTCAACAGTATTTTCGACAGGCAGTCACAATCCTAATATACTGACACAACTGCAAAAAAAGGGGAAAAGTAATATTAACCATAACCATTTTCTGTCCTTGAACTTATTTAGATCATTGGTAGATACCATACTAAGCAGTCTTGAGAAAAAAGTAATCAAAATAAATATATTATCGGAGGATTTACCATGAATTAAAGAATTCCCTGGATTTAATATGGCACAATATTTTATGACCCTTTTTCAGATCCTATATCAATTTCCTCCTCTGTATGAAAGGCCACTGATTTGCTTTATAAACACCATAGGCTTTATAACAAAGCAGAAACTGATGCACAGGATGTTCCATTTGAACGTGAGGAAGAACTTCACTGTGAGGGTGACCATACATTGGAACAGATTGTCCAGAGAGGTTGGGGAGTCTCCTACACTGCAGATATTCAAGAACTGTCTGGATTCAATCCTGTGCCATGTGCTCTAGGATAACTCTGCTTGAGCAGAGAGTTGGACCAGATGATCCCCTGTAATCCCTCCCAGCCTCATGCACTCTGAGATGCTGTGACTAAGAGAAAAATTATGAAAATAGCCAAGGAACCACTCCTTAGGCACCACTCATTACAGTTTTAATATTTTTAAAACCCAACCCCTCCAATTTTATCGTTATTTAATAGAAATACAATTATGCTTTGATTTGAGAAGATATCCTGAATTTTCCTACAATAGTATGAGTCCTTAGTCAATATATTTTCTGCATTGTTATTAAAATTTACCACCGTCTCATGTCAGGCAAAGTTGTAGGATGGAAAAATTAAGTTTTGCTTCACATTTAGATTCTGTTCTGTTGTTATCTACCCAGGTAACAAAATAAAGTTGATCCAAGTGTGAACACAGAATTTGTCAACAACTAGAAGCAGCATGCTGTGTATAAATGAAAATGTTTGTTCAGTGATTTTTTAAAGCATTTTCTACTGTAGCAATTAATCCTCTCTTCAGCTTTGTTAAAACCAATAGTAGCTATCATTGTTTCATCAAAGTTTCCTGTAAGATTTCTTTTTCTATAATTATTAAACATTAGTTTATGTGTTCTTTTAAGGCCCTACTAATTTAGACATTGTATTTGCCAAATGAAAACAATCCCAAAAGTATACATGTACACCTATATTTGCATTTTGTTTATATATCTGACATTCGGTAAAACTCATGAATGTTAAAAACTAGAATTTGTGACCAGACTAAGAAGAAAAAAGACACTTTTCAAAATGTATTGTATTATTAAGAACACTAAGAACCCCTTTTCAATTAAACAACAGTAATTTACAAAACCTAGGTGTGCTGGACACAGGAGGGGAACAACCTGCTGTTTTCTTGTACTCTGCCTTTCAACTATTAAACAGTATACAAATTTGCAGGTGCCAAGTGTCAGGTCATTGATTTTCCTGATTTTCCTTCCTACTAGGCAACAGCTGCTCTGCTCACTCCTCAGAAATCTTCCTCTCCAGATGACATTGGGAGTGTAACAAGAGACTTTACCGATGAAATAAAACCTCCGTCTACTCCAAGAAAATGATAAAAAATCCCCGAATTTTAGTAGAAATGTACAAATGAAGTGCAGAAGAGATCCGTGGGAACAAATGTGGTACTTATCTGAGTCATATAATATAAATATCAATTTTCTAATATACCCTCTTTTGTACAAAAATTTACTTTGCTAGTAAAATAAAGAGAGATTCTTCAGCTGTTGTGCTTACTCTTTCATTAGATTCTTAGACAATACTGCTGCCCCCTGTGACACGAAAGAATGATTTTATCTGTTAAAGAGAGCATTTTAAAAAAAAGTGAATGTTGACACAGCTCTAACAAGTAGATTCTCTGGTATTTAAAAAAGCTATGTTATCTGGTCAAAATTTCTTTTCCATTTGCAATTTGCATTAAAAAAATAGATAAACATAGGAATTATTAGCAAATGAATTAAGAACAGAATGGAACACATAGTCACACACAACTCTGTGATGCAAATGTGGTTCTAACAATACATGTGCTCCTGGTCACACTATTTGACAAAAGGCATGGTAAAATGAATACATAAAGAGAGAGCAGCACAAGCATAAATCACAGAATGACAGAGTGACAGAACCACAGAATCGCCCTGAAAAATATCTTTTCAAAGAAAATGTTTGTTTGCTTGGAACAGTTTCCATATCTCTAATTTATCAGATCTGCACTTACCCTTGGTGGAAGAGGATTGGGTCAGAGAAAAGTTAGGCAAACAGGACATACAGAAGTTCTTGGGTTCTCACAGGACGCACTCACTAGTATTAGTGTAATCTCAAGGCTACTTTCAGTAATGTTTGAATGGTGAGTGGAAGAGGTGCCCAAGGGATGGAGAAAAAAGATGTCACTCCTGTCTTCAAGGGGGACAAGAAAGAGGAGCCAAGAATCTACAGATCAGTTAGCCTCACTTTGATCCTCATACAGAATCAACCTGGAAACTGTTTTCAGGCTCACAAAGGACAGGGAGGTGATTGGGGGCAGTCAGCATGGATTCATCAGGGGGAATTCATACTTGAACAATGTTATAATCTTCTGTGATGAAATACCTAGCCTAGTAGATGCAGAGAGAGCAGCAGATATTTTATAATGACTGAAATAATTCTTTTGACTCTTTCATCCATAAGGTCCTCATGGAAAAGCTGATAAAATATGGGGTGCATGAGCAGACCCAAAGGTGGGCTGAAAACTGTCAGAATGACCATATCCAGAGTGTGGCACAAAGTGTAGTTCAAGGTCAGTAACTAGCTAGAAACCCCAGGGATCAATATTGAGTCAGATGTTGTTCAAAATTTTCTTAATGCAATGGTACTAGCTTGTCATTGAACACTAAGGACCTAAAGAATGTTGTTTGGGTTTGGTTTAGATTTTTTCCCTATGAAAAACTCACAGGACTATAGCTTACTTGTTACCAGGTAAAAATTCTTCTGTTGCTTTTTTGAGTCTAGAATCAGAAAATTTGGCCTACCTCCTTCAGTTCTAAACAGCTCTCAATGTTAGATTCAGTTTGCTTATTAAAATCAGATAGAAATAAACATATCTTAGAGAGCCATTTTTTTGATCTGTTTAAAGTGTTTACATGAGAAGATGATTGTGAAAATGTTCCTTTCTCTTTACTGGTTATAAGGAGAGGCAAAGGTATACCGTACAGATACTTGTACCAGAAGCCCCTATCTCTGGTGGATGAAAATCAATCAAAATATCTAAGTAGTTAAGATTTTTTTTTTGGCTACTCAACCAGATTCAATTTATTACTATGTAATAAATAGTCTCAAAAATGTAATTTTCATGAGCTAAACATAAAATGCACAAAAATCCAAATATGTAAATTCTGGATTAAGTGCCATTACTTTTACCAGGAAAAATGTTAAATATCACTCAGAGGTTGGAAAACTAACCAGAAGAATAAACGAAAAAATGGATTTCCACAAACACTTAGCATTAAAATTACTAATGAGACAATGAATTTACTATGCCTGTTAAAATTATTAGTTTATATTTTGGTAGAGTCAGCTTTAAATTTTTTTAAAAATTGAAGTAAAAATTTTGAAGTTAAAATTGCAACCCCAAGACTCATTATCCTCTTAAAGACCTTTAATTTGTACTAAAATGAGACATAAAGAAAAGCCAACCTGTTAAGAATGAATATATTTTCATGATTGATGAACAATACAGATGGATAAGCAGCAAATCTTCCAAAACTTACTTGATCTGGGTTCAGATAAAAGTGGAAATTAGGGAAAGCAGATGATAAAATATATGCTTTATAAAATATATGATTTAAAATTGATCCATGCATCATAAGAAAAATTACATGAAAATTAATTGCAATTACCTCATACATTAAAACTCATTCACAGTTTGAAAGCTGTTTGAGGAACCGTAAATGAAGAACAAAGCACAGCAGTATGTAAAATCTGGATATGCAGTGCAAAATTAATAACTAGTAGAGTCTTTAAGGGGTAATAAGATGCCAGTTAATATCTACAAATAATTCTAAGCTGGAAAATACTGCAAAATATAAATACAGGGAAGAAAGAGAATATGTTGTCAGCTAAAAATTTTAGAGTGTGCTCTCCCAAAAAATAAAAGGGACAGACTATTTCAGACATTAGCTGTTATATGTAATTGAAGTTATTGTTTTAAGAAAGCAGCTGAACTGTACAGCTCAAGAGGTACCACTGATTGTGAATTATTCCATTACCTTCAGATGGAAAAAAAGTAAATAAACAAAAGACTCCAAACAGACTTGTTAATGGTGAATTGGAGAGACAGAATTACAGAATCTAAGTTACCAGGTAGGAAAAGGATATGGTTCCATTCTCAATATGTAAGTTGTGACAGGTCCAGATATGATTGCGATCAGTGAAGGATTATTCTTAGTCCAAAATAGGCATTTTCTGTCTTGCCTCCTGAGAAGAGATGGACAGTTTGGTTTACCAAACCTAGTGAGAGAAATGTGTTGAGTGATTTCACAATTCATTCCAAGAAACAAATCAATTATATATTTACCAAGATGACCTCTGACTAGAGTATCAAACACAGATTAGATTGGCCAGTCAGATATTGCTCTGAATTGAAATCAAAAAGTAAATGTTTCTCTTTATCCAAAACTGACTGAAAGACAGTTAGGGACTAACTAAACCTGAGCCCTCGAACTTCAACAGATCATCCACCAACAGATCATCCAATATAAAACTAGAAATCTCAGTAAATTACTAAATTTTATATTAATCTGATATGGGCTTGAGCACAACTTTTGCATTGAGTTCAGTCCCAAGTATAGATACCTTTGTTCTATTCCTTCAAATTTCCTGTTAATTGATGGTTACTTAATAATTACTGCTTCATCTAAACTGAATATGTATCTGGATCCTAAATGAAACCATATTAAAAACAAAGGATCTCTAGAGAGAGATTCTAATGACGGGTGAACAAATCAAGGGGACACTCGACAAGTATTAAGTTTACATTTTTACATTCAGAAAAAAAGAATATCTGTTTTCTCCCATATTCCATGAACAAAATATCGTTTTAGCTAGGTCTGGCAAAGAAAAAAAAGGTTATACAAAAGCACTTTTGAGACTTTTGAGAAAAGATTTCCTTGAGTAGCTTATTACATTCTAACAAAGAGGAAAGCTAAGTAAGGCAAGATCAGAATCTGACTTTTCTTCCCTCTAATTAAAAAATCAGTATTGAACATAGAGTGTTTTAAAAGGGCCAGAAATTAGAGACATCAAGTGTCATTCTTATAAAATAGGACAACACACTTTTTCAAGTACTTCTGTAGAATTTAGATGCACAATTCCAGTTCATACAAAACCATCTCAGAAAGAGTTAACTTCCATTCCTTATTTCCCACTTAAAAATTTTCTCTTACATTATAATCACTTTAAATCCAGTAAATGAACAAAAACAATTGTGTTTGAAACCTTTCCTTAGCTTGTATCATTGGCAGAAGCATTCAAAGCTTACATGGAAAAAATTTGCCCTTTTGGTTCAATGCTTCTTTAAAAAAAAGAAGTATTTGAAATCTAATATAAGTTAAATGAAAAGTTGTAGTCCTCTACATAACCTCTCCAAATAGAAAGCAATAATAGGTTTTCTTTAGTGATACTCTGAAATAAGTACATTCAGAGAGATCTCATTAGATATAGACTTTCTTTGCCTTTAGTCCAGTCAAGTACCTGTAATTTTCCTTCAAGGTCAAACTGTAGGATATTCGATCAGAAGCAAAATCACAGCATTTCTTTCCACTAAATCCTCGTTTCCTGAAGCTCTGAAGTGCAATGTGAACACCATGAACTCATCATACATTCTGTGTTCATTTATGGGTCCAATTTTAGGTCAGATGCTATCCTCTCAATATTTAGCTTTAGGAAGTTAACTAGAATTAGGTAGATGCCTAAGAGATTAGATGGTGTCACATATTATTACTATAAAATACCAAAATCAGTTTTAAGTTAAGTTACTATAACTCCAGATAATAGGTTTACTAGATAAGATAAGATAAATTAGGGCTATTTTGTAAATATAGTCTAGAAACACAATATATAGCATCAACTAAAATTGGGACTAAATTTTCTATACAGCTTCAGTGTCAATATTCTGCTAATGAAATGAGCAGATGCTTTCTAACCTTACAATTCTCCTGAAAAGATTTTCTTCCCTAGTAGGAAGCTATTAAACAGCAGGTATCGGAACCACTACCTGAAAATGCTGCAGACACCTGGAAAAACTTACCGAGAGACCTCGCTTTTCACACTGGCATTAGCCTTTGACAAAAGACAAACCTGTAAATGTGACTTCTGAGTGTGACCAACACACCCTTACACAGGCTCCAGAAATCAGCAGTGATGTCAGGAAATATATTTATTATGTATAAATAGGTAAAAGCTCAGTGTTCAGACATGACCTATACCCGCATTTTTGTTATATTCCCTTTAAGAATTATGGACATAGAGACAACGAAAAAGGATTTTTGAATAGATTACTTTTTTTCTACATGAGAGCTTCTGAAACTTGATAGAATAATATATTCCCTAATGAAAAATTATCTATCACTATACAAGGGTAAAAATGCTCATTTAAGTCATGATTTGGTTTTGAATTGTATGTCACAACCATTTTGGAAGAATTTAGTTGTATCAATACAAGCAGGTGTTTTTAAATTTTGAGTTACTGTATTAGAAATCACTAGTGTAAGATTTCTTATTGCACAAAGTTAGAAGTTAAAGCAATAGTGTCAGAACCGTGTATTTACACTGTCTAGCTTATCCTAAATCTTTCTATGTACATTTTGAAATTCCAATACTGACACTTATTAGAGGAAAAGGAAAATTGATCATCGGTTCATATAAGCTGTGCATGGCATATACTGCGCTAAAGTCACAAATCACACTGCAATATATTAGAAACTGCATTTCAAGTTTCTATAGACATATTTTTATTGTTACATTATATTTTAATATATTATTAATATTATACACTTTACATATTATTATAGATATCATATGTAGGAAAAAGAGAGAAGTCTATGATTTGTTTTACTAGGAATTCCTTCTTTTTCAGTTTTTAAGCTTTGCTTGTGTTACACAAGCATAATACCTTTTAACATTCTAGCTGTTCACTATCAAATTATTTTTTTTTAATGAACAAAAAGTGATTTCAATCTATCTCCAAACCATGTGTTAATTTACAAAGATTCATGCTGGAAAAGGACTTTTATCTTTACCCAGCTTGAATTCTCTTTCCAAGATACGTTTAATTAATCATATGTGTTGCCTTTTTTATACCATTGAGCTCAATATTTTCATCTTAGCATGATTTGAAAATGGAGTTTTATAAATTTCAGAGCAGCAGATGCAGAATATTTAATGTAGGACACTTTTTTTTTCATCTTTTGCATGGTGTTTCTAGGGATCCACAAGTCTACGAGGGTTAAAATTCTGTTTAAATTTCATTTAATTTCTGAAAGGTTTTGCTTCTCTGAAGATTTAGAATTAATCACAGTAAATAATAAAAGAACACATAACCTTTAGTAACTAGAACAGATTAAACAACATTGGTGATTAATAAGCATTACCTCATTGTTAAATGGCACCAGGGATGACTGTTTCATGGCCATATTAACATTGATGGAAAATGTTAAATTATCTAAATGTCAAGCCATTTTCCTTAGGTTTCAACCATTCCTCCATCCTAATACATAACAAATGGTCAAGCTACAGCACTTAAATAGCAGAAAGGTTATTGCAGCACCAGTATGATCCCATTCTAACCTATTGTTTATGGGGTTAAACATTCCTGGTGATAAAAAAAGTGCAAGGCTGTATTCAACCATAAATAGCATATCTGAGCAACTATAGATAATGTAGCTCAGAACAGATGGTATAAATGCTTCCTGAGTATTCGTACAGATAATTTTGATCCCCACTAAAAAAAATTAAAAATCAGTATATTATTAAACTGCAAATGGAATGTAAAATTATAGAAATTATTCACAGTGATCCCATTTAATCCATTATAACATTATGCTGAGGAAAAGTCATTTCTTGCTCCAAACCAAGAACAATTCTTGTTTAAAAAAAAAGGAAAAGACGATTTGCCAATACTTTATAATTAGTCGTATAATTCTCCATTTATTTTTTATCTGATTGGTAAAGTTGCTCCAGCGTTGAAAGAAATAGATAGTACAACATATCAACTGGATGGATTCCTTCATCCATCACCCCCTAGCACAGAACATAATCCCCTCATCTTTTAAAGAGCCTTAAAATTATCGTTTATGTAGACTTATTAATACAGGATATAATAATCACTCCAAAAGCTATCTCTTCCAGCCTGTCATTCTTTTCCAGACAGCATCATTAGGGCAGACTAGTATTCATCAAACCTCAGGGAACTTTAAGTACATTAAATCTCCTATTGAGATTATTAGATTATGACCCACCTCCAATTTAACATAATCAAGTATGTTTTAGGTAAAATGGCACTGCAAAAAAGATGCATTTAAAGGAAACATATACTTCTTGTTACTATGAATATGCTTAGACACAGGATTTGATAAAGTTTTCCTAGATATGAATATAAGCTACCAAATGCTTAAAAATTTAAAGTGAAATGGCCACAGCGCCAGTCTGCCAATGTTCAAAAATTGTTTGGACAGACATATGGTGTGACCCTTGGGGATGTTATGCAGGACAAGGAGCTGAATTCGATGATCCTTGTGGGTCCCTTCCAACTGTGTGTATTCTGTGATTCTTTGATTCTCTGAGAAATAAGAATTTAGCATAGTTGTAGCTCAGTATCCATATTTTTTACAGATTATTTTTTCCTAGTGAAGATAAAAGTGTATACAAGCACTTGTAATGAAACAGAACCCGCATTTAGTATGCAACATTGCTCCTTTTTTGAAGACTTATTTCATCTTTATATTTTAAGTAAATGTAATAATAAAAAAGGAACTGGTTGCCTGGAAAACATCCATACGAATCTACTGAGTACCTGTATTCTCGTAGAATGTAATTGCACCATTTATTTCACTGTAAAACAAAGACATAAAATTTCAGCCTCGTTAGGTTTTAGGATGTAGAAGTTGTTTTTTCTATAATACATTAACTCTTTTTAGAAGAGAATGAGAGACAAAATTGGCATAATAATTTAGAAATGTTAAATAATACTTAGTTAATATTTCTTGGCAATATATTGAAATACCACAAAACCCTGAGGGCAAAGTTAATGCTTTGTTGATTTTTGCGTATCGTTGATTTTTCATAACAATATGAAGAAATTTGTTAGTGTATAACAGTTCTAGTCTATATAACAAATAGAGATATGATTAACTGACTATATTAAATCTGTCTGTGTTTCTATTCATAGCAACTGTTCATTCAGATTAGTAAGTGTGTCCTGTAATTTTTGTGAGGATCATATTTGAATATTACTGTAATCTACATTAAATTTCTCTGAGTTTCTAAGATATTTATATTTTTGTTTCAATAGGCTACCTATATATGCAACAGGAAACTGTAACCTGAATGCTATGATTGGTACTTGGGAGTAAGAGATAGATTGAAGAGATTTCGCAGAGAGAATCCAAGCAAAACTTGCTTGAGGACCAAATTATAATCTCAGTCTGGATAGGAAAGGTTATTATTTTCTCTCCCTCAAGAAATGAGATCAGATTTTTTATATTAATGTAATACTGTTAGTATTGTATATTACTTTAAGATGCCTTTTCCAATTACTTGTCAACTTGAAACCTATCAACTTTAAGTATATCACTTACCCAATTAAGGCCAGAATGCTACTTATTTACTAAAACTAAGGGCTTCAAAGAGCAGAGCGTAACCCACTGATAATCTTTGCAAGTTTCTTCACTCATCTTGGATTGTGACAACAGGCAAAGAAAGAGAATTAAAATACTACAAAAATGAAGATCACATGAGACTTTCAAGGTATAATCCATAAAAAAAGCGAGGGAATGTTAAGATTTTGGAAAAGAATTTGAGAAAAGACCAGAGAAACATAGAGTCACCTCTGTGAAAGTGAATGTGTTAAAGGAGAATGGTAAAGCTGCTAAAGGAAAAGTCTGGAAGCAGCCTATTTGCTCCTGCTATATCAAGTTTGTTTCTTTATTTGTTCTTTTCCTGCAGTTATTCCATTGAAAAGTCAGTGACATAGACGCTGTTTTGAAATTTGTTTAACTGAGAGTGAACTGTCCTAGATGAGTACATGTGGGAGTCAAGCTCACACATGACATTTGAAAAGTACTGCATTAAATAAATGTCAGTCATCCATATATCGTCAAGGAGCTCCTCAAAGCCACATTTAGAGTAACTCATTACTCAAAAAGCTCCTCTGAAGGGTAACAGGACAATTAAATAGCTAGGAGCTCACAATATGCCTTACAGTAGGAATTGCCTGATAAAGCTAGTCTGAGATTATTAGAAGTAAACCTACCTCACAAAATATGGGAGAGACATTGGAATGAATATTTTCATCCTTTATGCTCCTTTACCTTAAACACATCTGAAAAAATGCTGTCTCAAACTTTCTTCTAACACTATCTGCTAATCTACTATTACTAAACACCAAATTATTAACTCTACATGAATAAAAGTTATGGCAAGTCTTACAAAGATGACAGTCAGAAAATTTCAAATCTAGGAGAAACATGCCTCTGCAACAATAGGAGAGTCACAATGTGAACTGCAACATTTATCTGGTAATTCAATGTTTATTTGGAAACAATAATTAAATAGTCCTTTATAGTTTAATAGAAGCACCTACAACTGCCTCATTTACACTTTTATTTTTAGACTTTTCACATTTTTCTATACAATATGTTTTTTATGTGTCACAGCAAAGAAGAGAATTTTACTAAAATTTAGTTTATGATACTATAAACCATTCTTAAATACATTTTTGTAGTTCTCTAATTCAGTGGTGATACATTTCTAAAGAAAAAAAGCAACACAAAACCACCTTCAGAGTCTACTTTGTTCTCCAGCATTGATAAAATGTCTTAATATCATAGAGGTTATTATAGGAGATTTGTTTAAATTAGAACGCTTTCTCTTCACTACTTTTAAACATATAAATAGCTTATCTTGATGTAAAATCAATAAATGTTTCATTTCCACTTCTAATTACCTCTGGCCCTGCTTATAACAAATCCACTTTAAAACAGAACCTGACAAATTCTTTATATGAAGTCCTACAAAATCCTGGCAAGGAAGGGATAAAAAAAATGTTCTGTGAGAAACCCAGTCATGCAGTGAATATTGTGTCTGAGTCCATGATCCTGCATGACTGAAACTGTTTATCAAGCTATCCAGAGTGAGTGTAATCATGTGCTCAGTGGTAGCTGAATTGAATACATGAGGACTTCCAACCATAACTTTCCTGCTCATCTGTTACAGTCTAACCAATGAGACAAAATCCCAATTTAGATAAAGACATTTTTCTATTGCATTTCTAATAATGGTAAATAAGAGCGTACTTGAAAAACATCATAAATTTTTTCTGGTTTTAAAATAATAAAAATTACTACAAATCAAGAATTATATAATGGGTTATATATTTTTATTGAGGTTATTAATTCATTGCACCATTTTTTTAACTTCTGAGTTCTTTTGTGTGTATTAAAACTCTGCAGTAATAAGGCTAAGGTTATGTTTGAAGAACCAACTTGTGACTCATTTCTTTTAGACTTCATCCTTCCATACTCTATAATGGAGGAACAGTCTCTCCCTATGCTTATTGATTGATTTTGCCTCTGCCCTACATTGAAGAGCAGTGGTATGTTTTCCTAACAAGATACAATCAGTTGGATAAGAATATTGTAAGACTGGATGAGGAATACTAATCACTTCATATTGGTACCAAAGTCTGTGTAAGGGCTGCAGTGTCATGAAAGCCTGCATGATGACACCAGAATGTCTGCATTTGATTATGGGACTTGTTTTTTGCTCATGCCTGCCTGACATTGACAACGCACAGATACTATTGGTCTAAGTTCTGCAAAAAATACAAGTAGAAGTTGTAATACTAAATCAAACCAATGCCAAAGATATGTCTATGTTTAAGACCTACATGGGTTTTTTTTTCAACTTTCCTCTTACAAAATTACTGTATTACCCCAGAAATAATACCAAGGGGAAAAATGTCTGTACAAATTGTTTGCAGCAACAGAGTTATTACGTTGCCTTTCTGTGTTCATAGTGTATCCATAAGTGCTGTGGCAAAGTTTGGAAGCCTGGGAAAGTGACTTTGTCCTTGCAAGTTCTCCAAGTACCTGCATTTACATTTTAGAACCTATACCCAACTGTGTTCCTTGATTGGGTACCTTCATCAGAAACAAAGCTTAGCTGAGCTAAATCCTGGCCTTTATCTTGTTCATAAAAATGATTCTTTTACTGAAATTGCTGTATTGCTGTCAAGTATACCTATAAGTTCAGAAAAGTGTCCATGTAGAGATAGAGGGTAGGAATCTAGTTCATGTACGTAATTGTCTGCACAAGACTAGACTTCTGAATGTATGATTAGATGTTTACATCTAGTTTACATTCTGTCACTGTTGTAATCAGCACACTCAGTGAGGCTTTACCCTGACTCTTTAATCTATGGAACACTACCTTAGAAACCAAGATCTATATTGAATAGGTTCCTGCCTTCAATAAGAGGAACTAGGATATAAAATACATTTATGGGCACCTATCACTCAGACACTCAGAGTAATGCTGAGATGAATTCCACCTGCAGAACTACAGGTATTTGAGACCCTGCAACAAGCATGGTAGGAAAGTACAGAATAGGATGTTAACAGTGACCAACATGAGTATATGCTTAGGTTAAGCGGACCACAAAAATTGGCTAATTTACTCAAATGGAAAACCTTCTTGCATTTCTCTTTTTAATAAGTTCAGTGCTGCTGCTGATGATAATGATGAAAAATATAGTAATAAGTGAAAAAACATTGTCGTGATTTAATTATGAAGCAAATTTCTTTGACAATCTTTGACAATAAGCACATGACCAAAATGAAATTGAAAGAAAAGAGTGTGAAGGGGGTTGAAATAAATGTATGACATGATACACAAAGTTGCTTAGCATGTCAAAAGGAAATGAATTCCAAACTGTGGTTGGTAAGTCTCTGGAGGATTATACTGCCTGTATATTGTTTAACTGCCCAAAGAGAAAGAAAATATTTTCATTTACCTATAGTGGTCAACTTGGCTGACCACCAGGTGCTCACTAAGCCTTTCTATCATTTCCTCTCCTTGACAGAAAAGGCGGAGAAAATTAGACTAAAAGCACATGGGTCAAAATAAGCAGAGAGAGATTAAAAAATTACCATCATATGCAAAGTGGGAAACTTGACAGAAATTTATTTGACTTATTGCCAGTTAATAGCAGAGTAGGAGAGTCAGAAATGAAAGCAACTAATACCACCTTTCCCCCACTTCTCTTCTTCCTAGGTTCAGCTTTACTCCTTGCTCTTCTGCTTCCTACCGACAGGTGTCAGAGAAGGATGGTGAATGCAGTTGTGTCTTCTTCATCACATATTTTTCTGCTGCTCCTTCCTCCTCACAAAATTCCCCTGCTCCAACATGGTGACCCACAGGATACAGCCCTTCATGGGCTACTCCAATATGGGTCTTTCCCCCAGGCTGCTGTTCTCCACAAACTACTTCAACATGGGTCCTTCTCATGGGATGCAGTCCTTCAGGAACAGACTGACCTAGCATGGGTCTTCCACAGGGTCACAAGTCCTGCCAGAAAACCTGGTCTTGCATGGACTTCACTCCATAGATCACAGATCCTGAAGGACCCTGCTCCGGCACAGGCTTTCCACTGGCTCTAGCTTCCTTCAGGACACATCTACATGTTCTGGAGTGGTCCTCCAAAAGCTGAAGAGCAGCAGCCTGATGTAGCACAGTCTTCTCCAGAGACTGCAGATGGATCTCTGTTCTGGTGCATGTTTGCCCTCCTTCTCTTACCTTTATGTCTCTAGGGCTCTTTCTCTCACACTTTTCTCACTCCTATTTTTCACAGTATAGTTTTTTCCTTTTTAAAATATTTTCCCAGAGGTAATGTCAACATCAATGACAGGCTCAGATGTGCGCTTCAATAGGTCCACTGGAGCCAACTGGAATTGGCTGTGTCCAATACAGCAGCACCTGTACTACCAAAACCGTACCACAGTTATGCAATACACCTATGTGTGCACAGAACATAACAAATAACAGTTTTTCAGAAGTCAAAAGAGAAAACAGAATTAACCATTGCTATGTTTTGCATTACATCTTCCCAACAGAGCAGTGTTACGAATCTGTCTGAGGAGGCATGTGCTTTTGTTTGGTGAAGTTATCACCTTTACTAGAAAGCACAAACAGCTGGAAGGTTAGTCCTGGAACAAGAGACAAAGGAGGGTGAGCGCAGTGCGAGTTTATTCTGTCCATCACTCTGTAATTTTTGATGCTATCAGAAAACTGGGTAGAAAATGTGTACGTGAGCTGTTTTTAAGCTATTAAGTCATTCACCTTTAGTATTTGAGTTTTGGATCAGGACAATAGTCTCGAAGTGTACCTCCTGATTGTCTCCTATGATTCACATGGTAGAGTGGTTTCAGCCAGGCAATAGTTGAAATCCTTTTGGCTAAAAACTACACCATTGCATGCGTTCCAGGGGCTCATATAATGCACTCCAGTTTGTGAGTTCACCTTCTAAGACCAAAGTAAGCTAGGCCAAAGCAAATGCCCCTGAAACACACACAGTGATTGTAATTTTTTCATCTTCATCTGTTGGCTCAATTAGTGTGATAAAATTGTGTTTCACCATTTACTGATGTAGACGTGGTCCTTGTGGCCACAAGTCTGAAGATAAGTGATAACTATTAACATTATTAAAATGAGAACTTATATGCAAACCTGTCATAAGTAATTCAGTGTCTGCAGCATGTTGCCATAACTATTTATTTCTTACTCTCTGAACTACTAATATCATGGTGTCTTAATCAACCAAAACAAGATTTGACTTTTTATTAAAACAGCTGTTCAACACTGTTTTCTTCCACGGAAGCAGACAAAGAGGAAATCTCACTTACAGAATTATTAACACAATTATTGTTGCACAGAACAAATGAAAAATGATTGTTTCAAATAGCAGTTTGTGTGAGAATATCACCTAATTAATCACTATCTAGATTCATTTATTTCATAATTAGGAAGATCTTTTCTTCCACATGAAAACAGTGAGTCATTAATAGAACAGACATTCTGAAAGTCAGATGGTTGTGGTCAAGCATGCAGCTTTGTAGATGTATAATCTTTATGAGCATAATTCAATTTCTTGATTTAATAGAATACAGCGAGAGGGATGTAGAGGAAAAAAAACCCATGAAATTACAGATAATTTAGGTTGGAAAAGACCCTGAAGGTCATCAAGTCCAATCATTAACCTGGCACTAGCAAGTCCACCACTGAACCACGTATTTAAGTCCCACATCTACGCATCTTTTAAATACCTCCGGTTACAGGGATTGAACCACTTCCCTGGGAAACCTGTCTGAAGGCTTGACTGCCCTTTCAGTAAGAAAATGTTTCCTAATATCCAGTAAACTTCCTCTGGCACAACCTGATACCTTTTCCTCTTGTCATAGCACTTGCTACTGAGGAGAAGAGACCAACAGTCCTCAATAAACCTTCCTTTCAGGTGGTTGAAAGGAGCAGTAAGATCTTTGCTGACCCTCATTTTTTCCAGATTAGACAGCTCCAACTCCTTCGGCATCTCCTCACAAGACTTGTACTCCAAATCATTCACCAACTTCTTTGTCCTTCTCTGGACATGCCCCAGCACCTTGATCTCCTTCTTGCAGTGAGTGAGTCTGACTACAGGTGTCAGTTCTAAATTACACATCATGTTATAAATTTAAAAAAATGTATTAACAAGCTGCCACCAGTATACTAGTGTTGCATTGGTTGAAAATCTTAGCCGGCTGACTAATTTGGATTTGACTGTTGCATATAACTTTTTGATACAAGAAATAAAAGGAGAAATCAATAAGAAATGTTCAGACACTTATGAAACTAGTATATAAAAATTTTATTCATGGACAGAGAGACGTTCACCCTTTTTGAAAATGATGATTAGGGTTTTTTTAGGATGAGCATCTTGCGTTCTTAGTTACTTTTTGATCTTACCTATATATATTATTTAATGTATTAATTTTAGTTTTATTTAAAGATCAAAGACAAGACAAGTTTTTTTTTTTTTAGTTAAAAGAGAATGACTCTCTGGAAAGGAAGCGTTAGCGTCCTATTATTATATACATATGTGTATATGTTTATAATTTTATTTATATAATTTCTGAATTATGATTTCTTTATTTAACATTATAAATTAAAGTTGGAGGGGCAAACTTTCAAATACATTATTATTTTAATATTGTTGATTCAGTGATCCTCTCTCATCTGAACACTCAATGACTTCTGCGTATCCTCCAAAATAGTATTTTAAACCATACGTCCTATGGTATCAATATATAAAAATCTCGAAAGATAAACCTAAAGAGTGAAAAAGAGTTTACCTCGATTTCAAATACCTTGTTTTCATCTTGATTTCATGTGAAGTGCAAACTTCCCTATGAACATAACTTAGAATGCATTGCAATATTTGGATCTTTAGCTGTAGGATATCAAAGTGCTCAGTGATAATTGGGAGAGTCAGTGAAATGCAAAATGTCACAGAAGTGCTTTCTCATTTGCTTTGCTTCATCTCTTGCAAACACTGTGCATCTGACCTGCTGTCATCAAATACAAAAATAAATTACTTATGTTAGATCAAGTTTTGCTGCTTTTGTTTTAAATTGCTATAAATTTAATTTTGTCCCATTCTTTGGTGGTGGTTTCTAAGAAGCTGAAACAAGGCAAAGATTGTTTCTAAAAGCAAATACAAATGTGAGATTCCTTCAGTTTTGCTTTCAAACAAGGGTGCTGGCTAATTTATAGGACAATCTTATATTCTATCACATTTTATTTGTTTGATATCTGCTTCTGATATGGATGTTGAAAGACAATATTTTCCAATATGCATAAATGAATCCCATCATACTGCTGAGCACCTGTCATGCCAATGCTTCCACTAGCACTAGTCCAAAAAACAAACAAGTAAACTGATATTTCATTATCATAAATCTTTAAATTTTTTTAAGTTCTGTAAAAATAATCAATAAAATGGGTTTCATTTTTTAAAATCAGTATCGAACAGACAAACTAAAGGACAAATTAATGCATTTATACTGCACTTATGCATTTGACATTCAACTCAACTGCCTTTTTTACAGATTTGTCCCCCTTTTTTAAAGAGACAACTGAAGAACACTGGGAGCTTCCATCAGGTCTGATGTTTCGAACTGATAGAGGAAATCATCTTCACATTACTTCTTTCAGAAGTTACAACTTTAATCCATTTAAACAGATTACATTAAGTATCTGAGAAGAAATTGACAGTCTCATCAGTTTGCACTCATGTTTTGTTTTTTTTTGGACATGGAGATGAAAACTACAATTAGTGTATTTTCTTTATATAAGTCCAGAAAACTGGGATTCCTCTCTGAAAGAAGAGAAAAAGATTGTGAGAAATTGATTTCTATGTATGTCCCAACACTGAAAGAGCACAATCTGCTCTCATGGTGAATGTCTCTTGTTTTCTGCTGCAGAGAATGTACTTCTGTAGCAAGGGTCAAAACGTGCAAAGCAAAAAGTCATTTGGTTGTATTCAGCAGTCAAATAATCCAGTCCTTCACCATTTTTCTTTTCCATTGATTGTGCAGTTCCCTTTGGAATGATACAGTAGACAGGGCTTTTATTAAAGGCTGCTGAATCATCAAGAGTGTTCACATTTGTAGATGAGGTGTGAGTAATAGCAAGACAAATAGCCTGGTGCACACTCAGTTAGACCTCCATGACACTGTGCAGGCTAATTTTTGCTCATATGCCCATAACTTCACCTTTATTTAATACTATGCAAAAGCATAGCCTGAAACATACTAAGAAAATTGTCAGTGCCTGCATTTTTTCAACTCCATGAATAAAAAGGGGACTTACCATTGCTTTGTAATTGTAATTAAAAAAAAAACTTAAAAAACAAAAAAACCCAAAAAACAAAAACAAAAACAACAAAAAACCCCAAAACCAAAAACAACAACAAAAAAAGTAAAATAAGGAAAAACCCAACCCAGCCAAAACTCAGGTATAGCTTTCTTTCTTTCTGTGCTTAAAACATAAAAATAAAAAGAGAAGGAAGTAGAGAAATTGAGAGAATAGTGAATAAGATTTTTATATTCTCTACAGAAGCTCAATACCAGTATCTGCTACTTAATTATGTGATATAGTAGGCTTTTTTTTTTTTTTACATAACAGTTCTTATGAAAAATTGCAATTGAAACCTGTAATTATTAAATTCAAACAGCTTTGAAATATCCAGATATTTTTGTGTCCTTACACACATTGCAAAGGAGAACGGGAAAGAAGCTACCCAAAAGACTTGGGTCAGAAGATAAAGCGGAAATTCAGTAGATGGTAGACATTGGATCTGTGTTTTAAAAAAGTCATGATACAGAATCTAAGCACCACATACAATGGGAGAATGCTTTTAAGCCTCTGCTCATGAACATTTCTAAACCTGTCACTGAGTAAGCAAATCTCTTTTTTTGGACAAGCCCAATTGCAATGTAGAAACTAGATGACATTGTATTTCTATTTACCAGTCCACTGTGGCTGGTGTTTTGAAAGTGTTCTTAGGACTAGCTGACAGTACAAAACTCCACAGTAGAATGCCCATGTCATCTTTAAGTTCAGTATGGGGAGAAGAAATCTCCAGTAAGAGCTAAAAAAAGGTTGCAGAAGTCATTCAAGAAGTGGAAAATCTGAATCCTAACTAGGATCCTCCTAGGCAAACCTTAGACAAACTTTCATCTTCCGCCAGTAAAGGAGTTCTCATGTTGGCCTACAGTTTCTTTCCCCTCCTCCCACTGAGAAGCAAATGCAAACCTCCTGGTGGGAGGAAGGGAGCGCTAAATCAAAGAACATGCTCTCCTGAGACACTTAGCTGTGAAGAGGTGAAGAGGTACACCTGGCTTTTATCATCAACCATAAAAAAATTGTACACAGCTCATGTTTAAACGACTTAATTAAAAAAAAAAAAAAAGGATGGTAGAATAAAAATTAAAAAGAGAGAGAGAGAAAAAAAAAGAATAAAAGAAATAGCCACTTTGGACATATGGCAGCTATCCTAGACAAGCTTTGTTTATGTCTGTATTACATTCATTCAGAAACAATGCAGCAAACTCAGACAGGATGGTCAAAAATCAGACAGATAATAATTGTCTTTGGAACAGGAAGTGACAGTTCTCTGGAAGAATAGTTCTCTTTTATTCTGAGAACTATTAGGTTATTAATGTCTTCAGGAGTAGTACCTTAGTAGTACCCCAATGAATAACCAGGAGCTCATGCCTCGATTTCCATAATTATTTCATAGTTGGTTTATATATTCAGTTTTAACCTATCTGAGTTAACCTTAAGGAAGTAGTGAGGATAAAGGGCAAATTAAAAAAAAAAACAAAAAAAGAGAAAGCAGCACTGGGATCTGTTTTCTTGTTGATGTCTCCCATTTGTGTCTGAGGACAATAGCAACATTTAATTTTACAGATCTGGAAAGAAGCTAAGTCCAGTAAATTTCAAAAGCTTTTATCTAAGAAAGAGACATTACATGTAAGGATTACATTAGTCAAATTGGCCACCAAGATGCCTGATTGAGTGGATTCTGAAAGAGATGAAAAGAATTTCTGGAAGGAAGGCTGAAATTCCCACTGAGGCAGAGTAATATGACTGAAAAAGATATTAAAGGAAAAGGTAAAGATGCAAGGAAAAAATGCACAAGAGCTTTTAATAATCTTTAAAGTATTTGGAAGTGAATGAATAATGTTTTAGGCTATTTTAACTAAATTTGTAAGAGAGCTCCTTTTTCTGTGCATTGTAGCAACGTGATTTTCCAGATCTCCATGTGGCTTCCCTTTGTCCCCCTACCCTGTATGTTATTGGTTCATTTTGAAATATGCACCCTGCTGTACCCGAAATCTATTGGTGTATACCCCTTGTGAGTCTTCCCTTCAGACTTCCCGGGACTGGCTCCAGGAGAGCCAGCCCCGCCCCCTTCCTTTCCCTTTTAAGCCAGTGTCTGCATCAGTTTGAGGTCTCACCTCTGAGCTGCTAGCCCCTCTCCCCATCCTTCGCTTTCCTCCCCCCCTTCCTTTCCCTGCAACCCTCTTCCCTTAGGCCAGATAAACCTCCCTGGCAGAAAGGGTATGGGTCCAGTTTGTTCCTTCATCTCACTGCCTTTCCTGCTGAATTTCTGTGACTCGGAGACTCAAGCCACGCTGAGAGCACCCCAGGGGCCACGCGCCCCGAACTCGGTGGAGATATGCGCCCCAGGGACCTCTTTTTGGGGGCCTGCCGGCTCCTGCAGCCCCCCCGGAGTCTGCTACATCAGTGCATTATTTCTATCCTGACAGTGTGGAACCTCAGCGAAAGGAAAAGATTTCAGTGTCAAATAGCTTCTTTCTTTGTCCTCTCCAGTGCAGAAAATTATGACTTAAGTATTATTGCCTGGCTCCCTATTGCTATCAGTGTTACCTGTCTGCAAACGTAATTGTAGAATTGTCGTGGAAACATAGAATAGGTTGGAAGGAACCTCAAAGATTCTCTAGTTCCAATCCCCCTTCTGTAAGACATCTTTCTGTAGGCAGGTTGATCAGAGCCAATCCAAGCTGGGCTTGAACACATCCAGGGACAGGGTGGATGGGTATGCCAGAACGTGCTTATTTTGGATTATCTATCCACTATGCACTTGGCCCATGGAAAATTAGGCTGAGTTCTTCAACCACCTTATGTTTGCACTGTCCCCTTCCTCAGTGTTTTAAACTTACGATTTATACTGTGACTGTACCTTTTTTATTGTTTGGTTAGTTTGTTTTTTGAAAATGTGATTGCAAAAACATCTGTTTAATGATGTAATTTAAACAGCACAAAAAAAAATCATATAATTTTGAGCCTGCCTAACTGATAACACTAGAAGCTTGCATACACAGGACTCCAAACAAATTGATATTATGCAGACTTTCAGGAGCAACTTGGCTTCTGAAGAACAATAAATACAACTAATGGCCTATTAGGCAAGGATATTCAAGGAAAAAACATACAAATCATTCAACAAACAGTGACTACATAGCACAATGAAAAAAATGAAATATAGGTAAATAAATATGTTTTGACAGGCTAAATGCAATTTACTCTTTCTTCAAAAAAGCTGTTTTCTTCTTATTTATGGCTTGCCTTAGGGAAAATATGTCCTTGTTGCATATTCCTTTTTAAATGCCCTGTAAAGCCATTATGACCCCTGCAGTAGAACAACTTGATTGGTTTATGCCCACACAGATAGAACCATAGTGCTGTAAATTTAAGAGCTGCCAAACTGTCTATGCAAATTATGCTGGAATTTCTTGTGATCTTCTATTATTTGTCTTTAAATATTTTATGCTTGTGACACAAATCCAATATTGCTTGCTTGGCTGGATGGTGTTTTCAGATTCCAAGGTCATTTGCTGTGACCAGGGATCACGAACCCCATAAAAAAACCCAACCATTTTCAAGCTCTGTTTCTGGTTATATGCTATTGTATTTTGAAAGGCCTCTTTCTCAAACATAAACTAAAGATTCTGACATGAGCATGGAAAATGTCAACAAATGAATGAAATGGAAAAAGTCAGGCAATCCTGAATTCTTGCTCCCATTGGTAAAGCTTTTAATATTTCTATCTGTCCCATGATTGTGAAAATCTAAAGGTCACCAAGTAACTGTTTAGTTTTCTATATAGAACCCAAAAAAATCACCTGCTTCTCATGCCAATTTTCATTTATGTCACTCCAGGTTATGTTTTAATAAATCCCTAACACCCAATCTCCTCCTATTCCAAATATTAAATAAATAGTTCAGTCTCATAAGATGCCAGCCATCAGAAAACAGTTTTACCCCATGAACCTGAGTATAAATCTTGGCCTAATTTTCCATCTTCAAAACACACTTGACAATAGATTCAGAGACTCACAAAATGGTTTATGTAAGAAAGGATTGCTGGAGGTCATCTGGTCCCACTGACTGCTCAAACAACTGAAGCCTGGTACCCAGGACCATGTCAAAATGGCTTTTGAATACGTCCAAGGACGGACACTTCACAACCTCTATGGGCTACTTGTGCCAGGGCTCAGACATAATCACAGTAAAAAAAAAGTTTCCTGATGTTCATTAGGAAACTTGTGTTTCAGTTTGGGCCTAACGCCTTTTGTTCTGCCAGTGGGATCTACTCAAAAGATTGTGGCTTCAACCTCTCTTAATGTGTTTATGGACCTTCGTAAGATCACCTCATGAGCCTTCTCCAGTCTGAGCCATCCTAGAGCTCCCAGCCTTTCTTCATAGGAGAGATGCTTCAGTCCCTTAATCATCTTTGTCCCTTTGTTGGACTCTGCATTATGTCCATGCATCTCTCATACTGAGAGGCCCTGAACTGGACACAGCAGACCACTGTGACCTCACCAGAACTCAGTAGAGGGGAGGGGTCTCCATTGGCCGATGCCACTACTTTGCCTAATGCATCTCAGTATGCTATTGGCCTTTTTGTCAAGGGCACAGCACTGGTCTTGCAGCACTGCCCATCAGGACTGGGTGCAGGACCTTGCACTTTCCCACGCTGAACTTCGGAAGATTCCCATTAGCTCACCTCTTCAGCCTGCTGAAAATGCTCTGGACACTCACAAGACCCCCTCATGTATTAGGCACTCATCCTCAGTTTTGTGTCATTAGCAAAGTAGTTGAGGGTTCACTTTCCCCATCAACCAATTAATAAGTGAAGATTTAAAGCAGGACTTACCACTTGATTAGTGATCTCCAGCTGATCTGGTCTGCTAATGATCACCACATTCTGGGCCCAGCTGTTCAGCTAACTTTTAATCCACCATGAGGTTCTGCTCATCCATTCATTATCTCATCAGCTTCTTCATGAGGATTTTATAGAAGACCATGTCAAAAGCTTTTCTAAACTCAAGGCTGACAATATTAAATGCTGTTCCCTCATCTACCGAGGTAATCATTTCATGGTAGAAGGTTATCAGGTGGAAAATTGTATTGAGTTCATAAGGAAATCCTTTGCAGCTGGGGGCAGCAGGATTCAAATCTTGGGAGCACGTTGGGGCTTTTTCTTTTCCAAGACATTGCCAGTTCCAGCAGGCAATGGGGGAACTTGGGGGCACCTGGACTTGGGGGCGCCTTTGTAAAATATATTTAATGATGGTCAGAAAATACTGGACAGAAAGGAAAAGGAAACAAACTGACAAGGGGAACACTAAGACAGAGGATCAGGAGGTGTCTACATGACAGGGTAGGTATACCTTCTAAAGGCACAGGAGCTCACGGGTGAGCCCACTGGAGCACCCCAAAGGTAGTGAGTCCTGTGGAGCACACATGTTGGACGATAGGAAAGGAATGGGAAGGAAGGAGATGACAAGAGAAGGTGCTACATCCTGACTGTAACCCCTACGAACCATCCCAATGCCATCTGTTGGCTCACTGAAGTTACTGAATTAACTGAGTGCAAACCATGATGATAACAGGGTGCAGAGGACAGGTGCTTGCAGTGAAGGTGAGCCTTTTGTGTTATATACCAAATCTATTCTTTAAGTACAAAAGGGGATGAAAGGTGTACATAGTTTTTCTTTTTTCTTGTGGTTTTTAGGATTTTGGTTTTGTTATTTTTCCCTCTCCACGATTAATTTTAATTTGCAGTAAATAATGTTACTTTCTGCATGTTGCCTGTTTTGCTCACTACAACTGGTAAGTGATCTGCTTGTCTTAATCTTGATTCCAGGACTATCTTGTTCCTCTTCTTTTTTGTCTACCTGCTGCACTGCTTATTTTCTCCAATTAACTAGCATAGAGTGGTTTTTGTGAACTGTTTTATGGAAAACTTGGAGCATTTAAAAAAATCAGTGTGATTACTCCAACCTGCTTATCTCAGTGTGCATCACTACACTTACATGGTATGAGACTCAAGTGGCATCATATAGTCTGCAAATGAAGTAATTGAACTCAATCTTTTTACCACTTAATACATTTTTTCTTCACTAATGCATCTTTTTTAATCAGCAGTGCAAACATCTTCAGTTTTTTAAATCTCACTGATCTCAGGAATAATTTGTAGCTCAGGGTTTGTTGAGTTACTATGATGTACTCTTTAAGAGAAAAGAAATAGGAACTAAAACATTTCACATAATACATGCAAAGGTATGGTACTGCATCTATTAAAGCTTACAAAATGGAACATAATTCTCTATCATGTAGGAGCAGTGTAAATAATTATCCCATTTATTTTCAGAGGTATCACCCTCAAAAATTGGTTAGTAATTTTAAGTAATTGAGCAATTCTGCTGTGGAATCCTGATGACATCATAAACCATGACTGCACATTGTAGGTGGTTATTTAATCACCATAATCTACAGCTGAAATTTCATAGAGAAGGAGATGTGGCAGAAGAGAGGAGCTAGAAATGGTAGGAGAGGAAGAGTAAAGTATCTCTATGTAGTCCTCCTGGAGTGAGTTGAATAAAATAGGGTAATCCAAGGAGAGTTAAATATTATTTTATACTATTTTTTGTTTCATTACATCACAGATTTTAGAAGAATCACAGGGATATGTCTAAATGTTTTGGCCCATTTTTTTATTCAATCCACTAATTGTTACCACTAACCATGTTCTATTCATGGAAAAGTTTTGATGCATATAAATCAATTCCTTTTAGAGGAAATGAAACTGCAAACTTTTCCCTAAAATGTGCTGCTCACCTTAAAGGAGAAAAGTGACCTTTGAATCAAGGACTGGGTTTTTCAACATCTTTGTCCAAGTGTTTGAGGGATGTTCAGTCCTACCAATTAGACTACACCTAGTTTGACAAAAAAAAACACTAAAGTAAAAATTGTGTAGATATAAGTAGCTTAGAAGCAATCATTTCAATCCTCTGGGCTGTTGCTATTGAGTCAAATTGCTTTGCACTCTAGGCTCTGCCTATGTCAGATCTTAGAATACTCTAAAGGTACCAGGTAATCTGAAAATTACAGACCATAGGGGCTCAGTTCTGTGCTTCTAATCTTTTCCTTTAGCTGGCACAGACCATAAAATGTTCATCTTCCCACGCTCCCCACAAACTTTCTGACAATATGGTTTAATTTTTCTTACTTATCTAATCACTCAGCAGTTACCCTGTTAATATTTCTGCCAAGAATTTCCTGTAGAAACAGACTTTTATGAAGCATTATTTTCCTCTACTAGAGCCCTTTTCACCTGCCATTTTAAAGATTCCTGTCATGCAGAATAGCTGCCTGCCATCTGTTTGCAGGAAGGAAGAAAGCATTTAATAATTCATAGAGTGGATGACAAATAATGTTTGACATTTTCCTCTGATTACAATATACTTAAGAAAATATTTGATGTCTGCAGAAATGATTCTATCATTCAGTGGGTAGGAGAGTTTTACGTGTCACTCAAATAATCCAGAGGCAAGAAGATCAATGGAATAGCAGCGTTTCTAAAGTTGTTGTGGTTTTCTTTAACATCAAGAGCCCTATTAAGTCTATTAGCAGTGAACATTTTCAATTAATAATTAAACATGGTCAAGCCCAAATACACAGATATTCGGCACAATGAAGGGTTTCTTTTCATAAACTGAGGAAAATAAATCTGATTTTTTTAATTCTTTTTTTATTTAGCTGTAGATTTAGTAGAAAACAAACTAAATAGAAAACAAATTCCAGTGAAAATAGTGTTTTTCAAATTCAAGCCTTTGGCAATGAACCAGGGTATATCAATTTCAGTAGTTTTTCAGACCTATGCAGAGATCATATCTTCCAGTGGCTGTCAAATACATGTGAAAATTTAAAAGGCCTGATAATACCAAATGAGTCTTTCTGGGGCAGGAGGTGAGTTTTAACTATAGGACAAAATCAACTACATCCCATATTTGCCTGACTTATTAAAAGATTATTCCTGTTACTATCAAAATTAACATTTACAAATATTTGCTTAGAAGTATTTCTCTGGATCTACTGAGGGTCTGTATTTCTTCAGTTAGAAACTGGAAAACTTTCTTGAAATAGGTACAGTAAATAGTTCCAAGCTTCCTCTTTTGATTCTGAGTTCAGTTCAAAAGCCATTTGTTTTTATAGAGAAAATAAACAATTTTCATACTCACCATTACAAAATAAAATGCTTCATATATACTAGTCCTTAAAAAAATAATTTATCTTTCCTGTCTCAAAGTGTATATTCATATTATTTGAAAAAATAGGAAAAAAACCAAACAAATTGTATGCAAGTAAAAGCACACTTACATCATATAGTCAGAAAATTAAAATTTAATTTGTTATATTTTGAGTTTATTTTATGACTAGGTTGTAGATAAAATGGGAGATGGTAATCCACAAAAAAAAAAACCCAAAACCACAGAATAATAACTCAATGTAAAAATGGATGAGAGTTGCACAGATTTTCAGAAAAAAAATGAGGGAGTATTCAAAAAACACCAGTAGGACAAGGTTTTAACTTGTCAAACCGCACTATTGCTGGTGCTTTTTAACCTTTTGTTTAAAGATTAAGTGAAATTTTTAAATGCTTTCAGATAGATTGGCTGCTAAATGCTACTGTAATCTTTCACTGTTGTTTCAGTTAGTAGCTTCTCAGTGATTTCTCTCGAAAGGGGAGGATAATCCAAAGTTGTTTCTGGATGTTTTTTATGGCCTTCTTACAAAAACATTATTATCAAATAAATACGGATGATTTTCTTTAGACCACTCTCAGATTATTTTTAATTTCTTGCTTAATAAACATACTTAGATGAGCTGTATTTTCAAGCCTCATATTGAAATAATACTCAAAGGAGTTCTATTATTTCAGACACAAAGACTGTTTAAACTGTGAAATTGTATGTATGAGCAAAGTTGTAGGGAAATTACTACACTGCTTTGTTTTTAAATATCCCATTAAAAATTGTATTTTAAAGAAATAACATTTCTTTACCTTTTTCAGACTATATCAGCACACCTGGATTTTTTTATTTTTTAATAGCTTTACATTTAAACATTTTATCTATATCACATACATTATTTGGCATGTCTACTGAAACATCTAAAAATTTCTTATTGCTTTTCAGTTTAAATCAGAATCTATTACTATGGCACAATTTTGTCTGTGTTATCTAAATTATGTTAGATAAATTGCAGTGTTTATGACCATATAATCTATAATGACAATTGCTCAGAATATGGCAGCAGACATGAGCTTGCATAAAGATAGAGTAAATAGTAAGTGTAACATTCTTTTTTTTTGCTGCCGGAAGATGGTGGGGAAAAATATTTAGTCATACATCAAAGTACAGCCTTTTTTTACTGCAGTTTAAGTAATATGTCATCTTCTTACTGAAAAAGCTTTAATAAAAGCCCATTGTTTTCCACACAGCCTGAAAAAGACAACTCACTAGACAAAAAAAACATTTCTAGAATAAGGGCAGATGAACAAATTTATTTTTTGGGGGTTTTTTTTTGTATTTATTTTTATTAATTTTAGCTGGGTCATGGAAAGAAATAAGTTTAGCCGGAGGAACTGCAACTTTTCTCATTCTCTGCATCATCAAAGGCACTTCATTTTGAAGAGTAAAATAATTGCATTTTAGGAATACAAACTAGGTGTTAAATGTTTAAGATTAACAAGATTTCCTTTCTTAAAGTTTTTGAGGGGTTTTCTGTTCCTGGGGGGATTTGCCTTTCATTTTGTAGCAACCTGCTCAGAATTCATTTCCAAAGCTGGAAATGTGATAAAAAAGTTAACTGAATAGGATCCATTTTTGAAAGCACATTAACAAACCTCTGTTCCTATATCCTTAATTGGAAGCATGTATTTTTTCTTATATTTTAATTGTTTCATATTCCACTGCCCTGGATTTGAATATTATTTCCTGACAGACTTTCTGTTTTATATGCCTTAATTAAAACTTGAATTCTTAATAGTACCATTAATTCTAATTTTCATTAGGAAGTTTCTGATGTGGGTTTGATGGGGACATATCAAGTTCAGTTTCCTTCTGGAAGAAGTAGATACAAGATTTGTTTAATTTTTATTTTATAAAAATGCGGGATTATAGTTTCCTTTATGTTTCATGTGTTTCTATGTTGCCCAACAAGTATGTATTTAAGTATCAAGAACATCCCATGTTTCTGAGCACAAAAGTTAGTTTGAACTGACCTTGTATTCTTTTTCTTCTCAACCTTATCATCTCTATCAATCATACACAGTAATTTCTTTTTCCTTCCAGTCTTTGTATCTCAGTTCATCGTATTTACCCTGCACTAATCACTACTAACCTGTAGTTTGCTGGGATTGTAAATATTTTTTATTTGCTTTATAATGATACCTTTGCACCCTTCTTTTATATAAATTGTACGAATCTGTATTGACATCCCAGTTATAAGAATCTTCTCACCAGGTTTCAGTTATGCCTACAAGATCACAACCACCATAATTTAGCAAACCTTTTTTTTAGTTTTCTTTGCTTGTCTCTCAATCTTCTGGAATTGTGCAAAGGCAGTCTAATACAGATGTCTTTTGATTCTTCAAGTTTCATTCTTTTGACAAATGCATCTTCTGATTTATTACTGTGCTACTAAAGGTGCCAAAAGCCTAGCAGAATTCAAAGGACTAGATTTTTATAACAGATAATATCTGACAGGTAATAAAATCTACAGCTATGTAATGCACAAAAAACAAAAAAAAAAAAAACAAAAACCAAAAAACCACGAAACTTCTAGCTTAAGGATTTAATCAGGCATTAGCTACCTCTTTCTAGAAATAAAATTTCCTTAACATAGAAGTACTTATTAGAGAATGTAAAATTCACTATTGCTCCTAATAAAAGTTGTGGAATATAAACTGTGGGAATACCTTGGCACTTTTGAAACAGATCTATTTCAGTGCCTAAGCAGGCATCTATTTTTAAGGATTTTCACCCACAAGCTAAGAGGTCCTGTTCTGAAGTTATGCAATAAAATTAACTGACAAGAGTTTAAGTTATGTTGTGATGTGTAAATAAGAGCTATTTGACACTGGAATTCTTCTTCTCAAAAATATTTTTGTTAGCATTGTTGATGCTCCATGTGCAAGATTTGGTATCTAACAGTAAAAGGCAGAAAAAAAATGAGCAAGATGGAAACCCAAATACTGCTTTAATAAGAGTTACTTCTGAGCAACACCAAGATTGATTCTACTCAATGATAAGGATAAAGCTCTTGTTTCTCTATATTCACCCTTTTTCTGTTTACAGGTTTGATTTATTTTCTCAGATATAGTATGGGAGTTAATTCAAATATGACTCTACAAAATATGGGTACCTATATCCACATCCTGACTATCTCAGTCATTTTTTTTCCATGTAAGTAAATTATTTTCATATTTAGAGCAGTATTCACTGTACACAAATTAACTGTAGATTTTTTGCTTTTTACTGTGGATGTCACTTGTGTCAAAAGATGTTTTTAGCTGATAGTTGTGGTTTATTTCATAGTAAATACATAGTAGCCATTCAAACAAGCAAAACTTTTTCTCTGTGAAATCATTTTATTTACCTTCTTTATCAGACCAAATTCATTTACTGACAAAAGCATCAGAGATAACAGTAAAATATTTTTAGTATTAACCTAGGCTTATTTTTTGAGTGTTTGGACATTTCTACATTAATTCTAAATGTCTCAAAATTCTCAGCCAGAATCTTCAATTTAACATGTATTTGAACCAGTAAATTATCGGGGGTTTTATGCTACATACAGACAAGAGAACCCATTTTGTCCTTCCACTATAAGCTAGCTACTAAACTGTCTTGCACATCTTTCTACTGAATAGACAGTAGTGTGTGGTCATTTATCATCCTGTATTAGGTTGAAGTCAGTGCTATTCTTTTCATTCCCCTTATATTGTAGCGGTCAATCTTCCCTAAACACAGACAAAAGAACAAATCTTAAGCATACTATATGTATACACAGAAAACTAGTGAACAAACATGATTAGAAACCCTGACAGAATTTTGAAAGTCATATATGAATACAAACTGTGGAAAACCAGGATAATTCAGGCAAAATTCTTTACTGAGCGTAGGGAGGTGTTATGGTAGCAAAACTGCTAATTTTGTTAGCTTTAGATCATTATCAGAGGTGAAAGGTGATAGAACAGGTGAAATGCATTTATAAGTGGGTAGGTGAAAATGGTAAGTGAAATAAATCCAGAGTGCACAAAGCGATGATGACATTTCTGCAGCACCCAAGGCAAGATAAAGTTTTAAACTGTATGTCTGTTGCTCAGTGCATAGATATCCATACAGATATACCTGCCTACCTCCTCACTTGGATTAATCCTGCTGATAAATTACCAAATGCCAATTGACTCCTATAGAAGAAAATTACTAAGGTTAATGTCTCCCTGGGGCCCAGGTTTAGGATATTACTAAGAAACTTCCTAGCTTGGTTTGGCCTTCAAGCTATTGCCCATTATTGCTCTTCCATGTGGATGGTGATGAAGTTGCACTCTGTAGTCCAAGGGCAATTAAAAGAGACTTTAATGCCTTGGGATGGTTGGTACTGGAATCTGGAGAACAAGTAATTTCCCACTTCTATCCTTCCAGTTGCAGGCAGTGCCATGCAAAGAAACAGATTATCAGTCTATTAATGACTCTGTGGCTGGTGTCACCAGCACAGTTTTGTTTTTTTTCAGTAATGGGATGGTACCAGACCTGCTGACATCCAATTGGACTCACCTTTCTCAAAGGAAAACGAGGGTCTTTGACAGAGCTTTAAAGTAGACTGGAAGTGGGAAGGGGATAATGTTAGACATGACCATGTCAGACACAAATTGAGAGATATTGACCCAAACAGCTTTCCTTTCTTGTGTTACACTTACATTAAGGTATCTTACAATATTTACAACATGGTAAACTTTTTAACTTTTTGTTTTTTTTTTTTTTTAAGGAATCTGCTAAATAGAGTGAACAATATCTAATAATTTGAAATGTTTTGTTTACCCATCATACACAGTGAAATCCACATTCTGTGTTTTTTCACTGTTGGAAATAAGAGAAATAAGGTGATCTTCCATCTTGTGATATATGTAAGTTCACCAAGTTCCTATATATTGCAAAAGGCTGACATTTTCTTTGCTTCAGTTATCAATACTAGAATTGGTTTCAGTGTTTATTCCCACTTTTTTTTACAGGTGATAATAACAAAGATGATGGCCCCAATTCCATGATATCACAGCTATTACTGACAAGGAAAATGGATTTGAGTTCTTTCTTGAAATAAAATAAATAAATGAATAACACCCCCAAAAAATCCCAAGAAAGCAACAGGTAACCATTGACTGGTTTAGGTATCCCTTTTTATTCCTCTGTAGGAATCTGCAATCTGCCAGAAATGGAATAATAATCTATTTCTCTGGAAGAAAACAATCTTTTTCCTGTTTTTTTTTCTTTTTTCTGACCATTCAACATTTTTATCTGGGGTAGTCTATACTTGATTAATTTTGCAGTTGCCCTTAGGATCATAACCTTTAATCTAACCTGCATTTTGCTCTGCTGAGTTCAACTCATATAGAGAAGAGCTCAAGCATTGAAAATAACATATTTCCCTTAAACACTTAAATCTTTCCAGCACCAAGAACTCCGCATCGCTTTTTACAAATAATTCTGATAAAGTCAACTAAAAAGTATAAAAAAATTAACTTCTTCTGCCAAGAAAGCAAATAGATTAAAATTCTTTGTTCTCTTATTCTACCTGTAAAAAGCTTTATGCATACCCATCAGAGATAATCATCTCTGATTCACTAATTTCAGTTGTGTGTTATTCTAGCTGATTTCAGGCATTAAAGTAATGAAATATCACAGAATCAGAAGCATCGAGCAATTCAGCTGTGAAGACCTCAGGAGATCTCTAATACAACCTTCTGCTCCTAACAGACAGCTCTAAGGTCACACAGCCAGCTCCAGGACTCATTTAGCTGGGTTTTGAAAATCTCTAAGGATAGAAACTTTGTATTCTCTCCCAAGAGCCTGTTTCACTGCTTGGCTCTTCATTGTTGTTGCATTAAGGACATGTGAATTCAGGAAAAAAAATAGATGCTCTTGCCATCCAGCTGGTCTTGAAAGATCAGTTGTGTGTGGCTGGCCTTAATTTCTGATTATAGCCAATTTAGCACGAGAAGTCTGGTGGAGCTCAAAAGAAGAAAGTGCACAAGCACAGATGCAGAAATAGTGCAATTTACTAATCCAGCACTATAGGTCTGGTTACATTCAGCAAGGACTTTGCACAATCCATATTCACGAAGAATATGGTTTATTGAAGAGACAGAAAGGAGGGTTCAGGATTGCTCATGATACATGCACTAACTACAGAGTGTTAATATATGTTGCAAAAGAAAGCAGGAGAGATTCTAATAGCACTGCGTATGTTTAAATGAATATTCCTGGGTGTGCACCTATGTAGCTGGAGGTGCAAAACTCACCTAAAGGCATTCCTTCAGGAGAGGAGGAAAGACACAGTCTTTCCTGAGCAAGTAGTGATGTTCAGTCCTTTCTACCCTGAAGCACCCCTTTTATTCTGTAAATTTTGGCCTGTTCCAATGTGATTGAGCAATCACATATTATAGGTGGGGTTTAGTGACTTTGGTCACACGCGCATTACATGTCCCATGCTCTACTTCATTTGCATCCCAAGGGTTTGCATGAGTTCATTCTGTGAGTATGTCCTAGTTAGAAAAAATGTAAGTCAGGTCTCCATTATCAACTCCTTTTACAGGTGTTCATACTATCTCTCAGAAATTCAACAGCAATTTTTCTTCTGCGCTTTATTAGCTTGAAAAAAGAATACTAGCTCAATTTAAAATTGAATTCTATTATTAATTCAGGAAAACACAGAGGGAAGAAGAATTAGTATGAGGTGATTACAGAAGAGGAAGGAGGGTTACCTGTAAAACCCCACAGATTTAACTGAACATAGTCCTGCCATAAAGTATTGCAGGAAGTACAGGTACTGGATGATGACAGGAGAGATATGACACACAGACAGTTGAATGTTGACATGATTTGTCACAGAGATAGTGGAGGTGGTTTTTTGAATTGTTTAGTTTCTGTTGAGGAGACGAAGTTTTGAAGTCTTTCTTGTTAGAAATTATCATCTTTCAGAAGGCATTCCAACCTTTCATAGTAATGGAATTTTTAATGGCTGACTGTGCCTTGAGTTTTCATTCCCAGCATTATCCGTAATTCAAGATAAAGCACAGATGTAGTTCCCAAACAACATTCAGATGGATAAAGTCATTAAAATATTTTAGTAGCATGTTTTCTCATTTTAAGCCATCCAGAATCCCTATAGGCTTTTATAATTGTTCATGCACATTTTGGGCAGCAATTGGTTAAGGAAGCAAATAAGCTGTTTGCATATCTTAAAAAAGTAATAGAAGGTAATATAGAGAACATTATTTTAATATTGCTTTACATTTTTTAAAGCAACTAGACAGCGCACTTAACTTTGTAAATGCTTATGTATTCTACATAGTCACTAGTTAAAATAGTAAATATGATACCGTTTTCCTGTAGAAAGCAATAGCACAAGAACATCACATTTTGCATGCTGTCATGCTACCTAATCCATGAAAGTAAAAAACTGCTCACATTTATCCATGTTAATTATTCACTGAAGCAACTTGGAATCTCATTCATCTTTCTTTACCACAAAGCACTTCTTGTCAGTGTTCTTTAGCATGAGATGTCAGAATTAAAGAATACAACCCTCTTTTATGTATTTTATAAACAATTTTTTCAACTAAAGGATGGAGGGATAGCACGCTGTTTCATGCACCCTCATTTAGGTGTTTGCACGTTTTAATCTTGAATAAAATTTCTGGGATATTAGATTGGGAGCAATACTGGCTGCAGTGAGTGTAAGATAGTACAGTTCGGAATGCTGAGAGAAGGGATCAGGCAAAAAGCAAGATCATAACCCTGCACTTTGAGAGAAAATTTTCCCCAGTTCAGAGATTAATTTGCAAGTATTAGGGAGCAACAGAGTTTGGCTGCCCAATAGAAGTTGAGTCAGAAACACTGTGTGATAAAAAGGCAAATGCAAGAAGGTACGACACCAAGGAGGACCCAGGATGGGGAATGGAAAATCAGGGTCAGGATCAAAGCCAGGGAGAGCAGTCAAAGTCAAACATAGTTTAGTGGTCACTCAACTAGATTGCAGTTCTGCATGATCAATTAAAGACTGATTGGAACCATTTTGGATGGTCATATTCTGTTTTGAGTTTGAACAGAAGAAAACCCTTTTCTTAGAACAATGGTTTATGGTGTCTGAATGTAACTTTTATGATACTATAACAGTTAGGAGTTAGAAAGCACATAAAACTGTCTAGTAGCATGAAGGTGAGATTTTATCTCAAAGTTAATGGAAATAGAGATAAGACAACACTTTCTCATGGTTATTTTCTGAAAATTTTGTGATGACACTATGTTGTAGGCAAGAGTTTCAGTCTGATGCAGAGAAAAAGTACTTTATATGCTGGAGCCATAAGACATGTCATTTTGGATGAAAGGTGCAGGTTTTTGTCTTCCCCAGCCACTGGTGACCATTCATTCAGTCTTTACCCTCAAGTCTGGGTCTTGCTTGTAGCTGTGAATATTTCAAACTTCTTGTTTACTGACAGGGTGCTGAAGGATGCTGAAATAATTGAAATGAACTTTGCTTTTTGGATCAACTGCTAAGGAGGCCAGATGACATGAAAGTGACACTTTGGAGGCAGAGAAACCTTTTTTGAATACATATTAGAAGCCAGTATTGCTTATATAAGTGTAACTATAGTGTAGATTTTTTTATATGACAATAATGAAAGAATAGTAATATTACTTCAAAATCAGATATCTTTGGTATGGCTGTTTATTTGTTTGTTTGTTTGTTTTGCCAGCTCTGCTAGTGTTGTTTTCCCCCAAAATTGTGACATTCTAAAGTATTTATCATGCACTGAGTGTTCTCCTGGGAGAAAAGAATAACAAACAAACAAAATTGTATTTTATATTTTAATATGAGTTTTCTAATGTCTCTTTCTACTTTACAGATATATCAAGATTAGATATTAAACTGTTTAGTATTTCTTAAAATACAGAAACAAAGCTGGGGGGTTTTGTTTAGTTTGTAAGTTAAAAGTAAAAGCTGACTTGTAGAAAAGAGGAAAATGAGAGGGTTATACAAAATAGCAGATATTCCTTCTGTATTATTATTGCCCACTAAAAGGACAGATATTTTCCTTGTAAAAACAAACAAACAAAAAGCAAAATATATAGTCAATATTACGCACTAGCCTGATATCCTTTTTTAGTGTAGTTACTTTTGATTTAAGGAAAGTAAAACTTCAATGTATCTTGCGCAGTCTGTCTCTAATTTGGAAGCACAGCAGGCTTCTGCTCTGGCTATTGGGTCTACAAAAATGTTATGATAAATACGCTAGAAGAAAGTTCTACACAGAACATTCTGACTGTCATTAAACCAGATTATAAGTCCAAATTCAGTTTAGATTCTAAAGTATTTAAACTCCCAAGGTCAGCTTTGTTCTTTGCTAAGTACAGGATCATGGCAAAGGAGAAAGCCTGATCCCATAAATACTTCCCAAAGTGGTTATTTATTCTTTTATTTTATTTTCAACAGAAGTACACGGGGAGGTATTAAAAAAAATCTAACTTTGAGGACTAAGTCTTTATGTATAGCAAACAGTTCAGACTACAACCCCAAAAAGCGCATTTTGTGGGCTTATAGGCCCAAAAATAGGATATCTATCTTTGACCAATATGAACTGTGTCACTGAAAAAAATCATAATCAAGGTAATTACTCTAACTACTACTTAGAGAGAATTAAAAAGAAAAGCTATTTCAACTTCAAGGTTAAAAGCAGAAATATCCAAATTAAATGGAAACTATTACCTCTTACAGTTAACTCCTATTAAGCTTTTGCAGAGCATATCAGGTAGCAATGTAATACCTCACCGTCTATCATACCTTGTTCACTGAAATTTTCCAGATGAGTAAATAACAGACAATAAGCCACAATTAATGAACAGCTTATTTTTACAATTTCATACACTGCTCAAACATACAAGCTTTTGCAAAGAATAGAAAATAGTTTTGTAATAAAATTTAGAGACTTGTAGGTGGGTAGAAGCTTTGCCAATATATTAAAGTAGTTTCATACTGCTATTTTCAGATATATCTATATCTAAGTGATAAAGACAATTATCACTAATAAATGTAATTTTTTGCATTACATATACTTAAAGCCAAATTAGCATAGCCAGACATTTTAATCCAGGAAAATTAAATTAGTAACTTTGTATGATAAAAACGTAAAAATAACTGTGTCTCAAAAGGCAGAACAATTTTTAAAAGGAATTTCATGGTATCATGTCAAGGTAAGTATATGTATTCCTAAATATGCGTCAATGTCATACATCAAAGCCAGACTTAAGGAAAATTCATAACAGAGAAACAGATGGATAGTTTACATCCATCTTTTATTATTGCTTGAATTATGCGGAAGTACTGAGTTTCTTTAGAGAAATCAAATTCTACTTCTATATTGCTCATAAACTCTCATTGATTACTGATGAGTTATTACTATTATTCATGCCTCAAACTAAGAATTTACTTTCAATGTGTTTTTGACAAGACTGCTACGTCTGCCCTGGAGATAAATGTATTGAAATTTGTGTTCAACAGATCCTCTGTGGGGAGGATGGTGTCTTTTAGTAGAACAGTTGAGAATTTGCACTGTAAATAGCAAATAGTATTGGTCTTAACAGGATGTCTGCACACATTTTAAAGTTGGAGGAGAAATTATCAGCAGAATTTAATTGTATGATTCTCAATATTTTACAGTTCATGTTTTTGCCAAAATTTGGTCAATACTGATGTTGCTGTATACAACTAAAGAGCTGAAAACAATATTTAAAAATATCAGACACGTTAGCATTAAAAATTGACACTAAAAATACAATATGCATTCATACTCCCATGTGGAATTTAATACATGCAGAATTAAAACTAAAAGAAATTTGAAAAGGTATTTTCAGCTTAATGGTTCATTCTCTGGACAAGCCTTTATTTTCTAGAATAACAATACTACAAACAAATAAATAATCAGGGACATGAGCTGCCTGGTATTGTAATTTAATTGCTCTCCAAAAAGAATTAGCACTAACTTGTCTCAGGCCAAGAGTCTATGCTTACTAGGTAGGCTCCAAAAAAATGACAGACATGCTGGTTTTGGGACATATATCAATTTTTATGAGGCTAGTAATTTCTGATTTGAATATATCAGTGTTAATTTAATCACTCATATTTACATGAAATTTATAAATTTTAATCAAACTATTTTATCTACAATAGAAAGGTAGAAAATGCATGTATATAAAATTGTACACAGTTGAAAGCAATACATTTAGTACAAACTGACTACTTGATAAGGTAAAATTTAACAGTAACAGGTATGTCAACAGTATAAATACATTTTCTCTTATGCAAAATTTAACTTTGAGGAACTAATATAGATATAACAAGACAAGCATATGTAAAATAGGGATATTACTTTTCACCTATAAAAAATCAGTGAACAGCTGATAGCTGGAGTATTATTCACTGCATCACTTCATCACTTCAGATGACTCTTCTCCCTTGAGTTGTTTTGTTGGTTTAGGCTTTTTTGTTTGGTTGCTTGGTTGGGTTTTTTTCTGTATTCAGAAAAACAGAAATTAATATAAAATGTCTTATGAAAAATCACAAATTACTGTAGCCATTACAACTCAGCATTAGATAAGTGAAATATGAAAAAACAATACCACATGCACACACTGTATCTTTTCATTTACACTTTCAGAAATTAGGAAACCAATGCAATTTTTTAAGTTTAGTTATTTATACTACTGAGCACCTCTAAGCCTAAAGTGGAAATAATTCATCTCCACATTATCCATAATATCTGTTTATGGATGACAAAGAATTACATTAATTTTGCCAAGTTTTAGGGAGAATGATTGCCTAACAGAGACTGATATTTGACACACAGACTTCTACAAACTTTCTCACTATTTTGGATTCAGTAGTGTAAGAGCTGCATCAGGTTTGCCAGCCTTTGCATATTTTCATTACATATACCACAGCGCAATAGACCATAACATAATGCTTCTCAGATGCTTTTCATTCCTTTAGCTTATGTCTGTGTTGGCTTGTAAACCAAATTTCTGAGAAAAAGAATTAAGGATATTTATTTTTAAAATCTCTATATTGCGACATTAGAAGAAACACTGGACATCACTGAATGGATTCATTTTATTCTGTGTCACGCATATGTTGTTATTTTGTATGGAAGGAAAGGATTCATTTTCAGATGCATCCAAAAGCTCAGGTTTATCTGTTGATACTCAAAGTCCTCAAAATATGAAAAAAAATGAGGGGAGGGCAGGGAAGGGGAGGGGAGGGAGGGGAGGGAGCAGGGAAAAAAAAAGACTGAATATGGACCAAAGTATAGAATCTACTTAGGTACCTTGTCTTATTGAAATAGCAGCTTGAATTAATAGGCTATTTACTCAGGCCAAACATTGTTTCAGCTTCTTCTATGTTTATATCACTATCAGCTTGTGCTAATGTTTACTTCTTCTTGGCACATAATTTTAATATTTCATTAAAAGCAAAAGCAGAAATTGTCTAGAATGTTATTAAAACTTGAATCACCATTTCTGTGATATTCTCTTTCCAATAAGACAGCAGTGGGTCTATACAGTGTATTAGTGTAATTGTTTGGGGTATTAAATGCCATTTTCTAAGTTCTATTTCAGTGACTGTTTTTATCAGTCTGGCATTTGATACAGAGGGCCAGCAGTGACATTTTAAGCAGAAGACCCTGAATAGCATATTCTTGGAGTTCAGAATTTTATTTTTCATCCAGGAGTTCCCAACACTGATATTTTTCTCCTAGACTTCAATTGCTTTTTGAAGAGACATTATAAAATATATTTTTCTCTACATACCACTGAATGCTAAAGTGCTAAACCACCCTACCACAAGAAATATGGGTCTCAGTCTACTGCAACTAGCTTGCCAAGAAAGACAAAATAAAATGATTCCTCAATTGAAAAAGAAATATAAACTCAACATTAAATACTAAATCTGTTAATGCCCTATATCTATCCTATGCAGTATACACTAATGGTAAAAATCCAGGTGGCATTCAGTGCTGCCTTATTAAATCTCTAATGGCTTTTCTAAATTTATTAATTCAGTAGTGCAGATGAAATATTTAAAAAAAAACTCAGCAAAAACAGTTGTAGAGAAACTTTAATTATTTCCCTGAGTTCAATATGGCTCATACAGTATTTACCACTGCTCAGAGTGACTACATTCTCTATATACAAACTCTTAAGGGAATGGAAAAGTAGAGATAGGTAAATATGGAATACTTCATCCCAGTGGGGATGGAGTGTTCATCCCATAAGGGAATTAGTACAGATTCAAAAGAATATATTTTATTTTCAGTAGACATAATAGTCAGCTATTTGATGGGACAGCTGAGCCAAGAAGTGAAGTATGGCTCCTAGAAGTCTAGATATTGCCTGTTCTGTGCCATAACTACCTTTTTGACTATGTGTCTGGGGATATCTTCAATGTAAAATTCATTATTACTGTACAAAAAGGATATAAAAAATGACCAGTAAGTATTGTTCAACCCCAGTGCTAGGAAGGAGAATATATCTAAAGGTATATTTCGATGCTGGGCCTGCCATAGTAGTATTTCCAGTCCACTTAGAATATGTTTTCCAAATATAAAATAACCTGTCTTTTTTGCTTTCATGGGGCATCTAGGCTATTTCAGTCCACAGTGTAGAGACAGCAAGGACCTAGACAGTTTGAAGTATGTGTGGTGTTGTGTTCATATCCCCTGTTTTGTGCTTGTAACGATCCTTAGAGAGTGTGTCTCTTTATTGGTGTGGTCCAAAGAGTAATGGAGTCTAAAAACACATTATAAGCTAAGCTTTACTGAGGCAGTGAGAAAGATGAGCAATAACATTCACATACAGCAACAGAATCATAGAATGGTTTGGTTTGGAAGTGGACCTTGAAAGACCACCTAGTTCTAATCCCCCCGCCATGGACAGGGACACCTTCAATTAGACCAGGTTTGTCAGAGCCCAAACCCAGCCTGGCCTTGAACACCTCCAGGGATGGGGCATCCGCAACTTCCTTAGGAAACCTGTTCTGAGGTTTTCTCGCTCTGGGGAGGCAGGGAAATCTCAAAAATCCCACAAAAAGGAGATTCCCCCGTGTGCCTACTACGCTACCGTGGGCAGAGCGGATCCAGGACCGGAGAGCTTGTGCTCGAGCTGGCTTCTCGAAGACAGGATAATAGGAGCCTCGGCGAATGAAGGAAATGCAGTCTCTCAGCTTTTAGAATCCAGGGTTTATTGGTGGGACAGCGGGGAGGAGAAGGCAGCTGGGTCCGGGACGGAACGAGGGGGAGGATAGAGCTGGGTTCCAAGGAGCAGAGAGCAGCGAACGGAAGCGAACATCGGGTTAAGAGGGATGGAGAAATGGGAGGGGTTTACACAGGAGGGCAAACAGGGGCAAGAGGGATACAGAACTGGCAGATAAACTGGGGAATAGGAGTGGAAGACGGGCAGATACAGAACTTTAAAACCCAATAATAACACTGCGGGTAAAGAACTTTCTAGCTATTAACTAAATATGGGATAAAGAGGAGGAGAACTTCGGGACCCAATACCTCTGATTCCTGACCCATATTCATGGAGCTAGCCTCAAAGCTTGTCGGGGAGACAATTTTCTGTCACCTTAACCAGAAATGTTCTTCAAACCCAGGTGGGTTTGCTGGTTATCTCAGACTCTAAGCTCACCTGAGTAGATCTCACTACTACACTGTTCCAATATCTTGCCACCCTCTCAGCACAGAATTTTTTTCTAATATCTAATCTAAATCTACTCGCTGGCAGTTTAAACACACCCATTCCCCCTTTTCCTGTCACTTCATGTTATTGTAAATAGTCTTGTCACATAATTTCTGTAAGTTCCCTTCTGATACTGGCAGGCTGCAACTAAGTCAGGTGAAAGCCTTCTCTGTTCCAGGCTGAACAATCCCAACTCTCAGCATTTTCTTACAAGAGAGGTGCTCCATCCCTCTGATCATCTTTGTGTCCCTCCTCTGGACTCACTCCAACAGGTCCATGTTGCTCCAGTGCTGGGGACCCCAGATCTGGATGCAGAGTTCCAGGTGGGTCTCACCAGAGCAGAGCAGAGGGGCAGAATCCCCTCCCTGGCCCTGCTGCCCACACTGCATTGGAAGCAGCCCAGGACATGTTTGGCTTTCTGGGCTGTGAGTGCACAATGCTGCTGGCTCATGTGCAGTCCCTTGTCCACTCAGTGAGTCACACAGTGATTCACCTGATCATGGATAGCAAACACAGTATGATAGGTGATGTCATGGCTCTTCTGGAATGGGCAGACACATAACGGTGTAAGTCAGCCAACAGTAAAAGGCAAGAGCACAAATACTTTTCACATATGGGTGAGATGTGCTGTACCTTGAGTCCACCAAAGAGTAATGCAGTCTGAGAAAAGCAGACCTTAGATGGCAGTAGCACGCCCGACATGTCACCTGAGATGATGTGGGCACTATCCTGCCTACATGATGATGTTGGTCAATGGGCAGGGTGTCAGTTACTTTGTCCCTCCTGGAAATTTCTGTGCCTCTGCTCCTGCAATTATTTGCTAGCTTTTCTTAAGCTAAATGAGTTAAGTTGTTAAGTTTCTGCTGTTTAAACCCCTGAGGATAACTTGGCCTTTTTTATTGCATCAGGCTCAATTACTTACCTCTCTGCCTTTCCAGAGTGCAACAAAAACAGGATATCATATGAGGGGGCATCACCCTAAAGTCATGACTAGGGGAGCCTTTACCCACAGTGGTTCTTTTTGCTGGCACCGGCACGGGGGCTACGCACGAGAGAAGAGAGGGCTTCTGGAGGTCGACTTAGAAAAAAGACGAGATTGANATGGCCCATACTATCTGTAGTACAGGGATGGGAGGTCAGAGGGAAAATCCATTTCTTCTTCACTCCCCTCTGGCCCATCTCCAATTTCTTCCCAGTCCTCCACACTTTCAAGGACACCAAGCTCTAACTCAGCCACCTGGGCCGCTACAATCATATATAATAGGGAGAGAGAAAGTACAGGCTGGGCTTGATAGCCTCTTCAGCTCTATACCACTGCAGCAAAGCAGAGTATGTAAACACCAATTAAGGATTTTAGACAGATTATGGGAATTTTCAAAGTATTCAGCACTGGCCTAATTTTTTTTTTTTTTTATTTTCTAAAGCTATTTTATCATCACAGAATTAGAGCTGGACTTTCAGAATTAGTTTAGATCTGATTTCTTCTGATAAGCCTCTCCTCCAATATTTACCATGAGAAATGCCATCTAAGAGAATGAAATAGCTAGTTTACCTGAAGCTGCAGTCTTTGTGGATATATGCCATTAATCAAACTTCTTTTGCTGGTAGTCAAAAAAATGCAGTTGGCATACCAAGAAATATTAAACTTCTTGAATAATTTGAATAGAATAAATTTAAACTAATGCAAACAAAGAAGTCTTAAAATTATGAGTAATGTCATGTTACTTGAAAGGGCTAAAGGGCAGTTATGAATTGAAATCGTTTCAGAGCTACCCAGTGGACTAGATCTGAATTGTGAAGCTGATGTAATTTGCACGAAAAATAAACCAGTTTGGCTCTTTCTAAGCCCAAATATTATTTTAATGAAACGTGTTAATATGAACCAATTAATGCAAGAAGTCAGCTTTGGGGGCTGAAGGCCATTTTTTGGGGGACACCATATCCCTTAATTTTAGGCTTTACTACAAGTGTGTACAGTTATCATTCCTAAGACTTTTTAGGCTTTAGTAATTTGTCCCACAGCACCATTTTTTTTCTAAGACCTTATGGTGAGCTGACAGTCCAGTAACTAAGCCACACACTCATTTTCCCTGCTCCCAGTGGGATGGGGGAGAGAACAGGGTGAAGAAAAGCATGGAAACTTATGAATCAAGATACAGATTGTTTAATAAGTAAGGGAAAGAGAAAGAAGAAAGGAGGAAAAAACCCGAGCCCCAAAATACCAAATGTTACAAAGACAACTTCCACCAGCAGAATAAAATTCACTTTTCAAAAAAGTGAAATAATTTAATTTTATTTTGGGCTTAATCTTACATTTCTTTAGTGTTCTGGTTTCACTACCTAATATTTTTGAACCATATTTCAGCCTTCTTTGGATATCTCCCAGAGCAGAAGACTACAGAAAAATAGATTCTTGTGCAGGAAAAAAGTGAATACACGGTGCTAAAAAGTTAAACCAAAAATCTCCAAACTAAACTACTTTAAAAATACAGCAAATCAGCAGAAAGGGTAGTTTTATTAGCATTACACACTACCAGGAATTACCATACCACATTCAGCTAAAAGAGAGGGTTTTGCTGCATAGTACTGCTAATAGCCCAAAGGTATCCAAAGCACTGCTTTGTGATAGGAGTCACCAGCTAAAAATATCTTGGTTTTGCAAATTTTTAAAAATATGTTATAGACATATGTGTGTGTGTGTGTAGATAGAAAAATGGCAGATATAAAAATAAAACAATCACCTTTATTTTTTTTTTCTCACAGTTACATGAATTCTGCAGAAAATCTTTTTTTCCTGAAATTTGATACTTCTAGATACCTGAAGAATTCTTCTGCATTAGTCTTTCTTATTTTTATTTAGAAACTTTAAAGTCTACAGAGAATGCAAGAGCAAAAGAGAATTCCCAAAACAGTATATTTTTAGTATAAAATATCCTACACAACAATTTTTCTGTGCAGCAATAACACTTTTGCAGAGCTATGAAAACTTTAAATCCCAAAAACATAAGCAGTAAAATGGCACTCTAAACTACAATTTTAAGGAAAAGAAACCATAATTTTAAGACAAAATGTTTAAACTGATCACATTTGATGTAACTATGAAAGAATTGATTGCTCAGAAAAAGTTGCTTTGTAAGACTAACGTAACTTGAAAACTTGTATGCATCCTGTAAAGAACACAGTTTGGTACCTTGTACGGAAATGTGAAGCTCTGAGAAATTCTCTTATTTTGTACTTATAAAAACTCTACTTCACTGCAATCTGTAAGGTTATTTTTAAAGTGTATATTTATTTCAAAGTTCAAGCTGAAGTGTTGGTCCTTGTGCATACACACTGACCACAAAGAATGTGATTGATTCCTAATAACCAAAGAACAGTAACGTTACTTGTCCAGATGGTATTTATGAGCAATAAAATGAAGTCAAAGAAAAAGCTAAGGAAACTTAAATCACCATGGAAGGAAATATTGCAATATCTATGTTCAGTAAGACAAGTTTACTGCAGTCAGGAGAGATTCAGGGGCATAGAACATCAGATTTCATAACTTTCAGTGCTCTTGAAGCAAGACGATCACTGTTTTTAGGCTGATGCATACAGTTTTAGAACTAAGCCAGACTTTAGTACATATGTAGTTTAATAATATTAAACTACAACTCCAAATTCTTTCTCTGAACTGATACTATTTGCAAAATTAGTTTAATAAAAATTTAAGTTAAAACTTTGTTTTGATAGGTTTCCAAAAGGAATGAAATATTAAACCTTCTGTGTGTTTAGTGTAAGGGTGTTAAAGAGTGTGTCAAACAATTAGAAGTTATATAATCTAATCTACAGCTAAGTCAGTTCTAAATTATCAGGGGATTTATAGGAATTTGTCTTTGGTTATTGCCAGTGTACAGTGTAGGGCTGAAATATCACAGCAGAATTGAGCTGTAGGTAGTGGTGTAGTACTTTTAATTATCTTGTTGTTTACTAATTTGCAAGATAAGGATGGCAAAGTGATTGCTACAAAAACAACTCAAAAAATAAATCCTTCTTTTTAAACTAAGAATGGTAAAATCCATGAGAGCCAAGTAGATCAGTAAGTGAAACCAAAGTCTTGAAAGAACTTGGGGATTTGCTCTAAGATAAACATATACACGTCCAAAGGTATGGCAACCATAGTTGCCAGTATTTCATCATTATTTCCTGGAGTCAGAAAGAAAGTTGAGAAAAATTTATTTTAAAAAGTAATTTATGAAAAAATCATAATTTATGGAATTCACCTATATCTAGATATGTGCACAGGTGAGTGTATGTGACTGTTATTATGAATACGTATTTTTTTTCAAAATATCTTCCTAATTGTGCTTTACCCAGTGGAAACTTTGTCCCTTACAACTACTTAGCAACATCCCACAGGCTCCAAGGTCTGATTACTCAAGTGATGCCAGCTCAGCAGTCAAAGACAGGGAAAAAGTCAAATGAGGTGAATTCAATCCTGGCATTCCTCTCCTGTTTTTCTTAGAAGCTCTAAGGTTTCTTTCATTCCGTGCAGGCTCACTTTGAAAAATGGTTTCCTTGAGAATACTTTTTGTGCCCTCTTTCACTCTTTCAGCTAGTGAGATCATCACTTTGCAGAGTTTGTCAAACTGACTGCAGCTCCCTGTAAAAGGTCAATGTCACCATGTCCAGAGTAAATGAGATATTTCTTCTCCTTGTAATACCTCCTATTCTTTTTGTAACACTGCACTGTAAGACTGCTGTCATCCATATTGAAACTTTGAAAGTCAAGGTTTCGGACCACAGCAGCAGTTTTTTTATGATCTGCAAGATCCTTTTGGATTTTGTATTCTAGTCCGACTTTTCATGTTCTAGTCAACGGCTACAATTTTTTCATGCTCCTAGAAACTAATTTGGTGGAACCATTAGTTTTCACTAGTAGAAAAAAATAAATTCTCTTTTTTTAAGCAACAGACATTCTGTCTAAATGGAAAATACACAGTATTATAGTCAAGTTGGTTACTTTATACTGTATTCAGCTCTTTAAAGGCACATCTTACTTTCAGTGTGTGATTATACCAAAGGTGCAAATAGTGAACCATTGATTATCCTTAGTTAGAAGGGATCAAGGATTATTGAGCCCATATCCTGAATCCACACAGGGCAACCTAAAAATTGTACCNATAGTGTTGTCCAAATGGTTACTGAACATTGACAGGCTTTGGGTGATGACCGTATCCCTGAGGATCTTGTGCCTGACTACCCACCTAATAATGTAAATATTGTAAATTCCTCAAAGTGAATAGATAACTATATGTCCTCTAAAACCATCCACTGTCACTTGTAATGATTGACTAATTACAAATATATATTGTATCAGACTATTTCCTTGCATTTCAGAATTGAAAAGAACCAATCCATGGTAACTCATGCTTTACCATTTTAATGCTCTCTTAATGTAAACTTTGCTCCTTTAATAAATCTTCCTTTTCGTATGTTTTTAGATAATATTGCAGAACACAGATAAGTATTCTGGAGTTACAATCCATGTCATGAATACTGGGGTTTTTGTTTACTCTTCTATTGATAACATCATGTATAAAATATAGTTTTCAAAAGCCATTCTTCTTAAATAGGACTTGTTTAGTTATTACAGTTTGAAATAAACTGTTACTTAACCTCTCTCACTGTATAGTTACATTAAATAATTTTACATATTATTGAAAAATCACATATTTTCTGACTTAAAATGACCTCACTTGAACCTTCTTGAAACCACAGACGAGTCAGTGGTAGCTGCAGCATTGAAAAATTACTATATCATTTTATGATGAAATTATTCTGAAATTTTTAATGTAAATACTCAGCAAATCAGAATAGTTATCAAAACACAGAAAATTTTTATTTGTTTATTTTTCTGATTTTATGGATCTTATCCTTGTTGTCTTAAAATTATTCTGGTTGTCTTCTGAAAAATCAGAAAATATGTAAGAAGAATTGTATCTTCATTAATCAAGTGTATAATCAAAGAATTGTATCTTCATATAATCAAAACCCTTGCCTTAAAAATGTGAATCATAGCATTAGAGGAAGAGCATGGATGATTTTTCCCCTATTCTTAAAGACTGAAAACCATAAAACATTGAGTTACATCTTATTAGGAGTTTATTTTATGTTGCATAGTGTATACCAAATTAGAGATCCTTGCACAGTAATTTTTTATTTATTTCATTCTTATATGCTGATACTGTTTTTTCTTTTTTTTTTTCTCCTGTAACAGTCTGCTGGCAACTTGAAAATAAAGAAGTATCCTGACACTGACCTTTAAGAAAACAAATTACGTTATTAGGAGGAAATATCTGTACTACAATAATGCTGCTAAAATGAAGTAACATTTAAAATACTGTTTAAGATACAGTTACTGACCTGAAACCATAGGCTCATGAAGAATCACTGCATTTTTAGGCTTTCCTCATGAAGGCAATGTAGTACTCGGGCTATGGCCGTGTCAAAGTTTTACAGAGGTAAGATCATCATCTTTTGTAGTTCTGGTCTCCATGTTTTAAGAAGGACATAGGGCAGTTAGAGAAAGAATACAGAATAACAACATGAGGAGGTGCTGCTTTGTGAGGAAGTGCTGTAAAGGATGGTACTTTTCAAAGAGGAAAAAAAATGAAGATAATTATGACAGAGGTTTGAAAAAGTCATTAAGAACCTTGATTAGCACTCTCAGAATTGGAAGCATTCTGCTACAGTACCAAGAATCTGATTTGCATAAATATGACAGAGTACTTGATGCAGTGGGAATGTAGTTTTCTGCTGCAGGGAATGTAGTTTTCTGCACTATGAAAGCAGGCAGTATCCTAAATTGAAAAAACAAAAGGATCTGACAATCCAATGGACAACAAGTTTATGAAGAGATCATAGAAAAACTAGTCACAGTCCTAATACAGAAGTTTTACTGGGAGCATGAAGTAAATCTACTGCAGAAAGTGATCAAGCTGAACAGTGTATCTTACTACCGTTGTCAGGGACTCCAGTCTGGGCTAAAGGGAGCATTAGTTTGGCCCAGCAGGGTTTTTCTTGTGTTCTTGCAGCCTCTCCTGGACACCTGGGAGTTTCCAATTCTTCATAGAAAATACCTATAATTATTTTTAACAACTTTAATAATAGCACAATAGAGAAAATTGGTGAACTTACAGACAATCCTAAAGGTGTCTATTGCCTTTTATTTATCTTCCAGATCAATTTAATACTTCTAGTAATTAAAGGGGTTTGTACGTTTGTTTCTTTTTTATTTTAAAGTTTACTGCCTCTTCTCAATATGGGTCAGGGCATCACCACAGGCAACAAAAGTTTCAGAATAATAATATCTTCCTGCTGTTAAATAAAGGATGAGAGATTCTTACACTGAATTTGAACAGAAACTTCAGAGAGCTTCTGATCATCTGGCAACTAGTCCCAAATATCTACACTTAGAAAAAAAGCATGACAATGTGTTTTACAGAGATCTAGATTATAGTTCCAAGGTAATTAGAGAAGTCTTTCTTAAGAATAAGAAAATAGCACTTACCTTTTACCTTTCTACTTGAAAAATTCAAAACAAAGAAAAATAATTGACTCCACAAAACATGAATTTAGATGGAATTAATCTGAAGCTAAATTTCTAAGAAATTATTTCAGCCAGGAAAACTCGTATCGAGTTTAGATTAAAACATGTAGATAGCTGAGTTTGTGCTTACTTTTAATCCTTTTTTTTACTTTTTTCTCAGTAGCAACAATTTCAAAACAGTAAAACAACATGGATTCACATAAAAGATACATCAAACTAAGCAATAAGTCTCTATTTAGAAACCTTTGTTTTAGTAACTTACATGAAATTAAATATATTGGGATCATCTACTACCTTTAATCCTAACTAGTTGATCTCGAGTATGTTTGTTATTGTATTTATTTTCCAAGAACATGTTTACAAACGTTTAAGACATCTGATCTTAAACTTCTTCAAAACATGATTTTCTAAAGAGAAAACACATTTGTACAAACTATACCAGGTGGTAGGATACAATTAAAAAAAGAAAAACAAAAAAGAGAGAGAATTCAGAAGACAAACACAAAAATACACCATATTGGGGAAGGCACCACAGTATAACATCCATAGCTTTTCGGAAAAAGCTTTTTTTAAATTTTAGGCAGAAAGCATACTGAAATTCAGATACATTTCTTTGGACATTTCCAGAGTTTCTAAAATTGGTGAAGGAAATTTCACTATGTCATATTTTTTGTCAGATCATATAAAAGAAATTGTCTTCCAAAATTTGCATTGTTTTGCCATCACATTTAATTTTAAAGATCTTAGCATATTTGAGTACCACGTTGAAAAAATCTCCTTTTTTTAACTGCAGGGGAGAGCATAGTATCAAGATGTAACCAAAGGGGAGGCCTTTAACACCCATGCCTAAATGTACTCATCAGGATTAAATTACGATTAGCTATAATATCTGAAGGCTGATGGGCAAGACAGAAAAAACAAGGAAAGTATCAGGAGAAGGGGAGAACTGCTTCTTTGTGAGTTACAGTATCATATATACAAAGGAAAGGACACAAGACCATTTTGGTTCCAACTTCTTTCCTCAAAGCTCTCAAACCTGATCACATGTAGAACAACCAAGGACTTGAACAATCAAAACTGTGATTACTGTCTACATGGTAAAGTATACTTGCAGACAATGTAGAATATTTGTTAAAGATTAATGATTTTGTATGTCATAATGTTGATGAATATAATGTATGAACAGAGAATTAGTTAAAATATATTGTTAATGAATGTACAGGGCTGGTTTAAGACTGAAAACCAGCCTGATTTGTCAGTTTTTTAACCTGATCTCTTACTATCCCTGTATTTCATTGTAATAATGGAGTAAGACTCCATGAAAATTTTAAATTCGTAAACACATATATAAATTACTTATTAATGGCTGTGTCTAAATTACCATTTAGATTCAGAGAGTGATTTTTCTAAAATTAATTTAAAGATCATCTCCATTTACTTAATTTTCCTTTGGCTTTTTTGAAGCTTTTCATCCCCACAGACTAGATTTTTTTGAGAGCAGCCTAAAGAACAAGCTTTTAGTAAGCTGCATACTGCACGTTGGAACATCCAGTGAGCCCATGCAGGTTGTTGTGGGCATCTTTGAACCACAGATGTGCTGAAGACATTTGGTCCAGGGAACCAGATGATAATGATAAGTACAAACCTGAACCATAAAGTCAGCACAAAACACATGAATGCACTAACATTCCTATTCCAATCAAATATCTTACTTAAACAATATGTAGTATATATTTAAATTTCGAGCTAATAATAAAGAAGTTTCAGTGCTAAATATAGATACTATAGTACTAGTCTTAATCTTCTTTTCTTAAAATAATTTATTAATCTCTGTAAATTTTTAAAATTTCAGCAAGTACATTGTCATCATGAAAGTCTACCTCTGAATTGAAAATCAATAATGCAGGTTAAACAGTGTATTTTGTGCTTTAAGGTGGATAGAAAAAGACTTGTGAACATTGCATACACAGAAGTAGAAAAATAATCCTCCATGTTCACTAAAGTTGCAATATGAAGCTGGGTTCTGCTATCTAGCACAAACCAAAATAAATGAAGAATGTGGAGAACTCTGGGCTGGATGTGGTTTTTTGGTTTTAGGTTTTTGTTTTTTTAAAGCTAGTATGAGCTACTGCATCACCTAGAGAAAAGGGACAGAATAAATGGGATATATTTGTGAGGAAAAACAACTTTGAGCCTTTGATTCTTTTGGCTTGTCCTATACTGTTCTACAATAGTGGGACAGAACAAAAATAACCATGTGCTGTGAAAATTCCCTACATATGTGTTAAGTGAATGTATTTTAAAGAGATACTTTTTTTTTGTTAAAAAGCGCACACTGGAATTTTACACTGAATTTTAAGTGTCAAGAATTTAAGTGTCAATGCATAAAAATACTGTTACAGTGATATGAATCAAACTCTATGCTGTAGTTCCCTGAAACTAAAATGTCAAAGCAGGGAATATGTAATGAATCCTAGAAACAGATTAGTATATAAAAATCAGCAGAGAATTTCATCTTATATCTTAGCATCCAAGACAGCAGATGTTATGGTCTGATGGACAAACAGCAAATTGAGTTGCTCTGACTTAAAAAAAAAAAATCTTTTTAAATTAACACATAGAATAGGACAGAATAAAGAGGCTAGATATTCACTGAACATCTGCTATTTCTGTGTCATTCAGGTGACTCATATACCTGCATTTTCCCTGGGGATGCCAAGTTGTTGAAACCAGCTTCTACTACAAGATTGGTGCCAGTAAAAAATGTGCATAAATTTAACTTCAGCAAAGTGTCATTCCAATGTATTTCTTCTGCTGAAGCCCTAACACAAGGTTACAATCCATTTCCTTTTTTTTTTTTTTAATTAACTCATTACTACTGGTGTTCTAGACAAAATATAATTCCTTAATTACAGGCTTTGTTTAGAAAATCCCCATTCTTGGGCAGATGTGCCTATCATGTAAGGTAAAGATGTAACCCGGATTCTTTGAATTACTCATAAATAGTTCAGCCTTGTGATGAGCTGCATGTAACATATTTGAATACATGCTTTTTCAGGTATCCACAACCTGGTATATTCAATCTTTTCCCAAACTTCCCTGCTGCATGGTGTTAAAAGGTGACATAAAAGTATGGTCAACAATCAGCTGACTCAAAAATAATAGTCAGTGACTAATTTCTTGCTTTCCTGCATTTGTTGCCTCAGTGTTTTGAAAGTGGTTTCTCTATCAGCAACCAAAACAGAGCACTTCACGCTGCCCTACCTGAGAGAATATTAGCAACTGCTTTACATTACAAAGTGTTCGTCTTCTGTGCTTTCAATGATCCTTTTTATTTTCCCCATTCCAATAGGGAAAATGTCTCCAATCCTTATGGCTTCATCTTTCACACTTTTCCTTCAGCAAATGATGGATTTAGCAATCACTTGAATGGGAATGATGATACAATTTAATTGTCCAACTGTTTGATTTCTAATACCTAAATATCCTTCAATACTAACTGAAATAATAATAAACTTTTACCAAGCTGCGTAATAATTAGCCCACTGAAGGAAATCATATACATCCTGAATATGTATTTGTATAACTAGACAGCACTGGCTCTGAATCAGCAGACTGTTTTTGTAGAGACTTTTCTCTGAATTAATCCTTAGCCATTACAGCTTTCAGAAATAAATAGGATTTTATCAATATATTTCAAATAATCTAATCTCTAAATAAATAAAAAAGAATTCTTAGCTGCAGAAATATATTTTACTACAAAAATTCTTACTTCAAAATGATAGCTCTTCATTAAGCAACGGTTTCCCCCTACTATTTATCAGATCTTCTCTGTCACGGCAGAAAGGAAACACTATCACAGAGATACAGAAAACAACTTTGCAATAAAACTGGTGTCACCAAAGTGAATGACAAAGTTCCCATTAACTTCAATAGGTTCAAGAAAAGCCTTTACACAATTAGTTGGCTATTAGTTACATAACTGCATGTAAATTAAGAATCTTCTCAAAGCAGCCCAAAAAGTTAGAGAAAAAAAAAAGGAAAGGAATGATATTTTGTGTATGTCATTTATACAAGAGTAGAGGGTTCATAGAACAGAAGCAATAAATAAAAATTGTTCTATTTCCTGACATAGAAAGAGATATCTCAATGACAGAGAAAATTGTTTCACTAAAATCTCACCTACCAAAGACAGTAAGACACAGCGAGAAAGGCATTTCTAGCTTGACTCATAAGGAAATGTGTGAGAAAAATTTATATTGTAAAACAATATAAAAAATGGGAACTTAGATTTGGAGAAAAGAAATAATGTCATCTAATCTGTTTATCCTGTGTTATCAGAAACTGGATTGTGTTTATTCTTGTAAATATACCAAAGAAACACTTTTTTTCTAATGTTGAAAGCAGACAGCTAGATTCCTTTGACTAACAAGTTTGGTCCAAAAAAGTATCAGTGTTGAATCTAGACAATATAAATTTACAAATACAGGTTTTTTTTCCCCCATTAAGACAATTTTTACATTATCATTTTGTATAAGGCAAATAAAAGCTCCCAAGAAAGTACTCCTGCACAACTTTGATGATGTGCAAAACAAAGTAACTACATATAGATATATTATACAAAGTAAATATAGTCTGCAATTGTCTTATTGAAGTTTATCCCTCAGAGAACAAATAAAAAACTTAACATTAACAAAACTGTTATGCCTACATTTCACCTCGGTGATTCTCTCTTTTGTTTTTTTTTTTGTTAATGTGATATTTTTTCAAAGCAAGTATTACAAACTATTAACCTATGGCAGTAGCTGGAGAAATGAGACTTCACTGAGGTATTTGACTCTCACTAAGCACTCTTTGTATGACAGGTCTCCCACCTATCACCCCTTGGTCGTTGTGTTTTGGAAGACTAGAAGCTTAGACACAATGTTTGCTAAAGATTAAGATAATGTAATTAAAATAATGCTGGAATGTTACGGAGGAAAAACCAAAAAAAGAATGATTCAGCTCTCCTATTTCTTTATCCTTTTTTTGTAGCAGTGACTGTACATATCTGACAAGACTGTGACCCTGATCCCTTCTTCTAAGAACACATTTATAATTCTCTCTTCAGAATAATTTTCTCTACTGTAAAAACAAGTAATTCAGACAAGCTTTCTTGAAATTATGACAGCTTCCCAATCACCAGAAAAGGGCTGGCATTACTTTGTGATCAGCTGTATGTTAACTCTGAACTCCATAATTAAAAATTATTTTTAATCAATCTACTGATAGATGATCAGTAATCATTACTCATAAAATGTCAAAAAAATCTAGGCACCTACTCCCAAGTTTTAGAAACCTCATGTAACAGACATGGAATTCTTTATTCCATCTTGCACTAATGACTTCAGATAATTTAAATGTAAATAATTAAACATTTCAGAAATGTGTTTACAGTTTACAAATATTAACATATACAAGACATTAGTACTTTTACATTTATTTCAAAGGAAAAATTAGTTCTCCTACTCTAGCACGGCAAAAACTAATTGTTGATGGGGTGTTTTTTCTCTCAAGACTCAGTTTTGTCATGAAACTTAGACTGGCTAGATGATTTAGTACTACCAAAGCAAACATTTCCTGATGATCGTTATCTTTTCACTTCCCTACATGTTCAGGCTCACCACAGTGAAAGAAAAGGCAGAAAATGATTTCTCCAATTTATTATTGCATTTGTCTGGAGGCAATTTTCTGACTGAAATGACACAAAATCCACTGGGAAACAAGAGCTATGGACCTTATAAATATGCAGCCATCACTTCTGTGATCAAGGTTTTTGACTCTGTTGCTATGGCTGTCATAATAAGCAGAAATGCTATGGGAGAAAAATAAAAAGGTTTTTTGTTTGAAATTCCTTAGTGCATCCCTAGCACCCACAAAATTGCCACCTATTGCAGGCACCACAGAGTCTAAAAAATTATTACAGCTGTCAGCTGAGATAGTAGCTGTTATTCAGCATGTCAGTATTTTAAAAAATCATTACAGCTGCCTATTCTTCAGTGTATTATGTTAATGTGGATTATTTGGGCAATTGTTTTCCTTTTGCTGCCTATCAGAATCTTCTGGTATACTTTAGCTTCTCCCTCTTTCCATTTACTCTTTATCAAACAAAAAACAGAAGAAATCAATGGGAAGGATGACATAAAAATTGTTTTCCTGGACGGAATACAGTCAATATTATCTTCTGCTGCCTGTAGGCTTATCATTACTACGTTTCCATGTATCCAATTACGATTTCTGTAACCCAGGAGCCTCAGATTCTGCCTGCAATGCGCTGCAGCTGGCACGCTGCTCCTCCTCACCAAGTGCGACTGGGTTTTGCAGGTAGATGCTGTCACCATTCTGATTTGAGTTAACAGGAGTATGATGTGGTTAAAAAAAACCCCTTTCAGACAGTCCAAAATGGCTAAGGGAATTTATATGCCTTTTGCACTTCATTTTCTGATCCAGCTGGGCAGGACTACAGGTGACTACAGAAATATCTCTTATCTGCTCTGTTGGGTGGCAGTAGATTAAACAGTGAACCCCAATCAGGCTGGAAAGAGATACGTGCTTAGTCTGAGCAGACAGCTGTGTGGAGTTGGTAACTAGGACTGTGACTCACTGCATGGAGCTCAGGAAGAACAAAATAAGAATTGGCTCAGGCCTAGGGAAGAAGTATTTTGTTATTGCTGTTATTGTCTACATGAGCTAAGAAGCAGTGAGTATGGATGGAGGCCTGATTGAAAGTGAAGCCTAAGAAAATACAATATATTCAATTTTCTACTGGCTAGTAAGAAGAAGAAGCTGAAAAAGAGGTACTGAAGTCAACAAGCAATATTGTAAGTTCTACAGAATGTGTGAGTCCATGAGCAAAACATTCAAGTGTGTAGGTCTGAAAGCTCCCTGGACCCAAGACGCTCACCTGTACATAAATAATAATTATATTTCTAGCTCCTGCAGGTGCTGAACTTCACAGACTCAAAAACAGCAGCTGGGGCCTGATTTGCCAGCTGGCCTGAAACAGCACTACTAGTTCTTTATTTGTTTTCACTTGAACTGTTCCCCACAGGAAACAGGTATTTTTTTTCTTTTCCCTACATGTACTGTTTTGAAGCAGGAATTTACTTCTATTCCCAAAAGTGGAATTTATAATTATAGAAAGGGCATTATAATTTCAGATTTGAGCAACTCAGTCTGCATATTTGTGTATTCAAAAAATCTATCCAAACAAGAAGTATAAATAATTTATTATGGCTGTACTTGGTGCCAAGGGTCAAACACTCATCTTTGATTAGCTGATAGCTTCTTTTTATCTCTCAGATCAATTGAAAAAGGTGAAAGGTGGGTAAAAAACTCTATGCTTTTTATTCTTCTCAAGCCTTCGTTGTGTATACTGAGTAGAAGTTGAACAAAGACACAAGCTATGCTGAGAATAGTAATAAAGCCTGCAAAGGCCACTCACCAAATAAGAAGCTGATAAAACAGAAGTGACAAGCCAAAGGGAACAAAGTATTATCTGACTTGCATATTCAAATGTAAATATGCAAATTTTAAAAATCCAGTTCTATTCTGCTGTTACACACCCTTCAGCCTGCGAACCTGGAATTATGATAAATTTTGACAGCTTCCTTTCTCCTGTTTCTAGTTGATTTCCTTATATACAAATATTGCTCTAATTTATTTCTTTCCTTTACATTCCCAGGTTAAATGGAATTTCTCTTCTGTGTTTTCTGTTGAACAAGTTTTTTCCTCTTTCAGTTTCTTTTTTTTTTTCTTTTTCTTTGCACATACTCCTGAATTCCCCACTCTCCCCACAAAATCAATTTTTTATTAGCATTTTTTTTCTTTCTGGCTTAGTGAAAATGAGCTAAGAAAGTCAGGAAACTGCAGTTCCAGTAGCATTGCCCACAAGGGAGCTGGCAGTGCCTTCAAAGTTTTTTGGAGAGCTTTCCTTACCTTCCATGAACATAACGCAGCATAAATACTTCAAATACTTGAGGTGGCTGAAAGGCACATTTTCAGTTCATTAGAGGAGCAAAAAGTTGAAGAAGAGGTACTACCATAGATTTTTTTGAGAAAATTCAACTTAGCTCTTTCTTCCACATCTGATTTATTAAAGAATAAGAGCAATAAAAGAGAGAGGGGAAAAAAAGTCCAGAAATGCCACTTCTGTGATACAAAGGAGTTATTGGGTGTCTAAGTAGTTACTAGAGGTATTTATAAATTTTTTGACTCTTCTGTGATACAGCCCACCTGTCCAAATGATGCCTGATGGTTTTTGTCTTTTCTCTTTATACCCCTTTTATACTCTCTTTATACATTTTATACATTCGACATGGATCTTTTAGATTGTGGCTGAGTCTGCAGCGTATAATCAGAGATACAACATGAAAGATAGGTCAGGTGGGAAACAGCAAACAATAATCACTTTTAACATGCAAGTGAGCAATTTTCTGTTATTAGAATAATTTTACAAAAGTTCAAGACTTCTACTAAATTCATATGACTTTGTCGGGGTTTGACCCTGACTAAATGCCAGGCACCTCGACTCTTTCTCCTGCTGCAGGTGTGCAGGAGAGAGGAAAGGAAAAAAAAAACCTGTAAAAACACACACCAATCTCATGAGTTAAATGAGATAGGACACTGGTAGGATGATGCACGGAAGAAAGGTCAGACAGGCTCCAAATTTAAAGTTCCAAAGTGATTTAATTACCTAACAGAGTTGGAGGATAGATGCAAGGCAAAAATAAACTTTTCATACACTATTTTGTTCACTCACCCCCTCCCTCTTACAAACCCATTTTATTCACCCCCTTTCCTCTTTTTAACCAACAGCTTGGGTAAGGGGGCAGAGTGTGGGGTATTTTCTCAGTCCACAGAGCAAGTCCATCAATCTATTCATCACCACAATTCTTCTACTACAGATACTCTTTATCTCTACTTATTTCTCTCTCTCTCCAGACAGTTTCTCTGCTCTCACCTCATCCCTCTTAAGAAGCAGTCTCTCCGCTCACCCCCCTTCTCTCTTTTTAAACCAACAACACGGACAGGGGGCAGGGTAAGGGG
>VZRM01006012.1:317272-329198 GCA_013397955.1 Grantiella picta | reverse complement strand
ACCTTCTCCCCCACCTTCTTCACTGACCTTGGCATCTCCATGCTGTTCTACCTTGACATATTTTTACCTCCACTTCTTCCTCCTCCAACTACAAAGAAGTACATGCCTGCCTTTTTTTGAATTTTTCTTAAATATGTTTTCACAGAGGCGTAAGCAGCACCTCCAATTGGCCCAAACTTGGCCGGCAGCATGTCCATCACCTTCAGAGCCATCAGAGACTGGCTCTGCTGGACTTGATGTAAAACTTCCAGAACTTACACTCAGGACACACAGGAGCCATCTTTGTGCCACTCCCCACCCCTCAGACACCTCCCCAGGCCTACAACAGCACCTTCTGAGGGGTCCAAATTTCTCCTAGATGTTAAAAATACTTTACTGATGTTTTGGGCCAATCAAAACCACCACAGACTTTAATGAAATCTTGAATTTAGACTTAAAACTGATCCATTTTGACAAGAGTTTTCAAAAGAAATTCCGAGAAAAATTTTTAAGTTACCTCTTTAAAACAGACATTACATTCTTCCTATGACTTCTCTGACTTCAAGTTTGTTTGTTTTTTTTCCCTCTATCGTTTTCCATCAGCAGAAAAAATGGAGGAAATAGGATATAAGATTCATGGGTTGAGATAAGGAGAGGAAGATTGCTCACCAATTATGGTCATAGGCAAAACAAAAGCAACTTGAAGAAGATTAATTTAATTTATTTCCATTTAATAACAGTGTAGATGGTGAGAAATAAACTGAAAATTCTCTCCCATCTTGCTTCTTCCTAGGCTCAACGTGTCTCCTGATTCTTTTACTTCCTCCCCCTGAGCAGTGCAGAAGGGATGACAAATAGGTGGTTGCAGTCAGTTCATAACCCATTTTCTCTGCTGCAGCTTCCTCCTCACAGTGCTGCCCTGTTCCAGTGTGTGTTTCCTCCCACTGGACACAGTCCTTCAGGAACAGACTGCTTCATCCTGGATATCCTGCAGGCTACAGTTCTTGGCACAAAACCTCCTCTAGCATGGGCTCCCCTCCACAGACCACTGTTCCAGCCAGGAGCTTGCTTCTGCCTGGACTTTCCACAGGCTCTAGCATCCTTCAGGGCACATCCACCTGCTGCTCGATGGAGTCCTCCATGGGCTGCATGTCTACCCGATATGTGAGTGTAGCCTGTAGAGAGGCATAGACTAGGTAAAAAATCCATCTGACAATGTTACATTAAACAATGTATAAAATTAAATGCCTTAGAAATAAAATCTGAATTTTGGTCTTGGATTATTTAATATAGTTTAAATTTCTGCTCCTGTGTCATAAGTAACTGTTAGGATCTTGACCTTAAACCTCATCTAATTTATCAGTAATATGCAGTGAAGAGAATACGGTGTGAATACAGGTAGAAAATGTCGTGTGAATAAAGGTAGAAAAGGATCATTGCCATTCATTTGGATTATTAGGCTTCAGGATGACAGTAGCATCAGTGCCAAGAGTGGACTCCTCAAAAAAATAAAATTTTTAGAAGTATCTAAGACAGCCAAGTAGATTTCAAGCTGTCATGTTATTTTCAGGCGCTATCTCAAACATGGCTTCCCAAGAGACAGAAGCTTATTCCAGTCTGTGAATCAGGTGTGCCTCTGAAGATGAACACAAAGAGTTTTGGCTTTTCAGTTTCTCTGCTGTCAGGCTTTCTTTAACTGAAATTTTGCACAGGTTCCAATCTCTTTCCCTGGAAGATATAAGTTTATAAATAGAAGAATCTGATTTTCTCTTGGGGTCTCTTTGTTGTCCTTGGCCCTTGGTCTCCTTTGAGTAGTATCGGACACCCTATGGAACATGAGTAAGGCCAAGGAGAATCTCCATCTTTTATTGGATGTAGGGGGAAACATAATGATAAATGAGGAAAAGGCTGAGGAACTTAGTACCTTCTTTGCCTCACTTTTTATAACAAGACCAAGACCAATTGTTGTCAAGGTGCCCAGCTCCCTGAGCTGGAAGATAGACAGGGAGGAGAATTAAGCCCCATAATGCAGGAGAAAATGGTCAGAGAACCCTCTTAACACCCTCCCTTCAGATACTTACCTACCTCAATGAGATCACTTCTCAGTCAGTTTCTTCTCAAGGCTGAACACTCACAGGCCCCTTACCCCTTCCTCATAAGAGAGAAGCTCCAGTTCTTTAATCAATTTTGTTGCCCTCTGCTGGACCTTGTCCAGGAGCTCCATGTCTGTCTTGCACTGAAGAGTCCAGAAATGGACACAGCACTCTAGATGTGACCTCACCAGGGCTGAGTACAGTGGCAGGATCACCTAATTTTTGGGCCACTCACTGCAAGAAGGATACCAAGGTGCTGAGTGTGTCCAGAGGATGGCAACAAAGCCAGTGAAGGGTCTGGAGCACAAGTCTTGTGAGGAGCAGCTGAGGCAGCTGGGGTTGTTCAGTCTGGAGAAGAGGAGGCTCAGGGATGACCTTATTGCTCTCCACAACTACCTGGAAGGAGGCTGTAATGAGGTGGGTGTTTGTCCTTTTTCCCAATTAACAACTAATGGAATGAGAGGAAATGGCTTCAAGTTGTACCATACAAGTAAGCATTGGATTAGACATTAGAAAATATTTTTCATGGAAAGGGTTGGAAAGTATCAGAACAAGCTTCCCAGGGAAGTGGTGGAGTCTGAAAAAGCTGTTGTAATTGAGGGTGGTGATGGTGCTTAGTTGTCAGTTGGATTTGCTGATCTTGAAGGTCCTTTCCAACCTTAACAATTCTATAAAACTTTGATTATACATCAATGTCAGCTCCAAGTGTACAAAACACTGGCAGGGCTACACTGTACCTCACTGGTAGGTCAGTGTTTTATTATAACTCTGATGGATTTTTTCCCTGCCTTTGGGGGAGAAGTAAGGATGTTTACAAGTGCAAAGCCTGGAATGGAGTTCTTTGGAGTCCTTTGTAGATAAAGGGGACCTAAATTTGGAGCAGTTTTCATCCATACTGATTTTGGAAGAAGAATTTACAATTAAATAACGCCCCAAGTTATGCTCAGCATTTCTCCTGGAAACAGCTCAATCGGTCCAACACAGATATAGGGAGAAAATTAGCAGGTAAGTGAGTGGTCAGGAAATGATACTTTGGCTTACCTTCCAGCAGTCTTACTTATATCAGAGACATTAGCAGGAGAAGATAGCAGTTTATTTGCTACTTAAAGATACATTTTTTGTCTTTATTCCCTTTTTTGTCTCTTGCTTTTGAATCTCAATGAGAAGTAAACTGGCAAGTCTCTGCTCATTCACTTGTAAATTAATGAAAATATGTTAAGACCTTTCATCTTCGTTCTAAGTTGAGACAGAATAGGCATGTCCAGTATATCACCATGCAAAAGAAAAGAAAGATTGTTGGGTGTAGGTATGGCAAAAGATCAATGTATTCAGTGTATAATTTAATGCTCATAGGAAATGAGTTTATTCTTAATAATAGGAAGGTCTACTGTTTCAGTTTTGTTAATGAGAAAAGTCACAAAAGAGCTAGAATCTCAAATGAGACAGAAATCTAAAAGAGGAAAAAAAAATCCTGGTATTAATTTAATTGGGATATCAGAAAATATTACAATTCATTCCCAGTGGAGAAAAAGATTCACACGTATTGCAGCAAAGTTTGCATGAAAAGAGAGTCACGTATCTCTCTATGCCATTATGACTAACTGCTTCAATATTTTTCCCCCTTTTTACACATTTTTGCAGCTGGATATAGTGGCAATCTAACAATAAAAAAACTTATCATAATTTCCTTTTATCATTTCAAGCACAAATATAGCATAAAAAAAGGGTTTTCCCAAGCATAAGGACTTAAAGTACACAGTTTTCTGTCTCAAACACTCTTGAGGCCACAGAAGGACTTTGCCATGAGATAAGCACAGAAGGGAGTGAAAGGATGGTGCTAACTCTGGACTTGGCAGAAATGAGATCTTGTTGGCACACTCTGGTTAATGCATCCAGACAAAAAAATTCACACTGGCAAACCATGGAAAGAACCAACTGCTCATATCACTGGTCAAACAAAGATCACCCCAAGTTATGGGACAGATGGCATCTGGGACTACCAACGGCCACTGAAGGCCCCTCAAATATGTCTCCCTGGATATCAGGAATTTGGACTGGAAGACAAGCCACCACAACAAGAACTCGAGGTAAGAGAAAGGTGTTACTACTGCTTGGGTGTTATCTCAGACCTAGTAGGAGGTTAACAAAGGTGGGGGATAAGAATGGATTGCCGATAATGGACACAAAGGGTGAAGAATTCATGGGCCACAAGGAAAGCCAGCTCAGCAACTATAATGAAATCAGCTTTGAATGGTTGAAAGACAATTCTGACAGAGGGAGATCACAACTTCTAACTTGGTTGGCCACCAACTAAGGCAAGCACCAACTCAAAGGAAGAGAAAGGCTGAGCATGGGACTAATTAGCATTAGAAGCAAGGGAATAATTTAGGCAAAAGAATAAGATAACTGTGTAGCCAATGAGCATTAATTCCTTTGTTTGCTAAAATATATAAATAGTGAAAATTTTTGAATGACCCCCACCACCTAGAAGTCAGGGAGAAGGACCAACAGGACACCGCTGCTGGTGGCTTTTTCCTGCTTGGACTCTGTCTCTACTTTTTCTATTTCTTCCTGTCTTTCTACCTCACAATCATCGCAAAATAAATTCTGGACAGTCGACTTTGGCACATGGTCTAGTTCGCATTTAATTCAGGCTGAGACATCTCTCAGTAATGTGATTTTAACACTAAGTGTTTAAGTTTTGGTGGTTTTTGACATAACAGGTGGTACTAATCTAATCATAGACTAAAACAAATTAAACTACCTTACTGTAAACTAATCAAACTCAGCTAGACCTCCTAGTTTTTCTTCCTGAGGATTAAGAAAAGAGACCTTACCAACATGTAATTCATACTATCTTCAAATGAATTCAAAGTTGTTTAGAAAAGTAATTAATTTATAGGTATCTCCAATGTCTACACAGTCTAAATTTTTGAGATGAATCATATGTCCTTAATCCTTGCAAATGGGATAATATAAAATAAAACAAAATATGAGAAACATGTAATCAAACTCATCTGATCAGATATCAACATATATTTTAGGATTATAAACCAAATATTTTTTCTTTTCTCTGACTAGGAAGGCAACCCAGCTTTACTAGTTCAGATATAAGGCATCCTCATTTAGTCAGTGTCAATATCACATGAACGTTATTATTTGTAAAAATTAAGAAGCTAATAAAACATCTTGTTGGGTGAAAACTAGGGGTCTTTGTTTTTGGTGTTTTTTACATGGAGTCTCAGCTTCAGTCATTGAATTTCCATTCCCTCTGGAGGCAATGCAGCATGTAATTCTGCAGTTTTTACCAGAATGGCAATCTATCAGAAGCAACAGAGTGATTTACTGATTAAAAAGTGCAAATAAAGTAAATAAATAAATATTTACACTCTCCCCACTGCCCTCTAAACACAGAAAGTCAGTAAGGTCATTATTTTAGCTTACTAGGTTCATTCTCGGTTTTCTCTCTCAATATCCCTATCAGACAAATAGACTTTGCTCTTCTCTAATTTCTTCACAGGTTAAATATGTTTCAATTTTCCTTACTGAGTATGGAAAAACCAGAGAATATATAAATCAGCCTGATCCCCAATTTAAATTGTACAGAATCAGTTTTCGTAGAAATGAAAGACAAAGAATGTTCTGTGGCTAATTTTGTTTAGCCTCACAAGAGTCTTGCCTTAGATAGCAATAACAACTATATTCCCCAGCTTTGCTAGGGGTTATGAGGGAATATTGTTTTTCTTTGCACTTTCTTTTCTTTTTTGTAAGAAAGGTCATTTAAAGCACAGCTAATCAATTTATCTAAGATCCTTTGAGTCAGAAAGTAAATAATGTAGTACCCTCATCCCAATAAATCTTTATCATCTCAGTTACTGAATTCTTCTTTCCCTTGGGTATCAATTGCTTTGTTGCAGCAAGTTTTTGCCCTAATGTTTCATCACATGCCTGGTTTTTGCACATTTATTAGAAAGCTTCTTTCTATTAGAATGAAAGTTTGAAATCTGTCTGCAACTAAATTAGCAAATACTTATTTGAATATCTACCTCACTTCCTACCTCACTTCTTATTACTCTTCTAGATAGACTTTTTGTTCTTATTTGCTTAAATGCTTTTAACTTTTTAAATTATCGTGTCTATATTCCCTGTGATTTTTTCTTTTAGCTCTTCTTGAAAATATGTTCAATCACATAAAATCTCATATTTCTCTCAATCCGTTCTTGTTATTTACAGGACTATTAAAAATTATTTGCTTTCTAAACTCTGTATCTAATAAAACATTTTTCCCCCATATAGTAATTTGTGGACGTAGATATTGTTTGGAGTTTTGGGATTAAGTCTTTTGTTAGTAGAGAATAGTTCACTTTGTTTTCACAATGTCCAGTTACTTTGGTCTTGGTATCTAGCTGCAGGTGTCTTTCCAGTAGAAGCTATTTCTTAAAGGTATTCAAGTCTTCTAGTAGAAGGGAAGTCTGATAGGCATTGCAGGCTAAGTAAAAATAAATAAACAAAACCAAATGATTATTCACTATTTTTTATATTTCCACCCCAAATATTTCAATACCATGCAATTTGTCTTCCCACATAAAATGAAATTACTATTTTTTAGCTAGAGCTGAAAAATTAAAGTTTAGATTTGTGTGGTATTATTAAACGTGGTCCTGCAGCATTACAGTCATTGCAAATTTTGACAACGGCTCTCATGAGCATTCACATGAGGCCATCTGCTCGTGAAATGGAAAAGCTTTCTTTGTAAATGCAAGGTGACAGCTGGAGGTGAGTTGTCTTTTGACAAGTGGAAGACAGTGGTGTTTGGAGAGCAAGCAGAAATGCCTCTAATCAAACATGCTGTGAATAGGTCTTTCTCAATATGGTCTACATATTGATGTGTATTTTTTATGTATTGGTAAAATACCATTTTAAGACCTCACCTGCCATTATCTTACTCCTTTTGTCAGTCTATCAATTAATTTCAAACAAGATAATAAGTCCTTTAAATACTATATGTTTTTAGGGTGGTATAAAGCACTTAAATTACTATAGGAAAACCTCCTTGCTTTTCCATGCAAAACCATGCTTTTCCCCAGTGGAAGCTGACATTATGATCAGCATGAGAAAAAGAGACATCTAGTCTTAATAAGACTTAAACAAATTGGAAAGCACTTGTTTTCAGGACTGCCATCTTCTCTTTCCAGCTGCCCACAGAAACAGAATCCCAGAAGTATTCCCACTGAAGCACACCAGGCAGGAGCCTGAAAAACTACTCAAAGCCTAGTAAAATGACTTAATACAGACCTCTGCAAAATACATGCATTGGAATTTTTCTACTACCATTCTTTTTCCTGGTTTACATCATAGTTGTCCCACGTTAATTTATGAAGACACTTTTCACGGTATATCTAGTGTGCACTTCTTATTAAAGTATTACAAAACCATGAACATGCAGGTCTGGGAGTTATTGATACTACCAAAATCATATATGTAAATACATTTCCTATCTCTTTAATATATCAACTGTATCACCTTTCAAAACATTTAAGAGAGCATCCTATATTTTGGGGGTGGATTTTTCTTGGCTTTCATTAGGTTCCTGTCATTAGACATTATGAAAAGCTTTCTTTAAGTCAAATGTAATTAAAAGAAATCCACTCTAAAGCCTGTAATGTTGTTCAAAAGATAAAACACATAAAAATATTTAGGTCAAACACAGTCTTTAAGAGCAATTACTATAATCTCAGAACAGTTATAACTTGTCATTTAACTTGTATTTCTCCCTAAAATAACAATTACTGTGGCCATTGTATTTCACCTATTATGTTGGAAATGGCTCCTATAGAATAATAAATGGGTCAATAGAAAAATATTCAGAAAATATAAAAAATATCAAAATGGAACATTTGAAACCTGAAAGAGAAGTATTTCTAAGCTATCTGAGTCCTGGTTATTCAGGAAGGACTTTATGTTTTAGACCTCAAAATTATTAATAAAAATTGCATTCAGGTTAGAGCCATTACAAATTGCAATACAGAATGCCCTTTCCTGTTATCATAGTCAGCCTATTCTTAAAAAAAAAATAAATTGATCAACAGACAGACTATGGAAGTTATGATTGCTTTTGGATAAAATCAGATAAACACATAAGGTGTAGAGTCAAAAGACCATCTGGTCCAGCCTTTCATAGAAAAGGGGGCTTAGATAAGATTATCAGAAAGGGAGCCTAAATGAGATTATTGGGTGTTAAGATGAGAACAGCACAGTTCTGCTCAGTTTATTGATCGTCTTTTGGAGATGAACCTTGTCAAATTCCTTTTGGAAATCATAGACTTTATCAGATCGATCATTTTTATATCAGCAGGATTTCTTGACGGGTCCTGGAAAACTGGTCCTACAGCTATAAAGACTCTATTCTTCCTTTCCAATGCAATGTTACATATAACTTTCATAAATATAATTTTACTCAAACTTAAAGGGTCAATGTGTTTTTAAATTACAGTTGTCGCAAAAGTATTAATAATATAGCTGTAAGAAGAGCTATGCTTAGATATTCCCTGACAGCATCTCAGAGCACCTTTCTACAATTTTGCTTCATTGTGTTAAGAAATTCAGCTACCTGATTCCAAGTGCATGAAGAACTACTTAAATAACATTGAGAAGAAAACTGGAGTGAGCTGCTTTGAGTCTCAGCTGGGCCTCTTTGCCCTGCCTATGCTGTCATTTTTGACACCAGTCTTATCTTCACTGTAGCCTGTTCTTGTTCCTCTCCAAAATGTCTCAAGTGGATATACAAAAAAGACAGACTATAGGGTGGAAGGGACATTAGGATGCCAACACTGGTCCAACCTTCCAGGTCAAACTTTGAAGTCCATTTAGATTACTCAGGTCATATTCATCAGAGGTTTGAAAAATTCCTAGCCTCCTTCAGAAACATGTTTCAGATTTTTAATTTTTTTTTTTTTTGGCTAAAAACCCTACAGCTTTCTGAGTCTTATGTTCCAGAGTCTGTTGTTGGATGTGTAAATAATATATATGTATTATTTGTATAGGTCACACCTGCTTAACAGCTCTATAAATTCCACTGGTTTGGACCTACACATAAGAACCTAATGTCACAATATGCCTTAAAGTTATTGACAGCAACTACGTGAACCAAAGGTTTTCTCAGAGGACACATATAGGATCTGTATTCATCTTCAATGGCAGCTATTGGAGAGGTAAGGTAACCAAGGTGCCTTCAAGTGAAAATTGGTACCTTCTGTGTGCACAACTCAATCAAATACATTAGCTGTAATGTTGTTGCTGTTCCTTCGACTATACCCAGACTTTAGTCACAGAACTCACTTAAAGAAACACAGATTTAGACATGGTCTGCAGACAGGTGTCTGCACCTGAGAACTGAATCCTAGCTTCAAAGACAGATGTCTGGAACCTGAAATATAGTCCTATTCTACCCATCTGATTTCCCAACTGTTTTCTATTTTGCCTGAAAATAATATTATTTTTTAAGTGAAGGTGAGTATAAATTCTGCCAGTAAACTGGCATCTTGGAAAACATTGACAGAAAACCTAGGGACTTGTTTCCACTTAAAAGGAAATTGATCTTCCTAAATATCTCTTTCTGAAGTAAGTTCTCATTGCTTCGGTTAAACCCAATTTCAAAATTACTTTTGAAACGAAGAATGAGACAGCTTGAAATAACCATAAACAAAAAACTGTCCACCTTCAAGGGGGACATCATGAGCAGTCGTGCTCTGTTGAGAGGGGAGGCACTGCAGGAAGCAATACTCAGGGTGACAAGGCAGGGACCACACTTTGGCTGCATGAACCTGAGCCCATGAAGTGCTTTCTCAGCAGTGCATGTTTCAGGAAGGTGCTGGGAGTGGCAGCAGAGCATTCAGTCAAGGGCTCTTATCTCCCACAGGAAGGGTAAGCATGAAGGGAACTCCCCACTCCTGGGCAATGGGATACTGGTAACCTTCATGATCTGTAGCTCTGTGTGAATGAGTGTGTGTGTATGTGTGACAGAGAGACAGAGAGAAGGTCGTTGGTTACCAGGAGGGTGTTTAGAAATATGTGTTTATTGACTTTTTAAAATGTCTAGTACTATGGTTTATCTTCTGTATTGTTGTTATCGATTTTAACTGTGTATTCACAAATTGCTTGTTAATTACTTGTCACAAATAAATCAATAAATCATTTAGATAATGATTTTGTTTAAATTGCATGAACTTAAAAGTTTTTACTTGTGATAGATAATCTGAGGTTCTCAGATTATTGTTGTGGAGAGCTAGAAAACCTATTTAATTTTTTGCCTCTAATGGTCTTTGATTTCATAGGATGCAAACATAAATATTGTCTGCCATGTCAGACTCCAATACTGTAAAGTGCAACTCTTGACATTTCTTAGAACATTAGTTATACAGATCTGTGTTTTATTATAGTAAAAAAAAGAATGTTTTTCATTACAGGCCCTATTTAGTAGCTTGCCCAATGGCATGCTCCCCAGCCCCAAACAAATCCAGAAGTGTCATAAATTACAGCTCTATTTGTACCTCTTGGGAAACACTGTGGCATTTTAAATAATGTTATACATCTCCATTTGGACAACTCACCAAGCTCTCTATAAACACTTAAAATAGGACCATTTATACACAATGACAAAGATTCCTGTAGCATGAGAGCTCTCAGCTGGATACAGACTCATGTAAAGAATTACTGAGAAATTGATTCAAACTGTATTGTGGAAATACCAGGAACAAAATCAGCACAACCAAACCGGTGTGTGGAAAAACTTGCTACTGATCTTGAGAAAGAGAGAGCAATAAAATAGGAAGATTGTGACAAACACTGAATGAACTGTAGGTGCATTTAATGTTTTTCTCCCTCTTGTGATGTACTTCATAAGCTAAATTTCAAAAAGAAAACTTTTTTTTTAATTTGTGATAAAATTTGGTAGGTTTAAAAAAAATCACAGGAATACATAATAGCCCCTGCAAAAGTAAGATCCTAATTACTCAATATGAGAAAATCCACAAGATATTATCACGTCACCTAGTTTTGCAAAACCCTTTTAATCACAGGCTCTTTTATGAGGCATAGGCTTTTATGAAGCTCAAACCTAAATCTATCAAAGTTAGCTGGCCTGTCAAATTGGGAAATCCACATGTATTTAGTCAGGATTTGAGGTACAATTCCTTAAGTTGCATTTAGTGTAGGAGAACTAAAAAAAAAAAATTGGGGTAGAAGAAAATGACTTAAATTACATGGCACTATCATTGGTTGTATTAGAGGTATTCAAATATCCATTTGTCAGACTCTGTACTCACATCTCATACTTTCCTATGTGCAAAGGTTTTCTCCCGTCTGAAATGCTCAAAATACACTTCATACCACGTTGTATTTGACAATGGGATGTATTCTGTATTGCTTCTTTAAGACACAAGATACAGAGAAGCTCAACAGAGGGGAAGAAGAGGCAAAGGTAGTTTTTTGCCCAGGTTTTGCCTACTCTGCAGACTCACGTGGTGCTGGTCCTCAAAAAAGCTTTTGCATTCTCACCCAGCTGCTTTGTATTTCAGATTCACTTAGCAATAAAGCACTTCAGCTACACTTTTTCCACCCTGATACGTGACTTCCCGTACAATTCTGGGGAAGAGAAACTACAACGAGAAAAACATAAAGTTTTTCCTCTCTAGCTCTGGAGAACTATAATTTGCTAATCCCATGTGTAGGAATACAGTAATGAGAATTAAAGGTAAAGCATTTGTAAATTTACTGTTTCATCAGTAAAATATCCATTCCTGTTCACCATCTTATTTGGAATGCCAAATAAAATAGTCCTTCCTTCCTTCCTTCCT
>VZRM01006012.1:292166-317207 GCA_013397955.1 Grantiella picta | reverse complement strand
CCTTCCTTCCTTCCTCTCTTTCTCTCTTTCTCTCTGTCATTTTTTTTTAATTCTATTTCTTGTTAGGGACTGATAACCTGTCAAAACAACAGTGAAGTTTAATAAGAGCAGTAGTAAAACTCGACATTGAATTTAGGTGTTTATATGATCAATTGTGAAATATTGATCTACATAGGCTATCATAACCCTGTACTGCTAAAAATATTTTTAAAATACTTTTTAAAGTGCTATGTTCAGGAGACAGCTTCAAAACATTGGCATCTTGAAAATAAAGCAGAATATAAACTTTTCATGGGTCCTAAAGAGGCTTTTTACATATGGTGAATTTCACCTTTGATGAAGTTCTGCTTAAATTGTTTTTGGCTGTGGCAAGTGTGCGATAGACTGCTTTTGCTCAAAATTTTCCAGTAATTAAAAACATTATAAGGTTTGCCCACTTTAAGTCAATAATTTGTCATCTAAGCTGACAGAGGTTTTCTGTTTCCTTCCATTGGCATATGACAGGAAAATAAAAATAGACTTTATTTCCTTTTAGTTATTTATTTGTATAGCATAAAAAGAAAATTCTGTAATGCTTAAAATATTGAACATAACATTAATGGAATAAAATTTTACTGATTTCTATTGTTAAAATGAAATTTAATAAAAGTAAAACAAAATGAAATAAGCATTAATTTTGTTAATTTTGTTTTTGTATACTCAGTCAAACTTTTATATGTTACTAAATAAAATTAGTTTGAGGAATTAATTTGGATTCAAATTTATTTTAATATTTTTGCCATTGGCAGTGTAAGATGGATATCAGAGGTAATATTTTTATTAGGCGAGATGATACAAAATGGTAAAAGTATGAAGAAAAACCTGAAAACTACAGAGATGTTCAGATAAAGAGACTAATTTAAAAAATGAAAAATAATTAGTTTAAGAAAATTAAAATATTTATAAGTAAGCTTTAAAAAAATTTAAATTTTTATAATTATTCAGCAACTCCAGAATTTGACATTGAGGATCAATTACTCCTAATCCACTAGTGGTGTAACCTTAATAATGCATTTTCATTAGAATAAAATCACCAGCTCTTCTCACCAAATACTTTCAAATGCAGATATTTCAAAGGACACAATTATCAGCAAAAGGCCACAGGTGAATTCCTCAAGATTATTTGAGACTCTGTTTTTCTTTTTTTCCCTGTTTCTGTGTCACCTTCATTGAGTCAGGAATTCTGCAAATTTTATGTCCATTTGCTACAGACATTGTGTTTCATTACTCTTTCCATTCTTTTTACCTTCCTCCAAATTGCCCACTTTATTTTCTCCGTGTCTTGTGTCTCCATTTATATCTCCATTCCTTTAGACATATAGACTTCATATGTAATGTACATGCAGCAGAGGGGAGTCACATAACTTTTTCTGGAAGAGCTTTAGATACTGTGCTTTTGAAAAACAGAATTAAAAAAAACACATTTTATGGTATGGTTGCTTATAATTAAAGTACAGATATTTTATTTTACGGTCATTTTTTACTTAATAAAAATTAATTACTGTAATTAATATTTCTAGTTGACCAAATGAAATCTTTTTTGAACAAACCATCCCATCTAAATGTCCTGTTTTGGAACATTTGATTTTTACCTCTTGAAATACCTTTACTGAGGTTTCATTGAGAGGTTTTTCACTAATTATGATTTCCAATGGCAAATTTGGTGTCTGGATCATTTTAATTGCCCCCGTGTTTTCATGGCAAAAGAGTGAGGTGAAGTTAGGAATCAAAATAAGGAATATGAACTTTGACTGCTAGACTGCATCTTATATTTTCAAATATTCCTGCCAGACTTTCCTGTAATAAAAATATGTGCACATAGTTTTATAAAGAACTTACATTTTTCTTCTTAAATATGTATTCATAACAAAAGTTGTGTCTTCTTAAAACACTATATGTCATCTCCTCCCTCTCTATTGGACTTCATTTTTATTGCTGTTGAAAGTGGAAAACCACTGGGAATTAGTAACGGATGGTAACAACAGTAATAGCAAAACAAAGTTACTCATTGATCAAAAAAATCAACAGAAATTATTCCTAAGACAAAATTAAAAGAAAAAATATTCTAAGAGAGAAAAAGCTCAGAGGAAAGACGAAGGAAAATACATTTATAGAAAATTGGATTGTATATTTCCCATTCTGCTGCTGTCAGTTTCTGGGTTTGACCAAAAAAAAACCGAACAAACCAACAACCAACAAAAATAAGCCAACAAACCAACAGCCAACAAGCAAAACAAACAAACCAAGAAGGTACATTTCAGCCACATTGCTGAACTGAAAAAATAGGAAGACTGACTGCACATTGTGATATGGCAAAGAAACATTCACAGTGACAATTAAAGGTGGCAGGGAAACTGGGCAAATCATCTGGACGGATTGCTCTCTCTGTCCCTTAAAAGATGTGTATACCTTTTCCATTTTAAGAACACTATGGCCCTTGAATTCAGAAATAGGGGCAGATCCTTGGGTGCTTTCTATTAGGCTGCAATGCTAACTCTATCCCTACAACAGCTTCCTATATGGGTTTTCATTCTGCAGCCTAGTAAATAAAACCAATGAAGAAACATTCTCTGGTGCTGAGATGATGTGGCATGGGGCTTTTCATTTAATGCATTTCAAACTCTGTGATGCTCAGTAAGCTTTGTTCTTCTGTACCGCCCTTTGGTAATGATCCCTGTGAGTTTTTATCCCTAAACCATGGTGAGTAGCTTCAGAAAATGCTACTTGAACTGTAGATAAAACATATCTTAGGCCATCTTGAAAATACATGTGTACATGGCCCCCAGAGCAGCACTGGCTATAGTTTCCTTAATGGTATTGACATAGCCTTAAGAGCCTTCTGCTCATGGTTTTCACCTTCTATATGTTTTTCCCTGTGTAGTATAAAAACTGGAGAAGGTGAAAACAAGTACTTAAAAATGCTTAACTGGGGAGTTGAGTGGTCTGAATTCAGTGCCGAGAAAAAGGAGAAAGAGCAGACACAGTTGTTTCAAGTGAATTTTCTGACTTCTCATTGATGGGGTCCCGGACCCCAAACTCAGTTCGCAATCCGGGCTGGCTGCCCTCTGTGGCTCGGGCAGGACAGCTCGCTTTTGGGAAGGCGGGGCTGAAGCGAAGGAGAGGCTGAGCTCTCTAGGGAGCGGTAGAGCTTAGAGATCGGGAGTGGAGGCAAGAAATGCAGGCAGTCGAGTCGGCGGTCCAGGAGGGTTTATTGGGCAGGTAGAGGGAAACGGAAGAGAGGCAAGAAAGTTCAGGATCGGCAACTCAAAAGCGGGGTTTTGCGTTGTGTGGCAGCTTATAAGGCGGGGGGAAAAAGGGAGGGGAGAAACCGAAAGGGCCAATGGGGTACACAGAACTCTGGATTGACAATAACTTGATCTTATGAGGGAACAAGGGGGGAGGGTACAGATCTTTGAATTTTCAAATCAGAGAACACGGCATTGGCAAACAAAGGCAAACTTTCTAGAATTAATCTTTATATGTAATGTGGGAAGGGAGACGAGCTGGGCCAATAGCTTAATATTTTGGTGCATATTAATAATTCTCACGCCAAGGCCCTCTGGGAGCACTCTTTTTAGTTACCCTGACTGTAGGGCTGTTTTACTCCCATGACTGATCCCGTGGGGCACTGCCATTGTGCAATGGGTCAGGGATGCCTGAGCCAGGGCGGCAGCAACATCTCACTACCGGGTGACCAGGATGAACTCAAACACAAAATAGGCTTGGGGTTGCTCCAAGTTTTATCATCATCCTTTACAGTCATTTTTTTCAGCCAGGAATTTATGAAGCACAGGAGCAAGCAGAAAGGACTATATGTCCTGCCACAATTTTAATACTAAGGGCTAGAAGAAGAGACAGAAGAAATAAATAAGTCTGAATTTTATATCTCTTCAGTTTTTGTTCTTGATTAACTGGCTTCTGTTAATCAGTTATAGGTAGTGTACACTAGAGGAAAACACCAATTTCTCGTCTAGTAAGAACTTCATAATTCTTCTTCAGGGATATCACAAGTTGTTAAGGAGGTTTAGCTCAACAATAACAATGTTAGCTTAAATATCAGGCTTTTAATTGCAGATTTCAGCAGCAGGTACTCAACCATGGTAAAATATAATCTGTATGCTGATGTATAATTAAATGCATTTAAATCCCTTCCTGTTATAAGAAAATACACTACAACCTGTTTCCTTGTCTAGTTTCAGTGACGTGTTCCTTTAAAAATGTAAATTTTGGAGCAGCTCGTCTATTAATAAACCAGAGCCTTGACATTACTGGGGAAACAAGTGACTTTGGTATAACCTAAATGAGCCTACCATTCAGTTACTCCATCTGCTTTTATCAACCGACAAAATAAACAAATACAAACTGCTTTCTGTTTCCATGTGCAACTATATATTGGGCTGGACTAAGCATTATTTTGCACATTGCTGTCTATCTTTCTATTAAAAGCATAAAGTATTCTGAGCCATAATACGCCTTATGGCTCTTGTAGCTGCAGAGCAGCTGGGCTAAATTATCAAAGGAGGATGCACAATTAAGCAGGATCTTACTAGTACAATCGAGGTCTGTAATTAAGCCTCTGTCTCCATAGACACATCTGGTCCTTGCCTCTTCACTGTGCTCTGGAATCTGAGATTTACTGTCGTTTGGCAGTAACGTGTGTGTTGGGGAGAGAGGGAGATGAGCCTGTGCATACACTGGGTACTCTACACCTCAGAAAAATCTGCAAGACCAAGATCTTAGTGTTAATGAACTGCGTTTCAGAGGAGGACATAATTTACCTTCTTGCAAAAGTTTAAATTTCCATTAGTGCCATATTTTCGTATACCTACTTGCCTGTTTTTGAAAAAACATGGATATCTTAAGACACTGGCACCAATTACTACATCACACTTAATAGCACACAGTTGTCTACAGAACTGTTTGGCGATTTTTTAAAATTCTATGCATTATGTAAGTAATGTGGTAATGCCTACAGGCTAAAAAGATTTTCGGTATTTTAGTATTAAATTTTCTATATTTTATTATTAGTTAGAATGCATTCAAAATGTGTTATTCAGTATTGCACACATAAAATTTAAAAATACATGTTATAGAACGTATTTTAAGGAATCAAAATCACATGACTCTAAATTCAAAGTAAACAGATTTTAAATTGTCTCTATAGTATTCTCATGGCTGTATCAATACAATAAGAGATGGTGTCACTCATATCTACTATCACAGAATCATAGAATGCTTTGTGTTGGAAAGGAGCTCTAAGAGTTTCTAGTTCTAATCATCTGCCCTGGGGAGGGACACCTGACATTGGCTGATGATTCTGATCCATCAGAATGATGAATTGATTATGGTTGATCAAAGCCCCTCTAACCTGGCCTTGAATATTTCCAGTGATGGGAAATCTACAACCTCTCTGGACAACCTATTCTAGTGTGTCACCACCCTTACTCTAAAAAACCTCTTCCTTACATCCATTCTAAACCTATAGTCTCTCAGTTTTAAAACCCTTGCTCCTTTTCCTATCACAACAGACCTTTGGTAAAAAGTCTTTTCCAATTCTTCCTACAGGCTGCCTTTATGTACTGAAATGCTGCAACAAAGTCTCCCCAAAATATTATCTTGTCCAGCCTAAACGACACCAACTCTCTCAGCTTTTCCTCATAGGAGAGGTGTTTCATTTCTCTGATAACTTTCATAGCCATCCTCTGGGCTCACACCTACCAGCATATGTCTTTCCTTTACTGAGGACCCCAGAGCTAGATGCAATACTCTAGGTGTAGTCTCACCACAGCAGATTAAAAAGGGAAAATCACATTCCATGACCTTTTGGCCAAAATTTTTTTGGTGCAGTTGTCTTTTTGGTTTGCAAGTGCACAATGGCAGTACACATCCAATTTTTCATCCACTAGTGTCCCCAGCTCCTTCTCTTCTTGGTTGTTTTTAATACCTTCATTCCTCAGTCTCTGCTGACACTGGGGATTGCCCTGGCCCAGATGGAAGGACTTTGTATTTTACGTTGTTGAACTTTTGTATTTTTACATGGGTTTACTCCTCCAGCCTATCCAGGCTCTGGCTGGCATCCCATCCCATCCCATGCCTCAGATATATCAACTGCATTACTCAACTTGTAATCTGCAAGTCTGCTGAGGGTACTCTCAATCCCACTGTCTACATCATCAATAAATTTATTAAATAGTATTGGTCCCGGTGCAGATACTTTATGGAAACCTCCTGGTACTGGTTTCCACCTGTACATTGAGCCTTGACTGTAACTCTTTGAACACATCAATCCACCCATCCATCCCATGCATCTGTCCATCCATCCCATGCGTCCATCCATCCAATTCTTTATGCATCTGAGAGTTCACCCATCAAATCTGTACCTCTCCGATACAGAAGTAACAATGTTGTGGGGGACCATATCAAAGTTCTGGGTGGATGACATCTGTAGCTTTTTTCTGTCCACTGGTGCAATCGTTCTGTCATAGAAGGCTACTGGTTAGTGAGGAAAACACATTTGGTTAACAGCTGAGTAGGAGTGGAATGAGAAGTGAGGGTACACAGAAAATCAATCAGCACATACATTGTCATTGCAAACATGCAAGAATACATATTTAATTAACAAGAAGCATGCTTTCAGTCTTTGAAGGATATATGGGTTGTAATGAGTTAGCTCCTGTTGAGTCACAGTGTCATGAGTATAAACAAGTCGCTGTACAAGTGTCACAAATGGGAGAAAAGATAATTATATCTGCACTGCAGATATTTCCTGTTGACAATCAGATTTATATAAAGCCTATTGGAAAGAATGGAAGAGTTCTCAGTAATTTCAGTTGTTCTGTTATTAAGCAACGTGTGAAGAGTGTTTATAATATAATAAGTATATTTTGCAGTTAAATAAAAAAAGATTTTGCTAATTTTAGTGGATTAATAAATGAATCCAATCACTGTGCAAATAAAACTTGTAAAATTAAAAAGTGTGAGATTGATTTTTTTCTGTTTAGATCTCATGTTTTGTTGTATCTATGCAATGAATATATACTAATATACAAATGTAGGCATTCATCTCTTCTTACAGTGGAGCCAGAATAAAATTATTACTTCACTTTTATTATATTCTAATGAAAAACCTGAACATCTTAAAAATCCTTTGTTTTATAAAAGGGGAGAAAAAAGCTGAGCTGGGTTCTGACATTCAGCTTAGTACAGTCTAATAGGCAGAAGTTTGCATATTGAGACCAGAAACACACTGCTGGCTCTACATGCTTGTTACAATGCAGACAATACCTGACATATGCAGGTAAGGAAGATGATATTAAAACTAAAATAATGAACTTACCCTATGTGCTTTTTACCCCGCTCTATTTTGCAGAATTTATGACCAAAATCTTCAGGACATTTTTTGAGCCCTTTTATGAGAATTATTTTAATCAGAGCTTGTTAGGACTAAAAGGCATTCATAACTTGAATGTTTAGTTATTTATTAATTCCCCTGGCCCGTGAGACATAACAAGGATGTACTAGAAAGATATTTTTTCAGAAAAAAAAAAAAATACTTAAAATGATGATGGCTGCTTGACACCATGTATTGGGAGTTTTCAAAACTGCGTCTTTGAATTTAATCCTATTTTATTGGCAAAAGTCTCGAACTGCTTTTTGCTACTTGACTCTATCTCAGTAAATATGAACAATGTGGTGTACTGGTTACTGAGGAAACATGTTGCAAATGTCCTACCCCTGCTGGATTATAAATGATGGCACAGTAGCCTTGTGCTGTTCAGAAGAAAAGGAATGAAAGGAATGGAGAGCCAGAAATCAAAGGACTGCAGCAGGTAGGTAGCCAGCATTGAACGGTTGAGAAATGTTAGAACTATTTAAGCCACCATTTCTAAGATTTTCTTTCCACACCCAGAATATACATATGGAACACAGTCTTTCCTTAATTCTGGGAGAAGAGTAACAGAAACCCACATGAAACATTGGAGTTTCACTTTGTAGCTTTGACTATTGCATTGAATTAACAAACACCAAATTATATTTTATTCTAATTAATTGATTTTATAATTTTTATGAGCTTGAAATATGGGATTATTTTATATTAACTGTATGAGCCTTGAGTTAAGTGTGATGGATAGTAAGAAATAATACTGTTATTATTGTAGTTTATTTTGTATGTAAAGGGTTTTTTTCCAGAACATTTCAGAGTTTGACTTCTGATACTAGCTGTTTGTTTACCATAAGGGAAGTATTAACAGCAAAACAAGGCAGCTGCAGTGAATTTATGCTTTTTGAGAAACCTTACCCTTTAGTTGAATTAACTGTTACCCTGAAGCAGGACAAAATATTTAAACTGGTTTTAGCTTTATGGAGAGATAAAGCCTAAACCCAAAAATATTTGCCAAATATTTTGTGGAAACTGCAGTGCTGTGTTTGCATCCACAGAAACTACTATTCAATTAAATATATGATGATGTCAGTTCAATATTTTTCCATATCTTGAGAGGCTGGACCTCCAACTATCTACTTTTCTCTAACACAGGAGAAAAATAACTTCTTACTGTATTTGTTCTAGACTACAGTGAAAGAGCAGCCTATGTTCTGAACATAAATTGCGTAGATAGTGGGGTCTTGACTAAAATGCGGTTTTAAACATCATAAAAAAGACGTAATTTCACAGGCACACAACCAAGTTCAACCAAGTAGCATAAACAAAAATATTGAAACAACATGGCAGCCAAATCAGATACACTTTAAAGGTCAGAATTAGAAAATTATCGTTCTCCTTGACAGTGTCTGTAATGAAACAACAGTTGATACCATGTTGTATTATTTAATGAATAATACAGAACATTCCAAATATGATGAAGAAATGCATCTGATTTCAATAAAAATCTTGAAGGAAACAAGGTTTGAGTGTAGTGTAGATGTTGGTCTACCTGGCAGTACAGTTTGCCCTACAAATGTAATGAAATGTTTGATCCTCTGAAATACAAGGACATTTATTTCAGTGCACTCTAAGAACTGTGAGGAGTGAGATATCTGTATAGACAAACACATTGATTCATGGCTAAAGATGCAGCAGTTTTAACAAAATCAATTTTTATGCAGTTAGGTGTTATTTTCTTCAAGGGACATTTCTTTGATCTCAGGTGTAGGTGGCAAAGCGTTATTGTGTGCTCTTGCTTAAACTCTTTCATCGCCACACAGGGCTTGTTCTCTACTGCCTGGGGGGTGTGATATCCAGGTCAAGATGCTTTCTGGGGAAGAGCTGGCATACAGAAAGCAATGTTGTAGATGGTGCTGGCAATTAAGCATGAATAATGGCAAACCTTCTTCCTGTCCCTGTGCTACTTATACACACAGAAATAGCCTCCGTGTCTCACGGATGTTTATTATTATCACTGGTGTCAGCATTATCCCTTACTTAAATACAAGGCAGAGTTTCAAGACTTTTCTTTTGAAAATTAAGGGGCATGGCAAGTACATTCACTATAAGTGAAATTAAATCCCATTTGTTTATAGTCTATACGTGGAAGAAAATAGATTGCATAAAATTAAAGTATGCACTTGAGAACAAAGACTCCTGTATTCTCATGCCCCAGGCAGGTGTTACCTATTTAGCAAGTCACTGAGCTGCTTATGCTTCATAAATCCCAACTGCAAAAAAAGGCACATTCTACTCATTAACTCTAATAACATAAAGCAAAAAAAAAAAAAAGGGGGGAAAGAGGTTAAATAATAGTGGTATTTATGTTTATTTAAATACAAGTGAACTTTTAATCAAAATCATACATTTTGATTAAAAAAAAAATATGTGTAGGTAAAGAATCAAAGTAGTGTGTGATAAAAGGAAGAGACTAGCTCTGTCCATTAGATAACCTGTCAGGACACATATGATAATATTATTCCATCTAACTGAAAATCATAATTGCATTTTAAGATTAATGGGAAGTATTAGTATTTAGCAGTACATACTCCCATTTTATGCTCACTGGAGATTAATGAGCATTTAAAGAATGAGTAAAATCTGCAATTAGAAATAATTTGTCATTTAGAAGGTGTCATTGATCAACACCCAGCTTTCAGTAGTGTATTTGATTTATATTCAAAATTATTTAATTTTTATTCCTAGTAAATATCCACAGAAAGATCCTTCAGCCCTCAGTCATGTAAATACCCTGTGATCATAGACCAGAAAGGGATTATCCATTTCTGAGGTATTTTAGTAAAAAAACTCACATAAGTTTAAAAATGGTGAGAAAGAAGTGTATGCTTGGTCTCCTAGAAAAATTTTACCTAAAAGTGCAGGTGCTCAAAATTTCTGTAGCCAGCACAGAATTCCTAGTTTATTATTTTAAGATGCTAGATTATCTCTTTTGATTCTTCTAGGGAGCCTGGTTTAATCACGTTTCCAGATACGCCAGGTGACATTGGAAGGTATCCACATTAGGAAACACTACAACAGAAAGATGTTGATGTCACTAATGTTTTCCCACTCTTTCTGAAAGAAGAACATGTAAGTAATAATAAGAGTGAAAAAAAAAAATTCAGTCCCAGTCCTCAAGCAATGGAGTTGGAATATTCATGCAGACTTTTCATCTTTACATGACTTGTGAATTGATGAAAAATTATACATTGCCTCACTGCATTATCACAAAGTGTATTTATCATGGTTTAGTTTGAACATTTGACATTTATTTCTCTGTTATTAAGATTTTAAAAAACCAAACCCCAAACCAAAATCAAATTAAGGAGATAAAATAAACCACTGTGAAACAAGCAAAGTTTTGTAATAAGGTGTCCTGTTTAAGGAGATGGTATATTCACTGAAGCAATGAAATTATGTTGCTTGAAGAGAATGTAAATATTTTCACATTAACCTGCCATTACTTTAGCTGTTGTTAACCTTCAATAGGACTCATCCAAAGAAGCAGAGAAGCCCTTTTGAGATCTTCATTGTTGTGAAGGAGTCTTCACAGCTGTACACCAGTAGGGGATGCCAAAAGAAAATGTAAGAGAATCATGTTGTCCCATGAGCACATACCTGAATTGTCAGTGGATTCCTTCATATTTCATACCTTGGGCTTTGAATTCTGAAGTCAGAAGGCTGCAAAAAAGAGTATTAGTAGAAAAAAAATCACAGAATAATCACTAAAATGTAGCAACGTTAATCAATTTACAGTAAAATTTTGTAATGGAAGAAGCAGACTACTTTATCGGTATGCAAGTAGTGCTCTGAAAAATTTGAAGATTTTAGGACTATTACACATAATAAATAATAGGTTAATAAAGAATCAGCCAATCTGTACCATCACAGGCAAAATAACTGGTTTTTTTTTTCTTTAAGGAAGTATCTAATTTTGTATTTATGAGTTTAAAACATCACAAGTATATATTAATTCATTTACACTTCTGTCTGAGTTTGGAAATTGTTTTATAGGTTCCCCTATGATTTATCATTTATAACATATCACTTTGAATACATTTTTATAATTTAAGTTATATTTCTATACTGTGTGCTAATTAAAACAATTACTTTTAATAAATGATGTATTGGGTTGAAATGTCATTTTGCCTTATGAATTCACATTGAACTTCTTGTTGTTTTTAACATACTTCTTTGCAGTATTAGCATTCACTTGTGCAGTTGCGTTAAACTAACTGAGCTAGGCAGGCATTCAACCAAAGGACTTCAGTTATATGATGCTCAAAATTGTGAAATGTAACTGCTCAGTTCCAGCAGCAGAATTTGCAATGCAGATTATTAAATTCGCATAAACTGTGACTCCCATAAAAATCCTTGAATACTGGAGTACTCCAGAAGGGAAACAGAAAATATGAAAGGGATAAACTCAAGTGGGTTGCCTAAATGGAGCTGTCATGGTCTGGGGACCCCAACACAAGAAAGATGTGCCTGTTGGAACAAATCAAGAGGAGGTCACGAGGATGATCAGAGATCTGGAACAACACTCCTGTGAAAACAGGCTGAGAGTGTTGGGTCTGTTCAGCCTGGAGAAGAGAAGGTACTGAGGAGAATTTACAGCACCTTCCAGCAACTAAAGGGAGTCTACAAGAAAGCTAGAAAGGAACTTTCTACAAGTGCAGGTAGTGGCAGAACAATGCGGAATAAATAGCAAATTACAGATCCATCTACTTTCCATCGATCTTGTAAGACTAATCCTCTCAGTTAGGGTTTACACCTCTAAAAGTTATGAGAATTTGAGAGAAAATCCAGCCACAAAGAAAAGACAGCTTTTGGAAAGAATGCAAATTAGGAAAATGTACTGGGGTCCATATGTATATATTGCTATATAGAGCTGTATTAACTATGGCTTAATTTGTTCAGCAGACAGCTTTTTAAGTGTCAACTGACACTTTTCATGGCTTGTAACTTAGGTTTTAGTGCTGTGCTAATCAAATCTTGGTGTCATAAATACCTTGCAAAGTGTGACATATCTGACTTTGACAGAATAGAGGACTGTTCACCTTGACACTTCATCCACTTCAAATATATGTGTCCTGAAGCTGCCTTAAATTTAGGACGGGAATCTGAAAACCACAGGGGAGTTGAAACAGATGAAACTGATGTGGTTATACAAAGGTTGCCAAAAAATTTTTGTATTTGATGTAATACAATATATTTTCAGAAGTTTTAAAAAATACCCTGTAATTAGCAATTATAGTCTCTTCCACAGTTCAACAGGATGTATTAAATTATTATTTCCATTGTTCAAAATATATTTCTTGAAGAAATATGTTGATTACTTTGTATATACAGAAGATTATTCTTTTCTAATTATCCATTGCACAAGTTGTAATCAGTTGTGCTGCATTACCACATCGATTCAGTAAAATAATAGTTTATTAAAAAATATCTGTCAGCAAGGGAGGGAGAAGCCTCCAATCTTTAGGACTTCTGTGTTGCGGTGGCCCTCGCAGAGCTATCTGCCTCAGGTCTGCCAGCGAGCACTTGGGCACCAGAAGAGTCCTGGGAGTAGGAGAATGTCTAACTTATGGTGACTCTGCAAATCACTCCCAAGGTGCTCTGAGCCCCAGCTCATGAATATGCACCCTTCTAGCAGCTGGTTGGCCGCCCACTTCTCCTCCTCCCCATCTCCATATAAGGATTTTTTCTAGAAAGTTCGTCTTTGTTCTAAGGTTAAGTAAATAGTGATTGGTTCAGTGTAATGTCTCTCCCTCCCCTGTGTGAAGTTCATTGGTGGTTCCCCTTGTCAATCTTCCCTGTATGTATTCCCATTGGCCTACGAGCCTGGCTCCTCCCCTTCAATGGTCCCTTAAAGCCTCATGTACAACTGCCTTCTCTGCTCTTCTGCGGACGCCTCCAACCCCTCTCTATCCTCCCATCATCCTCCCTGATCCTTCAAATAAACCTCCTGGAGTTCTCCCACAAGAGCCTACGTCTCTTGATTCACCATGCTCGTGCCTCTAGTTGCTGCGTCTTCTCCCGAGAAGCTCTGCGCTTCCAAGGACCTCCCTGTGAGGCATTGCGGGGCAGTGCTAGGCCAAATCTCCCCTGAACTGGGTTGCAGCCTTGCTGCCCCCCCCGGGCCCCGCCCCGGGGCTGCCTCTACTGGAACCGTTAAACTTCTGCTAGCTTTTATCATGTTTAATTTACTTCATCATTCACGTTCTTTTCTTTCTGATTTCTCAAAATTGATGGAGAATAATACACAGAGTACTTAATAAAAGTGCAGATCCATACTTCTATAAAATTAGCTGCTGAAAAAGTTAAATAAATTACAGGCTTAGTGCATAATTCCCATCTTATTAATGCTGTTAAAATCCCAGTTTACAGACATATCCTCCATCAAGACACATCTCCTTCATTTCACCTCTATCTGCTGCTGTCAATCCACACATTGCCTCTAATTGCAAATTCAAAAAACAACATCTCAAAGAGCTTTTCTCTGGACAGGAACATACTGAAAATATTGCTGCTGCAGTAGAAAATAAATAAAAAAAATAAATAAATATGTGTTTTATCTAGTTTGCATGGCAGCAAAGTCTTCTACCTGGGAAAAATATGCCATCAAAATGTAAAATGTATTCAAGCAATTAGGTTATTCAGGTGAAAAAGAAGAAAAGGTTCGGGAAATGTCTTTTAATGAAAAGAATTCATATTCATCTTCACTGATTCCCTTTTGAAACACTTTTAATTTCATTCTTCCTCTACATGTCAATTTGTCTACTCTAACACAAATACAAAGACATTAATGAAAGATACCTCTTCTGTAAAACTTCCGAAGTTAGAGGCCCTGCAGATTTGCTATGGACTTTTCTGATTTCTTGTAGCCATTTGAAAATTTCAATAACAATTTGTTCCATTATTTCTTATGTAGTTCACTGTGTATACAGGATGCAGTTTATTGCATTTGCAGGAAGCTTGTATGGATTTGAAAAGTATTCTCAAGCTAGAGCCTCAAGCACATACACACACACCCTTTTCAGTCATCTCCAAATTAAACAATTCTCACAATACCTTATCTCATAAATGTCTTGCAAGTGAGTGGGAGAAACATGACAAATACAAGTGGTGTTAAACTACAGAGGATTGTCTAGGGAGAGCAAACCTTAATATTTTAAATTAGTAAGCGTGGAGTGAGTTTTTTTGCCTTAGTGGATAACAGAACCAACAGTACTTTGAAAGAGGGTTTGGATTCAGGATGTTACTGGAAACTAAGAGTATGCCTACGTAGGAGGTGCTACCTTTAGACCAGAACATTCAACTGCTTAAAGGCAGATAGAATAACTGACTAGTGACAGCTCTGACAGGAAGAGTCTGAGATTTAAGTCACGGAAACAATAACACCTTTCAAAGGAAAAAAAAAGCAACATTAATTTCAGAGATTAAACATCAATAACAATAAAAAGGCAAGTAAATACATCCTAATGCTCTGCTTATCAGAAATATGACAGTACTTGGGTAAGGACAGTGCATTCATAAGGACAGGTGTGCCAGTTAGAAAACCCATGGAATGATGCAACACAAACTTACATAATATACATCATACAATGCAAAATGAATACATATTAATTTCAATCTTCCATGGAATTCATTACATAATTTACTATTTTAGCTTCATCTGATAAAACATTATTTTTAGACTGAAATTTATTAATTCAGCAAAGCTGTCATTTTGGATGTCTTCACACCTGTACTAAAACTGAGGTGACAAAGAGAAAGGCAGTGGAAGGAAGCCTGGTACATCTCCCCTTCTGTGTAGCTTTAGACAGTTGAGTAATTAGAAGTTGGTCACTCTTCATTTGAGATAAATAGCTTTACCAAGAGAGAATATTATCCAGCCTTTATCTTTCCTCTTGGAGCTGTTCTACTTTGTAGTAATAAATTATTGACTCAGTTGGTGAGAAACAATGGCATTACAGCCATAGAGGTTAGAGTGCACTGATGGGAAATGAAATTTTCATGTTCAGGTCCTCGCTTCAGTAAATATTCAAAACTCATCAGAAAAAAACGCGCAAAGACTGGTAATCCCTACTCAAATAGCCTAATAAGAATAGTCTGTATGCATGGGAGACACAAAGCTGGTGGTCTCATCTGTTAGGGGAATACCCAACCAGTACATTATTGTCTAGTTAGGAGACAGTAATTTCTGAAATAATTTCATTTTTTTTATATTGTAAGTGAATGGTCAATACATTTTATTACTGGATGTGGTAAAATAATGTCTTCTGGGTCCTTTCAGAGGGGAAGGATTCCTGGATCTAAAGCTGCTTAACCCCGTGATAAGATGCTTTAACTTTGGAGGGCAATATTTTCTTTGTACAGTTGGATTGCTCCCTTAGCTTTTCACTCACTCTGCAGGTACCTATTAATATGTCCTATCATCCCATGTAAATTTATATGGGCATAGTCACTGAATTTGTAAGTATTACATTAAGTCTGAGCCCTGTTGAGATGGATTCACTAGTCCCAAGGGAGCTAGCAGATGTTATTCTAAGGCCACTCTCATTCATGTTTGATCATGGTGACTGAGAAAAGCGCCCAAAGACTGGATGAAAGCAAATATCACCTCATGTTCAAGAAAATCAACAAGGAGGACTCAGATATGGGCCAGACAGCCTCATTTTTATCACTAGGAATTTTATGGAGCAAGTAGTCCTGGAAAACATTGCCAGGCACTTTAAGGAGGTGAAAATTATGTAGTCAGCATGGATTCACCAGGAGAAATTCATGCTTGACAACTTATTAAACTCCTATCAGGAATTAGCTGGCTTGGTAGATGAAGGGAATATTGTCTGCCTGGACTTCAGGGAGTTTTTTGACATTTATGTACATAACAGCATGAATACATACCTTTAGGGATAGTGCAAAGAGGAGAGAACCAGTGTCTTTTCAGTGATGCTCAGTGAAAAGACAGGAGGCTGTGGGCACACACTGAAATACAGGAGATCGCCTCTGAACAGCAGGAAGTGATTTTTTACTGTGAGGGTCACTGAACCATGGCACAGGCTGCCCAGAAAAGTTTTGCAGTCTGGGTCTCTGAAGATATTAAAAGAATATCCAGATACAATCCAGGGAACCTGGTTCTAGGTATCCTGGTTTAAGTGGGAGTTTCTACTTGTGTTCAAAGTAAAAATGCAGAATTGGTCTTTATGTAACACTTTCATTGCAATACTTACAAGGGAAGAAAAAGATCTAAGTCCTTCACTTTATTCACTCTAACAAAGATTTAAAAATTCCTTGTAAAAATGTACCATAATTATCAACTAAGAAACAATTTTAGTTTGGAAAAAAGTTATACAATTTTTTTAAATTTGGCAAAGAAGCCAAGAAAATAGGAAAGGAACAGAAAAAGAGAAAAGGAGGGATCTTGAGTGTGCAAGCTAGTTCTATAAGTAGTCTTCCAGAACAGGAAGACCCAAGTTGCAATTCAAAGGTATTCATGCACTTTATTAACTGGTCAATGTAGAATCCAATCCTTCTGTACAACTTCTCCCAGCAACAAAAACTCCAATAGGTTCACACCAGCATCACTCCTGTCCCAGGCATATTTAAAAGTACAAATAATGGTATTCTTGAAAAATCTATTTGCATAAAAGTTGCATTTTGGGGATTCTCCACATTCTCATTTCTCCATGCGCCTTGAATGTATGAATATATTTGATAAAATATGTAAAAAAGCAGTTTATAGGATATAGTAAAATGGATGATTTGGGAATTAGGCTTTTGTTAATGTTAAACTTGGTGTTCACTCTCTGCAAAGTTTCTAAAAAGAAAATATGGAGCTGAAGCATAAATCTGACACTGCAAGTTTTCTACACAACATTAATACTCCTTTTTTAAGTAACACCCCTCATAAAACATTCAAACCCATGTTTTTATTAACTCTCCATTTCGTGGATGTTGATACTATCCCAGATGTAAGAGTACTGGAGAGTTTAACATATCTATTTGGAAATATGTCATAAAGTGTATTATTAGCACCATAAAATTGTATGAATTATACAAAATTATATTGAAGAATGAACACTATTCCCATTAAAGGAAAATAATCTAAAATTATAGACAATGTAGTTTAGGAAACAAAACAGTGCTTTTACAAATACATGCCCATATTTTGTTTTTTACACTTATTTCATTGCAGAATGCAAATACCTTTTTAATAAGCTTGTCACATTACGAGTACGTGCAACATTCCAGTAGAAAATAGGATAAGCAGAAGCAATTAGTTGGAATATGTAGAAAAAAAGAATTACCCTTAAAATATTTACAGCATTGGTTTTGATATTCCCTTTGAATGGTTTATTTGCTTAAATTAATTAAGGTTTTACAGAAGCTTTCAAAAGGTTAGTTGCAATCTGAAATCTTAAACATCATATTTTCCATGTATTAGAGTTGACTGCCTATGGTTTAAATTATTAAAACAACAAAGAAAATAATTAAAAGTTTTGTTTAATAGAAGATATTAATATAAATCATTGCTTCATAAATATATCACTTTTAAAACTAACTAGAGACAATACTGATAAAGGAAAATAAATGAACAGGATTTAGGAATTGTACAAGTATTATGAATAAAAAAATAGAGCAGGCTTTAAATCTCCAGCGTCCAAGGTTTAGGTCAATAACCATCACATACTGAAGTTAGATAAACAAATTTCAACTTCCAAAATTGACATTCAAGTAAACATTCAGCTCAGAAGATTGACATTGTATTACATCTATTTCAGGAAACAAAAGAAAGATGACAATTCATATTGATGCAGTGCAATAAACTGAAGATAAAGAAGAAAATTTAAAGGGGTTAAAAAAATTAAATGTGCAAAGAGATGTAAATTATTTTAAAGGTTTAGTTACTTTTCATACAACTTTATGAAATATTTATCTAAATATTTACATATTTGTTTCAGTATAGAGCTTTTCTCAGTACAACATTTTGGACAATAAACAGACACTGGAATAATTATAACTCTAGATTTTGTTTATGTTCCATTATTTACCTGAGATCAAATAGAGAGTATAATCATCCTGTCTGTGGAAGATAAAATATTTCAACATATATTTATATTGTTAAGTCACACATCTAATAGACGCAACTATGTATTTGTTATTCCATTATCTAGATTAACAACATATGGTATGAACATTCCTCATCTACCAGTTATATTGCTTTGTACATCTTATGGATAGCTGCTGATAAATGGGGCAATAAAATGCTAACAATGCTGAAGCTGTATATAAGATCCCTTAAATGTTTTTTTCGTCATTAATATTTAATAAATTAATTAATGTGTTGAAGTAATAAACTCAAAGCTCACTTTGTGTTATAGCGGTGGAGCAGTATATTTTATTTAACAATAAAACCAAAAATAAATGTTTTTTGTTGGCAGCCTCAAAGAAAATTATTTACACAATGCTTACACATCACTTTTAAGAAAAAATGCAAGCATTCCACATTGAGTTGATAAAAGCACCTTAATAGGGTAAAGATGGAGAAAGCTTCTCCTTTATTGATGAATTTACAGGTTTTTTCCTTCTTATTTCTGCCTCAATTGACAAGTAGTTTAACTTCATGGAATAAACTAGCACAAAATAATAGAGAAAAGCATTATTCAAAATCTTACGCTGTTATCATTTCCTGTATAATCTCTCCAGCTATTACTGACTTAAAATAATTTATTTGTTTAAGCTTCTTTATATGCATAAAAGTTCTGCCAATGTTTGAAACCCATATAGTAGAATGTGAAGACTACTAGAATATAAAGTCATGCAAGAAAATTCTAAGTATTTAAGGAACAAAAAAATGTCTGTACGGAGAGAGATCAATGAACTATTTAGCACAAAAGCCCGTCTATGACAATGGTCAACAATGGATGATTAAGAACCAATATAACATAAAGAAATTAAGAGGCAGCAAATCCAATCAAGAAATTTGCATTGCATAAAGTTTTGTGGTCCTGATTTGCAATTACTTACTTATAGACAATAAGAAATACGACAATTACCTAAAATGCTGTGAGTGTCAAGTTTTATGAAGACTACAGAAATCACTCATCTGCCTCAGTGGGCATTTTCTTCCTCCAGATTACCTGATAGTAGCAGAATGAACTTGCAGTGTAAAACTCAAAATAAGTATAAACTTTGCATTCAACCTTGAAATGGTCTCATGCTAAGGAAGCACTGCTGTGCAGTGGTGTGGGAGCACTGCTCATGTAAGAAAGAAATGAAGGACCAAACACAATCAGTTTAGATGCTGACTTTGTGTGACATCTGGCTACAGGTCTGAATATAAACCAATACAGATTCATTTTCATGTGCATTATAGAGGGTGCTAATAGCTCAGAGGACATGATATCATCTTTATTTACTGATGGTGGAATGGCATTAAAGCAAAACAAAAGCACCCTCAGTTCAGCTGTTTTGTTCAAAACTGAAAAGTGTCAGTGCTTAGGTCTTCTGCAGTAACTATGTGCTTCAGGACTAAATTAAGCCAGTGACACTTTGAAATAAAGACAAGTTGCAGCTTCTGTCTGTAAGCACTGAATTTATTTGCAAATATAAAAGTAACCACTGTCACACTGTGGCATTCCAACTTCTGGCTTTGTGTTTCTCCATGTCCTTTCAAAGTGTCCTGTCCATGTGCTATATTTAACATCACATAGCAGAGCAACTATGTGACCCATGTCTTGCTTCTTTTCCTACTTCAATTTAGACTATATCTGTGCCACACCCTGTTTTACCTTCCCTGCAGTAGTTATTCATGTATGTAGCCTTTGCAACAAGTTACTTGGGAAATAAGCTAAAATAGCACAAGGTGTATGAAACATCAGTGAGCCCAAAATGTAGATACAGTGAGAACAAGTGCTTAGTAGATATCTGATGCTAGAAATATAGTTTTTTTGGAGCTGATTAAATAATAGTTATAAAAATATGAACCAAAAAGCTTTGCAAATAAGACAGGGCAGAAATGGATGAACTTGTACTTTGGGACAGATTTAGAATTCTTCCTGTTTAATAAAATAATCATTTAATAGCCAAATAATCCAAAATTGGTTACAAGGGGTTGAATGTCAAAAGGAGTCCTTAAGTGAACTGCTGTCAAAAATCAATGCTCTGATGAAAGACAGAACTTTCAGGAAGGACATTGACCAGAAAGTTTAAACTTTTCCTTAATGTCCTGAGTATAGCAGAAGGTGCCCCTGCCAAACCTCCTGGCATTTGTGAGAAGCACCCAATCAAAATATTGGTGACAACCAACGAAAATAAATAAATAGTTTTTAACACTGCCGAACAATATATATATAGACACACATACATTTTACTTCAGTATGTGAATGGTATAACCAACAAAGGGACAAAGAAGTGTGCAGTTTTCTCACGGAGGCATAGTAAAACTTGCAAACAGTGACACAAGTAGCAGATATGGCAGACGGAGAACTTAAAAAATAAGAAGGAAGTGGATGCAAATAAGCAAGACATACTGATAAACCTGTGAGAAGGATAAAGGAAAATGAAAACTAAGATAATCAGCAATGGGCACAGATGGAATTCCCTGTCTTTTAAGAGGGGCAAGTAGCATGAAAACACTAGTCTCGAATGAGGGAATCCAGGTAAAAAGAATACTTCTTCTTACTTACTATTTTCTTTGTTCTCAAACATGGCAACCTCTATCTTAGCAACTAAGAATAACCAAGGACCACAGGCCTCAGTGCTATTTATAAGGCATCAACTCCATGCTATTGTAGATATAGTTAATTCGAAATATAAGTTTGAAGACTAACAGCTGTGTATATGAACTGCTTAGTGATAGCACTAACATTCAAACTGTGCTACTAACAAAATTCACTCAAATATATGAAAGACAAGTAAAGCAGACTATTGTCACAGTAATTTCTAATTCTCAGAGAGATATAACATATGTAGGTGTGTAGAAATATTTAATACATATGGTACGTATCTGTTAGACTATTTGTGTTCTCTATATATGAACAGGTAGAAAGATAGTCAGCTTGAGAAATACATATTTACTAACTCAATTCAGTTGGGATTTTCATGGAGAAACCACATAAAAATCAGTTTTTGAATGGGTGTTGTACTTCTTTAACAATGGGTCAGCTAAAATCAATGGAGCCTTTCAATTGGCTTCCAATGAGTCCCAGGTAATGATGCAATGTCTGAGAGTTCAAACTATGATAGTAATTTCTGTTGAAAAATATATTGAAGCATGTTGAAGTGTTCCAGTTTTGAAGCACACTTCTTGATATTGATTCAAACTTTCAGGTCTAGTAATGAACCTCAGAGGGAAATAACTGTTACAACCAACCAATCAGCCAAAACCCTGCTCTGTACATCTCTGTGATATTAAAAAGGTAAGCACATACAGAGGTTTTCAAGAATCAAAAGGTATCAAGATATAATAGAAGTAAAATTAATGGTAATGAGTTAATGTCTTAGCAATAGTAACAGCAATAGTAATAGACTTTTAATATTTAATGATGTATATTGTATCTGCAGAATAGTGAAAGTGTACATTACAAAGGTGACAAGTAAATTAATGAAAGAGGTAGCTGTGTTTGAAAGTTTGAGGTCTTTTATATGTGAAAAAAGGAGAAAAAATAGTTAAAATACAATCTATCGTATGCCTTTTAATTACAGGCATTAATTAAGTGGTATTATTAAAATAAATAATGGATGTCAGTATGGAAAACAAGAAGCTTCACAAATCAGTCAGAGTGAAGGCAACAGCTCAAATATATTTGCCAAATTATTCTTCAAAATAATTTATAAATTCAGAAAACTAGAGGACAACTAAAAATGTTGATTTGGTAGTAAAGTTGTTGCTTTACTACTGGAAGAAAAGTATACACATTTTTTGCTGCTCTTGTGTAAACCTTAAAATATGTGATCACTTTGTGCTCATTTTCTATATACCTTCACCAGTTTCCTATATCCTGTGTGCACCTCCTGCCAAAAGCTGCCTCTGTCTTCATGGCTTTTAATCTACAATCTGTGCTCCTTCTCTGTGTCACTGAGCAAATTCAAAACTTTCGCAGTCTATAGTACATAAAGCATAACAAGCTATTTATAACTATAATTCAGCGGCTGACAGATTCCATGTGAGACAGGGCTTGCTTCCTTCAGAATCTCTTTTCCATTTGACAGTGTACAAACTCACCAAATCCTTTGAATAACAATAAAAAGGCATTTGGATATGTTAGATGCTTGAAAACTAGCTAGTTTCCAGAAAGTTAATGAATTAAACATATTATCCTGTCTTACTATTCACTTCTTTCCCCTGAAAGGATATCAGACAAAATACTCTGTGTGCTATTTGACAGATTTATTTGAGAGGGCACTTTTTTACAACTATTTAATTTTGGAGGCTTTTAAAGAGTAAATGAACATGAAATCATGCTCCACTGAAATTTAAGATGAACTGACAGTATTAGTTGAAGGGAGATGGACAGGAACTGTTTATGAAATAAAGGGGAGAAAACCCCCACAAACAACAATCATGGTGAAATGGGTTCCCAAAAGCTGCTGTTGTGGATATTAACACTAGAAATCTTGCTACCGTATGGTCTAAAGTTCATAGTGTTCTGAATGCAATGGATATATATAAATAGAGAATCACGGAAAAGGTGAGATTAGAAGGGTCTCTTAAAACATGGTTGCCCATGACTGTACGCAGGAGGGTCTTGAATGTCTCACTGGATAGAGACTGCACAGACTTTCTGTGCAACATGTTGGGCACTCTCAAAAAAATAAAATACATATATAAAATACATAAAGATGTATTTTTTCTTATGTTCAGATGGAATTCCTTTTATTTCAGTTTCTTCCCGTTGTCTTTTCTACTTTTACTGGATGCAACTGAGAGGAGTATGTCTGCATCTTCTTTATCACTCATAAATACTAATAAGCTCCCTTCTGTCTTCCTTCCCTCCTCCAGTTTGAACATTCCCTGCACTTTTATCATCTCTTTGTACCAACAGATGCTTCAGCCCCAAGTAAATTATGTGGCCTTTAACAGGCATATTCATGTATCCATTGTGTTTGAGAGTCCAGAACTAGGTCCAGCAGTTATGTGTCTCCCCAGGAAAGAGTCCCCTGCTGAGCCTACTAGCAATAGTTTAGCCAAAGTAATCCAGTAGGCTCCCGACCAGCTTGGCCACAAGAGGACACTGCTAGACAGAGTTCCTTGTTTGTGGGAAATGATAGGTTGAAACAAAGGGGAGGTAACTAATTTTAGACTGTCCACCTCTTAAAATTGTCTTAAATCAGGAAAAGAAATGCCTATTGAAATACCTTTGAGACTTATATGCAACAGTGTGTTTCATAATAAACTAAAGTAGAGGGTAGATGTTAATGCAACAGATGAAAATTTCCTCCTTTATGAAGTTCAACTAATTTAAATCTTATCCCAAAAGTGGTTCAAAATTCCGGTCAAGTCCACCTTTTATTAGAGTGAGATTAGCAGTTCAATTGCTATTTGTGACTGTCAACAAAAAATCAAAGTTTATGAGTTAATATTTGAAGGGAGAAACATGCTATATAATCACAAATTATTTAGATTAACATGTTAATGCAATGTTGAATAAAGAATAACACAATAAAGATATTTTAATAAAATTAACATATTAAACAGTGACGGTGCAAAGGGCTTGGTTGAAAGTGATGAACAATCACAATGCTTTCTGAAATCAGGAGAATTTTAAATTACTTTATGCATTCCAATCCATGCCTCATTAATATTAATATTGGCTAGACACCTAGGAGAGGCATAACTGAATACATACTTTCCAGTTTTCATTTTTATCCAGGAATTGTTTTCAGAGGAGGTAAAGTGTTGTTGTGTCCTTCCTGATTTGTTGTTGTGTCCTTCCTGTCCCTGACCCCGCCCCCCTGACCCCTTCTGACTGGATGTGAGTCAGGCCCGCCTCCCATCCCTAGAAATAAAAACCCCAGCAAGATCTGGAACAGGCCTCTTTGGTTCCGGGCTTGAATGGAACTTGCACCCTCCCTTGTATTCCCACCCTCCCTTGTATTCCCAGCCCCCCTCCTCAGTCTCTCAACCCCTCCCCTGTTTTCCACAATAAAAGCACCATGGAGACCTGGAACGAAACAGCTGCCTTTCTAAACCTGCGACGCTTCTGCCAGGACCAAGTCTGACCAGTCCTACAGCTTGTGGCCACAGAGAGACCACCCTGCGTGGTCCGGCTCTGGGGCAGCCCTCCCCCCCGCAGCAGGGGAGGGCTGACCAAGGATTCTGCACTGCAGCAGTTAAGGAGACTTCTTCCAGGTGATTCTTCTAATTTAATTTTACTCTCTTGTCTTCCATTCTCAATTTCAAAACTTTTTCACTACTCTTCTATGTCTCTGACCTATGGTAAGTAGAATAACAGAAGTCACAAGCATGTCTTTCTTCCTTAAAGCCCACAGCTTTAAATCACTGGGGCCAATGAAAGACTTGCTAGATATCAACAAAACTTGTTTCTTTTTAAGATGCTGTGAATATGTCT
>VZRM01006012.1:186670-292156 GCA_013397955.1 Grantiella picta | reverse complement strand
TATGTCTAAAAAAAAAAAAAAAAAAAAGCATGAATCAAATCCATATCAACTCATTTCTACTTATAAAAGAGAATTGATAAAAACAAGAATGCATCTGGATAGTCATGAACCTGCTGCTGCTGTAACATCTGCTATTTTCAATGCAAACAAATACGTTAATAAATAAATAAACAAATATCCCTAAAAAATATTTTACATGTTTAATAAAAGTTAATAATATGTTATTGGTAAATAACTAACTTAAGACTAATAGAAAAACATTGCTCAGGTGTTCTCCATGTGGATCAGACTGGCAGGCAAAAGGTAGCAAGAATGTTTATTGGTTAAGATGTGCATACATTTTTCAGACTATGACAGAAGTAAAAAGTTTAGAAATTCACTCATTTTGCTATATACATTCTGGGTGTTCCAATGATCACACTGGATTGTGGAAAAAAATAGAAACCCTTAGCAGGGAAACATACCTATTCAGAGATCAATAATTTAACTTCTGGCTTAAAACATACCCAAAATATATTTCATATATTGAAATAACAGATGGGAATATTTGATTTACTTTTGTTCTGGAGTTTGGCAAATGTCAAAATTCAGGTCAAAAAATGCTATGCTATAGCCTTGCTATATGTGAAACAACTGCAGTAACATTTGGGAAGAACTTCAAATTAATATCATTAGTTCACAAAAAACCCACACAAACATTGACAAAAGGAAGTCTGAAGATGATATTGGGGAAAGAAAAAAAGAAAGAGGAAATGGAAAGTGTAAACATCAAGAACACATAATAGATGTAGACATGGAAACTGGATAAATTAGTTAGGAAGAAAGGGATAACAGAAGTAACAGCCAGCAAAATTTCAAAAATGACAAGCAGAAGTTGTATAATATGAATCAAAGTATGGCCAAACCTGGACTTCATGCTGTGCCTTTACTTTGCAAAAAACTTAACTACGCCCTCCAAATGACGAGCAGGCAAGCCTGGTTTTCTGAAATCTTGCCCTTAAATGGTTTTGTTGGGTTTTTTAAAGGAAGTTTTTTAATATGAAAGAAAAAATTTGCATACATTCAATTCAATAAAGTGCACTTTGCATGCAACAACAGAGTGAGTAAAAAGTAACTTTGAGAAGAATTCTAAACCAGTACAGGCAGTACAGTAGTTTTGAAGTTGCTTCTGCAGGAGAAGATAGAAAAGATCCTTTGAACAACTTACGATGAACTGCTTGTGTCAAACCAGCAACTGAGTTCTGTGGTGGTCTGTGTAATTCACCGAGAGTGTAAGAAAAAGTCAGGTTTGACAACCATTAGACTATCTTTCTGAAATTCTTTCTAGCTTGTGTATGTGCTTCTTAACCTACTTTTAGTGTGGCATCTTACTGATCTATCCCTTTTTTTAACCAAGCATTCTACCTCAGGGTGGATTGATAAAGGGAGCTCATTTGACAGGAAAATTCTTATGCAAGATTCAAGGTGGGATTTGCTTTGTTTTTTGCAGCCTCATGAAAAACTGACATCTATGGGAGAGAAGGGCACATGGTCCCAGTTCTGAGGCTGTCATCATAGGCTTTCTTTCTAACGCTGTAGAGAATTTGAAGGTTTCACAAATCTGTTCTAAGGTTTGGAACTATTTTCTGACTGGAATACTAAACCTGTCCAGAATATTATGTGATTTTGTTTATATGGTAATTGCAAGGTAAAATGAGTGTTACCTTAGGCATAAGGAGATGATATGCTAAACTAAATTTTCTGTAGGTGCTCCTGGTGCAGAGATAGCACATTTTCCTGATACTAACTTGTCATTATTGTGGACAATGTATTAAATTATATGAAATTGTGTTTTCTAATTTTTGTGCAAAACAGCAACTTTTGTGAAAACAATGTGTAAGATTATTAAAATTAACAGGGAAAAACCTTTAAAACTCTTTGGGAAGACTCCTCTGGCTTTTATCAGAAACTCAGGAAGAATTAATCTGAGGATAAAACTAACATGGGAATTATCTCTTTATACACATCTTTTTCCATACCAATAGAAGATGATTAAACATTGCTAACTTTATTCAAGCAACCTAATATAGAGAATGGAATAATTATTTTCTTCCTCTCTACAGTGGTGAGGGGTAGTACTTTCGGCTTTCTTATGTTAGCTAAAATATTTTCTGTTAAATATAGGATATTGCTGCAAGCAGGTTTCATGTTACAGGGATTTCATGGTTTCTCAGACTTTGGAAACCACAGCACAAGCTGGTTCAGGCAGTCAAGTCCAGGGCCAGCAGCCTAAACAGGCAAAGGTGTGATAATCCAGTCATTCATGGTAAGGAGACAAGAATAGAAGTACTCCGAACAAACAGTTCTGATGAAAGACCCAGTTTCATTTTTCAAACAGGTATGACATCTCTGGGGTTCTGAGACACGCAGAAATCAAGATTTCCTCCTTTCTATTGCCCTCTCAGAAAAAGAAGACCTTGGTGCATTGTAGGTTTTGGAAATTTCAAGTTAATTTTGTGCCAGCTGGAAACCCTAGTCAGATAACTAAGAGCCAATGAAGTTACAGAAGCCACGAGGTTTTCTGAGATTTTTACAATCTCTGGAATTGTCCTGGGAGTCAAGAAACTACAGAGCTATATATGCATTTAATATGTAAAAAATTACTCTTTACGATCCCCTATGTTTTTGACTGTTCTGAGATCATCACTTGGATTTTTACCTGGACATTAGTAAAAACCTTCACACCATTTCTCACAGCATTCTCCTGGAGAAACTGGCTGCTGATAGCTTGGTCAAGTGTGCTCAGTGCTGGGTAAAGAAACTGGATGGACAGCAGTTCTGAGAGAGTGATGGTGAATGGAGATTGTCCTAGGTTACAATATAGATGTATTCAGTATTCTATTACCACCAGCTGTGGGCCATCAGCTGTTATGACTCACCCCTGATAACAGACAATGGGCCATCAAGGACCCACCACATGACTCATGGACTTATCTCATCCTATTGTGAGCTCTCTACCCAGGAGGGAGGAGCCAAGCATTCCCACCTGGATATAACCTGGCCTTGGAACTGTCTAAGTTAGCCCTCTCTACTGGGTTCCCAGAGGACAAGAGCTACCACTGGACTTTCAGCTGGAGACCAGACCTTCACAGGATCACTGCTTCAGCTGAACTATTTCATTTGGACTGCTACCACTACCCTAACTAGTTGTCAGGTTGTATCTGACTTTGTCAGTGTTTTTCCTTGCATTATTGCATTTTTTTATAGATTTTCCTATTAAATTATAATCCTGACTTGCGATCTCCCACTGGTTTGTTTTCAAACTTATACGAGATACATCCATCTGGTGGCTGGTGACAAGTGGTGTTCCCCAGGGCTCAGTACTGAGACCAGCCCTGTTAAATGATTGTATCAATGATCTGGACAAAGGGACAGGATGCATAGTCAGTTATTTTGTAGGTGACACCAGGCTGGGCAATAGTGTTGATCTTCTTTAGGAAAGGAAGGCTCTACAGAGGGATATGGACAGGCTGGATCCATGGGATGAGGCCAGTTGTGTGATTTAGTGGTGGACTTGGCAGTGTCAGATTAATGGTTGGAGTCAATGATCTTTCAGGTGTTTTCTGACCTAAATGATTCTGTGGTTCTCATTTACCATCCATTGTTTACCTCACTAATCAAGCAGAGAGAGTTCCTACTTTATTTAAGGAACACTTAGTAACATTTAGATAAAAAATGATGTAAATTTTCACCATTCCAACACTAGTTTAAAACAGTAATGTATACAAATAGGGCTACTTTCCGGAGATATTGAATGATGTTAGAATGCCATTAAGCATAAAAACCCCTCATCTCAGCATGAAGGGCATCATTCTGCAAATGTTGGGGTGATATTTGGATGCCTAAAGAAAAAATTCACTGCTGCCCAACAAGGAAAGTGTGATGGACTAACCAGAGTGGTGTTGATGACATTACTGTCTTTGAGCAGACAAAGATAGTTCAGCACCTATTTTCCAAAATACAGAATTTCCAGAGCCTTTTCAGGTTTCTTTTTTCTCCCACTGAAACGATGTCTGAATCGATATTACTGGACCCAAAGCAATCTGAATACACACCCTCACTGTGTCATGATTTTTGCCAAAAAAACTTTTAACCAATTTTGACTGCTAAATACGACTGATGAGATCAAATTCAGGCCATGAAATCTTCCAAGAGCAAGGAACAACCCTCTAGTCAAGGGTGTGCTAGGTGCTAAGGACACAATTATTATTATTCCAGAAAATTACCAGAGAAACTTCATGATGAAAGGCCAAAATCTGAGAATTCAGAATTTCAATTTCAACATCTGTTTTAACAGATGTGGGTAAGCCATGTCAGGGATTTTTTCCTGTCTTTGAAAATTGTTTTTGGCCTAAAAGCAGAAGAAGATCCACTGCATCATTTTCGATATCAGGTGTTTGTATTAGTTTGCATTTCATAAGCAATGGTTTTATGCAACGAATTAACCTAATAATGTGAGTCCTTTGGGGAAAAAATAAATTCCTCTTTGATTGCTTTTTACAGTTAATTGAACATGAGCTCTTATTCCAAAATATGAGGAGAAATTTAGAGTGCCCTTGCACTACAGCAGTAATTTGGAGGAATGGGAACTCATTTCATGTCCTTTCCTGTCAAAATATTTGTGCATCAGATCTGGAAACCTATATGCTGCATGACTGAGTAAAAAATTCCAAAAGTTGTGGAGGAATAGAAGCCAGAACATGATCAAAACTGACAATGGGCTTCATGTAAAATGAGGCTCTACAGTACAAGGGGCGTTAACTATAATTCTATGAGAAAAAGAATTTAATGAGATGCAATAAGATCTTGCAACAGGGAATCCCAAAGTAGATATTTTCAGGACCAGTAGGCAGATTTTTACATAAACCTACACATTCTTTGATCCACATGCTAAGACTAGTTAGAGGACAGTTAAAAGCCCTTACTTGGATTTAGCTGCCTTGCCAACAGCAGTTATACTGATTTTAGTGCTTTTGTGCATGTTCCTTACATTCTATATCAGCAAAAATGGTGAGTGGCTTTTTCAAAAACTTTATTTTCCCAGTACCTCCTGAAAAAATTAATTTCTATTGCCTTTACCTTCTGGGAAAGAGGTAATAGTAGGAGAAACAAAGACAAAAACATTTATTTTGCCTTATATCATGGTTCACCTCAAGGCTAGAAGAGCCAAGGGGGGACTAATAAAACAATAACGTAAGGGTGAAGTCAGAGGAAGAGATTATACCTATTTATGCTGCCTCTGACCTTTTATATATGGCCTTCGAACAGGGCCATAAATTTATCCCCATAGAAATGATATGTGAGATTTATATGCAGACTTTTTGGGGGTTGTACTTAGTCTGCAATTAGTTTTGTCTCTGGTGAGTTAATTATTTGCTAATTTATGTAATCTCTTGTTTTGTGTATGTATCCATGTATTATTACTGGCTGAGGCTTTTGCCTTCCTCTTTTGAGTTTTTATGTTTCTTTACATATTTTTTTTCAAATTTCTGCCATTCCCATTAAAGAACAGGTTCCTGTTTTCAGTTTTCTGCTGACTTGTTGACTATATTTGTTTAGAGCCCATTTCTCATCATGAGCCTTACACAAGCTTTTATTGAAGTGTAAAACACAAAATAATACACAGTTCAGAATAGATGCATCATTAACACAAACTTGCTAGGAGGCAAATACATGCAAGATATTAGCACATCTGTTATGGTTCACTGTGCTTTGGTAATGCTTTTATTTGACCAATTCCTATGTATCTTTGAATATTTTTTCTGTTTATTTGCTGTCTTTTAAGGTGTGACTAACCAGGATGAAATAATGCTCTACAGTGCTGAAAGTAGCCCTCTGTTTATCTTGTCTGCTTCCAGCTGCTTATCCATAACAAAAACAGCTTCTCAGTACTTTACATCAGACTCTGTGAAACACAATGTACAAAGGCATAGCTATCAAAAAATTAGCAGCCTTTTACAGAGGAACTTCTTACAAAACTGTAAGGGGCTGGTTGAGAGCTGCTGAACATGAGCTGGCAGGTGACCAGGTGGCCAAGAAAGCCAATGGCATCCTGGTCTCTATCAGCAATAGTGTGGCCAGCAGGACATAGCAGAGCACATTTGAGGTTGGCCACAGCGCAGCCGATGCTGCACCTCGAGTCCTGTGTTCAGTTCTGGGCTCCTCACCACAAGAAGGACATTGAGGTGCTGGAGGGTGTCCAGAGAAGGGTAAAAAAGGTGGTGAAAGGTGTGGAGCACAATTCTTAAGAGCAGCTGAGGGAGATGGGGTCATCTATCTGGAGAAAAAGAGGCTCAGGGAAGACTTTATTGCTCCCTATAACTGCCTGAAGGGAGGTTATAGCCAGGTGGGGGTTGGTCTTCTCTCTCAAGTAACAAGTGACAGGATGAGAAGAAATAGTCTCAAATTGTGCCAGGAGAGGTTTAGACTGGGTATCAGGGAAATCATCTTCCAGCAAGACCACTCCTTCCTTGATCCAACATTTCCCCTTGGTTTCTGGGACCTGGGATTCCCAAAGACTGGTCGTGCTAATAAAGACTGAGGGAAAGAAAGGACTTTCACCTTTTCCATGGAGAAGATATGCATGGTGGGCATCCCGTCTTGATGTCAGTGACAAATACAACAGAATAAACAGCAGCTGGGCCTGAAATTACAATATTTCCAGAAGATTAGAAATTCACTGCCAGGAATGTGGAAAAAAAAACCCCAAAACTCCCAAACCTATATCTACAGAATATCTATGCATAAAATACATAAACCTATGGAAAAGGAGAGATTTGAGCTCAAAATACCCCTAACAGTGTCTGTTTTATTTGATGAGAAAAATTATCAAAATACCTAGAGGAGCTGAGCTATGAGCAATATATACGCATACTTAGACTCACAGTTTTGACTGAGGCATTGAAAAAAAAGGTTTCTTAACATATTAACAAAAGTCTTCCTAATAAAAGCTGAAGACCACTCCAAGAGATGTGTGCCATTAGGGAATAAAACATGCTTTCACAGCTCCTAAAATCCTCTATAACACATATGATTCAATATTCAGCTGCTTCCCAGATAAACTTGATAGACAAAGAATTCTCCTAGTGGACTTCACAGACCTAAGCCACTTTTTTTTCCATCTATATTTCTATGACATACTTATTTGTTTCAACACTATTTTTAATTTATATTTTTGTGGTACAAATAACAAATATTTGTAATCAAAATTTTGTGGAGTGTGTGCACATGAAAACACACACATGTAAGATCTTCCAGCTGAACTGGAAATGCTTCTATTATCTGAGTCTCAAAAAATTGTCTTTCCCTCTGGATGTTATCTTTTTGTGGTTCTGTTCTATGAGTTACACTGCCTCAAAAAAGCAGTGTAGGTTATACATGGGGATGTGATGCAAGGGACCTTGAAAGTCTCTAAGATGGGGCTGACACCTGAGATGACAATAAAAGTAGACTTGGTCAACACAAGTGACAATGAAAAATACTTGTACCGGCTAATTTCAATGAGGACAAAAGTAATATAGACTTTTAAAAGTTTTCAACATCAGCTTCAAATAGAACACATGCAAGTAAAGGTGATTCTCCTCTGGCTCTGTCCTCATCATGAGTAAGGTATTAAGCTTACTAATCAGTTTATCTAGGAGCTGTGATATTGTACTGCTGATTCTGCATAATTTAGGGGCAAAAAAATCTTCTGGAAGCCACTCTCAAATTTTTTTTTCATCTGTCATTCATATATCCACATTTTTATATATAAACTACGAGGAAAAATCACTCAAAAGCTCACATGCACTTTTTAACTGCTACAGAATGAATCAGAAATGTTTTGCATTTAATCTGAAGGATAAAAGGGTAAGAAAATGGAAAGAATTCTATAAAAACTCAAATAGCCTGGATATTTCACAGCAACATAAAGAAAAACAGCAGACATCTAATTGCCATCTTCACCTATAGAGTTAAAAGAATTCTGCTATAATAATTACATTAAATCAGTATGAATACAGCTATAAACAGAACCACACATGGCACCCTGCAATTTAATTCTGTCCTCACTACTGCTGGGTTCCACTTTTATATTTATAGCATGCGTAATGAATGAATACATTTTAGAACTCATCCAAGGGGGAAAAAATGTCTTTCCTTTCTGACATATTCAGAATCAGCTACCCATTTTTCTTAACTCCAAATTAAAATATATTTGGGTTGTGGCTGAGTTGAGGAAGAACTGAGCGTGTTTTGTGTAGCAAAGAGGCTGTATGAAGGAGAACATTTCATTAAATAAAAGAATATAAATATAAATATATCATAAACATAATCAAAAAGTCAAATAAAGAAAATAAACACATTTGCTCCAGTAGAAAATGCAAAATAATTAACAAGTGAATACAGATGTATTTTTCTGTCAATTATTCCTAAAATCTGCCTCCCAGCATACCTTAATAGTAACTCTAAAACAATTATTTATAATTTAAATATAATTATATTATAATATTTAATGAATAATATGTGTTGAAAAATAATTTCCCAGGTATTTTTGATTTTTGCTGTCTGTGGTCAGCTTATGCAATACAACCTTAATTTTGTTTGAACACTTGAGTCTTGAAGAACCAATTGGAGATTGAGTTTTGAAGAATCTGTTGGGGATTTATTTTCTGTCTTGTATCATTGTGATGGGTTAATTCATCCTCTGCATTCAGATTTCTACTATTTAATGAAAAAAATCTAACAACTTACAATGTCTATGTAGCTCAATAAGAATTTCAAATACAAGCTCACTGACTTTTTTTAAACTAATTATGTAAAATAAAATTTTTAAGAAAATAGAGATATATGGTAACATGATCTTTGACAACAACTAAGTCAAAAGACCTCTCTATTTTCATAGGGAAGGTGTAAAAACACTGTTTTTATGCTTGGGTTGCAAAAAAGGAAGTGCGGCCAGCAGATCAGAGGAAGTAAGCAGGTCTTCTGCTCTGGTCCTATGAGACTCCACCTCAAGTACTACATCCAGGCCTGGAGTCCTCAGTACAGGGAAGGCATGGACCTCTTAGAGTGTGTTCAGAGGAGGGCCACAGGAATGATCAGAGGACTGTGCAGCAGTGTAAACTCTCGGGCAGCTCTCCCTGCTGCTGGGGGAGGGCTGCCCAGGAGCTGGAACACGCAGAGAGGGCTCTCCGTGGCTGCGACCTGTGGGGCTGTTCAGATTCAGTCCTCACAGAAGTGTCGCAGGTTTAGAAAGGCAGCTGTTTCATTCCAGGTTTCCATGGTGATTTTATCTAGGATAAAAGGGGAAGAGGTTGGGGAACTGTGGAGGAGGTAGGGAAGATGGGGGAGGATGTGGATTCCATCGAGGCCGGAATGAAGGAGGGCTTGTTCTGGGTCCCGCCGGGGCTTTTATCTCTGGGGCTAGGAGGCGGTCCTGACTCACATCATCCAGTCAGTAGGGGTCAAAGGGGTGGGGTCAGGGGAGGGAAGAACTCTTTACAACAGGACTGGAACACCTCTCCTGTTAGGAAAGGCTCAGCCAGCTGGGGTTGTTCAGCCTGGAGAAGAGAAGGTTCCAGGGAGACGTCATTGCAGGCTTTCAATATTTAAAGGGTGCCTTTAAGAAAGACGGGGACAGACTTTCTTAGCATGGCCTGTAGTGATGGGCCAAGGGATAATGGTTTTAAACCAAAAGAGAATAGATTCAGTTTAGATGTAAGGAAGAAGTTCTTTAAAATGAGAGAAGTAAAACACTGGAACAGTTTTTCTAGAGAGGTGGTAGATGCTCCATCCCTGGAAACATTTAGGGTGTACAGGGCTTCTGAACGACCTGATCTAGGTGAAGATGTCCCTATTCACTGCAGGTGCATAGGACTAGATGACTTTTAAAGGTCCCCTACAACCCAAATTATGCTTTGATTTTATGATGCTACTTACTGAATGGATGTGGCATATTCATTGAAATTAGTTGCCAAAATCTTTGCTAACAAGAAAACTATGAAGCAGTGAACATTTTGTGAATATGCAAGAATCTTTTTCTGAATGTTTAAGACAGTAGGAGTGCATGCCAAACCGAGAGAAGAGATTATTTTGCTTTGCAGTCTCTGTCTACCATCAGATCCAAGGTCTTTAAATGGGCTCCATAGGGTACACAGACGACCTCACCAAGATCATACACATCAGATCTAATTCTATGTGCTGTGTTATTGTTTCTACATGTGCTGCAACTCTGAAAGCTGAGATCTGTGCTTTCAAGAGTCTCAATGTGGCAGATATGCTCATGTTATTTTCTGTGCCCTATAGAAACATATCACATAGAGACTGAGCTGCCTACATTGCCACGGATCCTGGGGTCACTTTGAAAAAGCATATGTTTTTCTTTATTGTTGGAAACTACTAAATTTTCTTCTGTTCAGGCCCTTTTCCATGCCTCATCTACTGCTTTGATATAGCTGCCATTATAACAGAGCTAGTACTCTGTATTCACAACATTATTATTCAATAACCTTTCTTTTCTATTGAGAAATTGCCTGCTGTCCTTGTGTTTGACCTTTGAAGTGAAGATATTCTACCTGGCAGACCTTTCTTTTATTTTAATATTTGTAAAACACCATCCACTCTTGCAAAATGATTCATAGAATCATAAAATGGTTTGGTTTGGACGGGACCTTAAAGGTCAGCTCTTTCCAACCATCCTGCCATGTCCAGGGAAATTTCCACTTGACCAAGTTGCTCAGAGTTCCATCCAACATGGCCTGGAACACTCCAAGAAATGGGGCATCTACAACTTCTCTGTACAACGTTACACTGTCTCACAAGCCTCACAGTAAAGAAATTGCATAAAATCATTATAACAGAACAAAGATACCACCTCCACTGTTGCTGAGGGACTGTTTGTTCAAATTCAAAGTTCCTAAGCACTAATTTTCTCTGCCATTGATTCACTCCATGACCTCAGTCTTTTCTGTGATTTAATTGGCTCAGTTTTACTTTGGATTGATATTACCTAATTCAGTATGATTCTGCTGAAGACTTAGTAGAACATTGCTCATGGTAGAAAAAGAAAAATGTTACAAGAATGCATATTATTGTGTTTAGATGCTTTGCATCAGCCTGCTGCTCATTGTTGTTGCCTATAAGCAAGAATGAATGACATAAACTGTATTTGACAAAAATGTCTTCAGCAATTGCTAGAAGTAGTGCTATGAATATACTAAAAATAATGACACTGTCACTGTATTCAGGTTGACAGGCTTTGCTAAGAGGCAAGGAATGTTAACTTAGGCTTAGATCTGTTAAAATATTGTATTCTGGACATGGCTTCTCATGTTTGGCTGCTTTGTTGTGCCAGCAGGATGAACATCTGACAATCTGCAGCAACTGAAGCCTGTGACCTCAAATACATTGACCTGCTCATGCTAATATTGTTTATTTGGCTAATGTGGCTACGGGAATGAAGCTGATTTATGCCAAGTTGGTTTAGAGAACCTAGAAAACTCTGTATAACAACATGCATCTATCCAGAACTGTCTATACACAGCTATCCAAGCTTCAATTATTCTCCAGCCTTCCGGATTGAAGGGAATCTTTTTTTCTTATTTTTTTTTTTCAGGTCTCAGGTTTACAGTTTTATTGTTGCAGTAAAAGTATGATGTATTTCATATTAAGCAGTTTAATTAATGTCAGAAAATATGAACTACTGAATAGAGTTTACCTAATCAGAATTCTTCATCTGGTTTGATATTTTAAATAGTTTTTTTTTCTTTAATTAAGAAAAATTAGTAGCTAATGTACTGATCAACAGCAAAAACAAAACAAAGCACTTTTTTAAAATAAGATTTTATATTCAAAGTGCTTAAATTTCAAAGGTACAGATAGAGAAAAAATGCAGAGGAAAAGCCATGGTTTATTCTCCTCAGAAGCCACATTTGAATATAAAATTTTCTTTTCATCCACTTAAATAAATATTTGTTAGGAATATACATATGTTTTAGGTATTGACATAAAACTATGTATTCTGAATACTTCGCCATGAGCAATCATTTCTTTACTAATTCCTAGTGAGCAGTTGTGTGGGAAGCATAAACTTCCTTATTGTGTTTTGGCACATTTATTCTACAAGTTTTTAGTATTTTGAGACAGAATAATTTTCTCACAATATCATCTGAACTTTACTTATGCTTAAATAATCCTTTCTTTCTTCTAAAACTTTAGTACAATTTTTGACATTTCTTCATCCTTTTCACTAGGATCCATTTTATGAATACTAAGAATTCCACTTGTGTCTAAGACAATCTCATTAGACTAAGCTACAGCTTCAGCATTTACCCATGGAAGATCTTCTTCACTATATAAAATATGTTTATATTTTATTACTTCGATACTTCCACTCCTTCTTTGTGGGTTCTTGTAAAACAATTGTTTTTTCTTCAAAGATATTAGTTGTGTCTGTTTAAGTTTGCTTTTGCTGCTAGATCTGTTTCTGTTTAATTTTCTTTTTCTTCTGGATGTATGATAAAGACTTGATATAATTTTTTGTGTTAGAAAAGACAAACCACTTTCTCTAACTTTAAATCAGGTTCTTAATAATATTTGCCTCAGTTTTGGACTTCAAATTACTATTATAAAACTGTTTAGTGAGATTGTAAATGCCTGACAAAAATCTCTCACTAATCTCAAACTTGCTTTTAATTCTCTTGCGTTTCTTACATAAGACTTATGAAATATAGATCCAAATTCTTTTAAAGACTTAAATTTCCTTAAATATCTTCGAATTTCTTTTGCACTCCTCTTAACAGCTAGGAATGTAATGTAATTGTATAGGTTGGATTTTTTATCTATGAGTCCCTTCTTTAAGCCTTTTATCTTTTTCCTTTGTTTCTATAGGTACACTTCTCATTCTATCTCTGCTGCTGATACTTTGCTCTGATTTACAAATTATAATTATATTAAATCCTTAAGATGACAAATGAATGAGAATTATTTTTTTCTTCCCTTCAGTTAACACTATGAAATTAGCTTTAAATGGACTAGGATGTTGCAGGGATTGTTTTTGTAGTTTGAAGAGTCCAGCATTTAGAGGTTATCTTAACAGTTTTCTACTTCACCACAATGCTTTTAAACTTTTCATCAGAATAGATAGCATGTGTTTTATATAGTAATATCTATTTAAAGCTGTATCATAATCCAAAAATATGACAAGCAAGTGCAGTAACGTATATATAAAAATAAATTTAACCATAAGATTTATGAGGATCAATGGAATAGAAGAGTTTGAAATTACTGTTTTTCCAAGTGTGATCAAAGGTGATTGACTACTATTTATTTGTCTACATTTTCAGCTGTGATAAAGAACAGAAAAAAAGCTGATATTAGAAGAGTGGAAGAAAAAAGAAACTGTAGAGAGAAAGGGTTAAATTGAATACACTGATAAAAATTAGGCAATGATGGAAATCAGGACAAGAGTAAAATAATTTCACTTGGAAGTTTCTTTTAAAGGATGAGAAATGCTGCAGTGTAGACCCTAACAAAAGAAAAAATTCCTTCTTCCAATCTGCACTGCAGTTCTTAATGGTATATTCTCCAGCTGCCCTGTATACAGGGCTCCCACTGATATTAATAAATGCTCTTTTCAGAGAACTACTGCAGAATATGAATAGAAATCAAGAAGAGAAAAAATTTACTGCATGGAAGGGTTTCCTTATATTCAGAGGGAACCTCCCGTGTTTCAGTTCCTGCCTCTGGTCCTGTCACTGGCCACCACTAAAAGTTCCTGGCTCCTTCCTGTTTACACCCTCCCTTCAGGGAATATATTGATCACCTTTCCCCCAGCCTTCTCTTTTCCAGGATGAACAGCCACAGCTTTAAAATGATAGCCACAGCTATCATTGTAAAATATCCAATTAAGGTGTGTTATTAAAGAATTTATAGAACATTAGACAAATGATTTTTATTATTTATTTAACTTGAAACTAATGCTGGTCTCAATTCAAAGAATGCATTATATATTAGTTGACATCAAAGGAATTGCATTTATACACATGTGGTGTATTGCATATATTTAGATCTGAATGAATTTACAGAATTACTAATAAAATATATCTTCATTTTAAAAGGAAAGACAAATGCAATATTTGATTGATTATTCTTAAAGTATTTCAGTAAACAATCTGCATGTTCCCAACTATTTCATCTATGATGCAAAGTTTTCAGTATTAAAAGTAAAATGGATTTTCAAATATGTGTATGCAATTTCTTTCAAAGAGTAGAAAATTTGAAAAGTTATAGCTAAAAGAGTAAAATTGTACATTTGGTAAACAAAGGGGAAAGGAAAGGATGAATTTCAAATATTTAGACTACCTTAATCTAAACGGACTTTGGGTCTAAAAGTGTGAGCAAGATGGGGGTTTTTGTTTTTTGGTTTTTCTTAATCTGAACTAAGATAAAGATGATAGAAAAACAGAGAATATAGGGAATCCAAAGGAATTTCTGCTCAGAGAAAGCAAATAGCTTATTCCAAAGCATAGAAATTAGTGAAAAGCCTTCAACTTCTCAACTAACTTCAGACACAGGGAGTCTGCTTGTCTATCTTTGATGTATTGACATGAGGATTTATTTATAATCAATACAGAGAAGCAGGAATTTTTAGGCTGTTATTTATCTCATCTCAAGTAGATATCTTAATCCAGATGAATCACATATTGCAACTGTCTGGTTTCTTTCATTAACTATAAACAAAAGCTGAGAACAGCTAGCTCACACGCAGACTTCTCCATTCAATCAGATAAAGCCCACTATCAGTTCAGTCAGTCTTCGATTTCTAGAAGAAAATATATATTTTTTAATAATTGTAAAATGAAACATATCAATATGCCAAATTAGTCTAAGACAACCCATGATAGGCAAGACAATGCCTATTAACATGAAAAGGAGTGATTCCATTCACTTTAGGACTGATTCTGCTAATTTCCCACTAAGACAAATTGATTGGGGGATATCGAGCTGACCATTTATATTTAAGTTTTAATCATAATTGAAGTCCTTGGGGCAATAAATTTTCTGTGGAAAACGATAATTAAAAGTAGTAATTTATTATCCTCAAGATTCTGAAAAAAGTAATTTTTAAAAAATTGAATTTTTAAGCAAATAGACACACTCCCCTACACATGCACCCTCCTCCACACACACACACCAGACACTCAGGCACCACCCTGCACACACAGCCAGGATCAGCATAGCAGATCATTAACACCTTGGAAAAGACTGAAATGCTAAATGCCTCTCTTCCTGTGCAAAATGTCTGGTAAAATCATGGGAAAATTCTGTTTAATATCTACATCATATTTAAAACCCAGCTTTTTATTTAACTTCATTTGCAGAATATTTTCATTTAATTTGTTTAAATAAAATTACTTATTTCTCATGTCCTGTATTTCAATGAATATTTTCTTCTAAAAATTGAAAAAAAGTTATATGATATATTTTCAGGCTAAAACATTGGTTTATACAATTTTAAACAATAAAGATATGGAAGCATTTATTTGTCCCTCACTAAGGTGGAATAAGTATTTTAATCACAGACAATTTACAATTAAATAGTTTACATTTATAAGATGGTTTCAAAAAAATTTGATCCTCATCGCTTATTCATTGTAAACAGTCATTTTGCTGTGAATGGAAAGTATTTGTGGTATATCTCTGTTAGTTAAAACACCAATTACTACTAATGACCAGGCTGAACTGCATTAAATAATGCCCTGAATGAGGTTTTGCCTTCTTCTTTGTCACTTCATGAAATCCTAACACTATAAAGTGTAGAAATACAGTTTCCCTCTGATAGTCTCCCATGCTGAAATCCATCCCATGTATTTTATGTTGTAATTCTTACATATTTTAAAATTTGATATATTCTGCATAGTTTTAATTAGCATTTCTGTTTCAGTACTGAAAATCACAGATAGTTACGATTTTGTATAACTTTGAATTTACACCAAAAACTGAGAGGAAACTTGCTCCTATGCTTAAATCTCAGTTTCTTCTATATTCAGACTTTGTTTCACAACCATCAAGAGTCTCATTTGTTGCTGCTCAAAGCCCCATCCAACCTGACCCTGAACCCATCAGGGATGGGACATCCACAACTTCTCTGGGCAGCCTGTTCCAGTGTTTCACCACCCCACAGTAAAGAATTTATTTCTCATATCTAATATATATCAGAAATAATAAATCTAGGCACATAAAAGTGAGCAAAGTTTTGAAATTATTTTGACTTGAAACACATTTTATATTAATAATAACTTACATACAACTAAAGTATGTTGATGGGCATTTGAGCTTGACACTTTTTGAAAAAGGCATAGAATTTAAAATTAAAACCAGTAAAATTTCAAATTTCTTAAAATTTCCTTTTTCCTCTGATATTTAAGGCTGCATATGTCAAATCTCTCTGCTTCTTACAAATCTCTCAGACACTCTCAGAGAAAGTTTTTATTTCTGACTAAAATATGGTTTATATAGAACACAAGTACTATTGAAGGTTTTTGGGGGAATAGCGGGAAACGCATTCTCACTCGATTTGTGTACACAGTACTTTTTTTCCAAACTGGGAAATTCATCCCAGATGTGTTATATTCATCATTCTTACTGCACCAAGGCCTCAAGATTCTGTGAAAATGATTCTGTGGTCCTTGAACATAGCTCATGTGAAGCAGAGGAGAAGTGGTGATGAAGAAGTTGAGGGAGAGAATAAAGAGCATATGGCCCAGTACAGGCACCAGAAAATGCTTTTGCATATGATCCACAGCCTGACAAATTGTTTAGCTCCATTTAAAGGCTGTGTTTGACAAATGGAGCTGACACAGATCTTCAAAATACCTTGTAGATCAAAATCCCTTTAAGCAAAGAGATTGACTGGCCAGTCATCTTGCTGCTGATAATTCACCTTTCACCCCAGCTGATCAGGGGTGATCAGCAAAACTACTGTAAAAAAGGTAGGCACATTTTCACAGATGCAAGGGAAAATACCCTTTGATGATGATACCTCAAAAAAGTGTAGCAAGTTATATACCCTTACCTACTGTGCAATATATAAGTTGGTGGGTTCACCATCTGTCAACACCACTTTAGAAAATAAATGTTTGATCCACATAAAATATTCCATATGTCCTATCTGCCTCATTTCAGCCAATGAATAGCCTATGCTCCATCAGCAAAGTGTTTATGGCCACACATTTCTTTAAACTGTGATAATTCTTTGTTTTTTTCTAAATTCAGAGACTATCCATAACTTTTATATGTCTGTGGAAGGGGCGTAAAGTTTCATGCTTACTGAGTCAAAAAATATCATTCTTTTTATCCTTTTATTAAATTAGTCTGAGATCTCAAAAACCAACTTAATATGCTCTTAGCCAAGTATCATCAATGTGATACAAATTCTACTTGATAAATCACACCCACACATTGCCATATGATACTACTAGTAATGTCTTCACAACCTTTTCCTCATCATTAGATATTTTGGTGAAGTGAATGATTAGAACATAAGCAATGGCATTTGTTCAAGATGTGCCAGAAAGAGCTGCAGTCTGTTCACTTCTTCGCTGCCCACGTTAGCACTGTGCTGTAAAAGAGAAAAATTACTAGGAAATGTGTTACTTTTAGTCTAAATTTGTAAATGATATTCGGAATACCCTGTTAAATGACAAGATGCTATTTTAAAATATGGCATCTTAAGGGAAAAAGTCAGCTTTAAAGAGGTTTTGAGATGGTTTTTTTCAGGGGGAAAAATATTTGAGGCATCCTAAGGTCCTTCGCCATACCATTTTTAAGACACAGTTCCTTCATATAGGAAGAAAAGAGGACAATAAATACAATTAATTTCAGAAGGGAGCTATATATATGTTTCTGGCTGGGATTACTGAACGTAATTTCTTGTAAAGTCGAGGGACTGCAGTTAGCTCTCCAATACTTTCCTTGCCTGAAGTTCATCTGAGTTTGCTCCTTTATCCAAAGTCTCCATTTATTAGTGATGGTATAGTCCATCTATGCATTAGAATATGCAACTAGAGCATGTGTCTCGTGCTTTCTAGGTAAAATTGGCTGGAACTGAATCTCTTATGCAGTATTTACAGTTGCTTATATTACAATATTCTTATTTTGACAAGTTTTCTTTAGACAATCTTTCAGCAGCAATAGCAAGTAGTAAGTACAACTTGCAGCAGGGAAAGCCTTGTGAGATGAGAAAATAACTATACTCTCCTGCATTCTCAAGTTTTCTGTAGTTAAATACATGCCAAAAAGCATTTCATAGTAGTACTACTGTCTTGTAAGAATACTTGATATAATCATAACTTTGATAAAATTTTTACTGGGATACATTTCCTCAAGGCAGAAAATTTTTCTTTTGATAATACATTTTTCATAATTTGGAACCGAACTTATGCACCAATAATGTGGAATATACTACTACTTCAAAATAAGTTTCACAATCTAACTTAGAAAATGTTCCCTTTGTTGGACTTAAAAATAAGAATTCTAGAGATCTTCATTCTATTGATGTAATTTTTTTCCTACCATGTTTTTATTTTTTATATCGGACTAATTTTTACCAATAGAAATATTTTTCCATGACAGCTATGGAAAATCCTATGTTTACTCAATATTGAAACATCAGTATATTCTTTATAATTATTTCAACATGGTCTCAAATATTTCTGATGGCTAGACAGCAGAAGTTAGCAACAGTGAATTGGAATATCTTCTGAACAATTTCAGAAGGTTTCCCAGGAAGGGCTTGCTTTCTGCCACTGCAAATTTTCCCTGAGATATTTTCTGGTTAACAGATGAATAAAAAGAGTATTTTTGCACAAAACTTATGGCACGTTCTGTCTCAACTTTACCAGTGAATGCAAAGAGGGTAAAGGTGGTGCTTCATACCACTCTGTGCACTTTCTGTACCAAGAGTGGGGTGACTCCAGAAATAAGTTTTGCATCTACAGTGCACAAGGCACATTGTCATTTCATGCACCTTTTTCTGGGACTCATGGCAAATAAGAGCTAAGAGGCTCTCTTGCTTGCTAAAGAGTGTTCAGCAAAAAAACATGTACCATCAGTAAATTTGAACACCACTAAAATAGAGTAAATTCAAATGCTGGCAGGACAATACACCAGCAGTAACATGTCACCCTATGAAAACTGTGTAACAATATTTATGTACATACTGACATTCTGGGTTGTTTAAAGTCTCCACTATAAATGTATTTTATATTTTGTACATATTTTTAAAAAATCAGACTGGAAATGAACATCTCTCACTGGCTCAGGGCAATATAAACTGCATTTCTTCATTAGTCTAATTAACTGTATTTCAGGGAAATTGACACCATCTTCTTTCCCATAGGTTTTCTATGAAGCTAAGGAGTGGGAGAAAACTTTAAACAATGAAGATACGATTTTGTACTTCACAAGCTGATGGGAATTTTGCTATTGATTTCAACAGCAATCCATATAACAATTCTTCCCTTAACGCAACAGCTTTTCCTCCTTTGTAGTTCAGCTCCTGGTTTTGGCAGAATAAAGAATACTTTTACTTTGTGTGCTTGGGTTTTTTGAGGTGAAGTATATAGGCTTTCTAACTGTCTTATGCTTGAGAACAAATCAAATCTGACATATTATCACAATCCCTGTTTATGATTCTCCATTGCAAATTTTTGCAGATTGTGTAGGAAAAGACAACAGCTTCAAAGCCTTACACAGCTTTGACTTTCTTGCCAAATGAATCCTCAGAGAAGAACCACTCAATTGATTCTTCTTGTATACTACTCCCTTTCTTTCAAAACACTCAAGTTTTTGCCTTGTCAGCCATCAGTTGCATCAGGGAAGTGGGAGAATTTTATTTTACAGAGAACGCTCATTGTGGTCCAGGAATGTAATCTGTGAACTTCAAGCTTGGGTATTTCACCAGGTCTGAAAGGCCATGATAACACACATTTCCAAGACAGCCACACAGATCACTATTGACACAATGAATCTCACTCAGAAGTATGAATGTGAGAGGATAATTTCAATTTGAGTTTTGTTCCAGGATAAGAGAGTAACACCATGCAGCAGCTGTTGTTTCCCATGTCATAGCTCAGAATAAGACCATGCAGTCTTCATTCCAACAATACAGTACAGAAGCCCAAGTTGCAGATAACTGTAGCAAGAGCTAGATCTGAAATGTTTCAGCAGATGAAGGCCAAAAAAAAAAAAAGATGCTTATTCATCTGTAGAAGATTTCGAAGTCTTAAGGTAGGGAGTGTAGCTCATATTTTTTATGATAGGTTCACTCTTCTGGGACTGAGCCCAAGCAGAAACAGATTCTGTAAAGAAAAGAAACTTTTAAATACTTAAATGGTATTTAAATACTCCATTAGTAGGCAATTGCCATTCTTTGCTAAATGCCACTGGGTCTAAGAGCAGCATAGTTTTTCCAGAAAGCCTGTTTTAAATCTTCTGTCTCGCAGCTCTAGTCCAGGCAATCCCTGTAAGGAAAAGGAATCCTAGGAGATCTGTAGGACAGGGCAAACAGTTCTGTGAGTCATGTATATGTTATAGACTCTCCATTTGGGGTACCTTGGAAAGCACCTTCAAATTGCCTAGGTCTTAAAAAAAACCCAAATAATCTTAGCAAGAGGAGCCAGTGGAATTTTGCTCATTTTTTCCATTTTATTTTGCAGAGATTCAATCTTACCTACGTCCCACTCACAGTGCCAGCCAGGAAATTTCATGAAGCAGAAAACTATATTAATTTTTATGAAATAAACTGAATTTTTAAATTCCTCATTTTTCTTTCCCAGCAAATGTTGTTGAATGTCTAACACAAAAGAAGAAAACCAAAAGTCTGAGAAAATCCTGAGAATAAATATATCTCTGAAACAATTGTATTGAATCATCAATGTTACGTGAAATAATCAGAGGGAAAAGTAGAATTGGGAAGAACTGTACATTATTCTAGAGAAAAACCTCCAGCAGCAGTCTTACAGACATTGGTTGCTGGCATCAGTTTTAATAGTTGGGTTGGGTTTTTTAAAATTTTGTATAAAATAAAAATATTATTGTACCTTTATGGTTTCCTAATATAATATAATAAAATTGTATATATGACATTTTTAATACATACACTATAGGACACTTTGAAAGTACTTAGCCATAAATATAAATTCGAAAGTTTATAACTATTTAGAATAAAGTAAGTCTAAGGTGATATACTGAGAAGAAAACAGCATTTTTCTTCTGATGATGAAAAAGATGAAGGAAATTGTAGAGTTCAGAGGTATTATTTCACTTCCTGAAAAACTGAGTAGGTTTGCTATGGCTGATGGTTTTCATTAGAAAGGAAGTAATTTGTTTTGGAAAAAAAAACCAAAACTTCAACTTGATTTCTCATTAATTCTATGGTGTTTAATTTCACCAATCATGAACAGAACTTCTCATCACTTGATATGGAAATCATGCTGGTAAAGGAGATAAGGAAAATTGGGCCATGCATTAAGAACATAAAAAAGCATTAAAATGCAGGTAAGACTGGGTTCCTGTACTAGTGAGAAGGGAGTGCAACAGGGACATTTTCCTTTAAGAGTCTTCAGGATTAACAGCAGAATAAATTTGTTCATGTGAAGTATTTATGAATATAATTAACCTTTAAAATAACATTGTTTTCAAAAACCTGTTTACAGTATCTCTTATAATGATAGACAGTTATCATAGAAAAATAAAAGCTTTTTTTTTCAAACTGTTGTGTGCTCTAAAACAATCTACAATAAAAATAATATTTTTTCATGCTGGAAATCATGTTAATTACAATGATGCCTTGTACCACACTTGGCACTTTAGTCTCTTGTTTAGCATAGCTTTTTATTCTAAAAAGAACTAAGAAGTTTCACATTGACTATTTTTCAACCTTAATTAATGGTGCCTTTGTACTTATGCAGCATCCATGGAGAATATCTTGGCTTTTATTTTGTAGTCTATCCTAAATGGCAGGTTCTGTATTCTGCCATCTGTCTAGCTTTCCTCTTTGATACAGCTTCTGAGAGGTGTTTTCAGACTTGAGGACTACCTTCAAGAATTATGTTAAATACATGCATTTTACTTCTTGGTTAATACAAAACTATTTTTCCTGTACAGCACAGTAATATTAAGAAAATAATGATGGTAGATTCAATTCTCATCATATTAATACACAGAGGACTATTATCATCATTAGAAACCAAGCAAGTCATATTTATTGCACATGCAGTATCACTGCTAATGCAAATCACCCTGTAAATTCAAAATTAATCTGTATCATAGGAATGGATTGAATTTTTCTATTGATATTTTGCTTGAAATGAAAACTAATTATTTTGAGAACCAATGCATAATTCCAGCCTAACTTTAAATACTGCTTTCAAACAGTTGAAATATGTCAGTTTATAAAACTATACAGGACACAATACCAGACCAGGTCAAACACATTAAAAATTTAAAAAAAGCCCAAAAAACAAAGGACAAATTCATTCACATCTGCAAGCCATCAAGAATGCTCAGGCTCAAATGTTCCAGAAATCTAGGCTGGTGGCACAAATTTTCTACCTTTGCAGCAGCAGAGGCAGCTGATATTTTATAGGATGCAATCTTGCTTGCTTTATCCACCAGGGCAATCTTCTGCACCCCTGCCCAATACACCTTCTGCTCTATTCCTCGGACTTCACAACTGCATATCTACAGAGTCCTGCAAACGGAGTCAAAGTCTAGGTAATAGTTTTATGAGATTTAGAAATGCCGTGTTAAATTTATTTATTTCATCACATCTAAGCATACTTTAACATTCTGAAGTGAATATGTGGAGCATCTAATGTATTTTGCATTTTATTTCTCCTTCACATCAAAACTTCTCACAGAACCCTGTGACACCTTACTGCAAAAATGTATAGCTGAAAAGAGTGGTTAAGGCAAGTTAGAAAAGCCAGAAAACCATGTAAACAATCTAATAATAGAGCCTTGAATTTCTGAATATAATTACACCATGTAGGGTGAAAATACAATATTTTAAATATTTTCATATAATAATGAGCATGGGACAGAGAGAATCCAGATAGACTTTTTTTTTAAACTGTTCCTGTGAAAATATAGTCTTAACTTGAAAATATAGCATTAAATAATTTTGTACAACCTGAGTTCTCATTGCTTAATAATATGCTTTTTAGAAATGAATTGGAAAATAGGAAATAAACTAAGAAAAAGATCCAAGTTATGAAACATGTGAGTCTTCTCTTACTGTTTAAAATTTCCTTTGTATTACAGATTAAAAGTATTAGGTGGCTAAATGGTCACAGATTGTTTAAAAAAGCATCTGGACATAAAAAGTATATAAATTTCTGTAGGACTTGGATGTTAGGTATTTCTGAAAAGCTTTATGTGACTGTTTCCCAACCCTGATTCAGTCCACTTAAACCCAGCTGTATTTCAGATGCTCAGTGAAACTGTACTTATAATGCATATAGTTTACATATAATCCACAAAAAAACCTAGATGCATTTGAAGATCTTTTTCGGTAAATGGCTTTAAGTTATTTGTACAAACACACAGATGGGATTTCTGCTGTCTTCTTAAGGCCACTTTCTGCGGAGACCTCTCCATTAAATCTCTATAGCTCTTCTCTTCTGGTGATCCCCAGTCAGCAGTGGGATTGTTGTACTGCATGTAATTCCTGTATGCTACAGCTGCACACTGAGGTGTTCTGTGTGACAGCATCATCTAAGCCATATCAATGTCACCTTATCAGTATAAACTGAGATACCTCAATTGGACCTCAAGGGACAAGATTGTGCACTAATTTTGTAATACAAAGTAGGTACTAAAAAGGAGGCTGGAGAATTTAAATTTTCTGCTTCCAGCTTAAGCAACACTAACTCTCAGTCTTCATCTGAAAAACGATGTGAATTAACCCATTCGGAGTTCATAGGCCAATAAAAAATGTGAATAATACACTTTGAACTGTCAAAAGAGTAACAATTGCAATAATTAACTTATAAAAATATTTTTAAGAAATCAGAAAGAGGGACTAATCATGCAAATGTCCTACTCTGGGATTCATTCTGTTTATTTATACAGGTTTCCTATTATATTCTCATCTAATGCACTGGATGTGTGCTTGTGAGGACACAAATACTTGCAAAGCTTACCAGATAAGCTATGTGTTCTCTTCAAACAGCAAAACATTTATTTATGGTAAGATTTGCTAATTACATTTGGACTCAATGTTCTTAAAGATCTTTTACAATGTAAATAGTTCTATAATTCTCTAAGTCACACATCCTACTTTAGTGAGATATGTCATCAGACTATACTAAGACAAATTTTTGGAACTGTTAATTAAAATTCAACAGCCACAGAGAAGCTGGGGAAGAAACACAGATCACTACAGTTACCTTGTGGCATGCCAATACTTCCTTTTAATCACAATGCTTTAATTTTAAAATCCATGACATCACAGGCCCTAATTAAATATCCTTTAAGCAGGAAGGGAGATAAAAAGAAAAGTAAAGCAGTTAATTCAAAATGAAAAAGTAATAAAGTCAATACTAAAACTCACCACAGTTTTGTTTACTACCCTAAATCCTTACTATCCCAAAACACAATAACAGCCATAAAAACCTTGTGGCTACTTATTTTTTTCCTATACCTACATGGCAGAGTAAGGGATAGATGATTTCAAACAATGGTAATCCACAAGAAAGCATCTTTGACATCATGTTCAGGTTTTGCGTACCCTGATAAAGTTACTCCATTGCAATGGTTTGGGGAGTATCTTGGAAGGCTGGATGTTGTTTGTTTTAAAACCATCTTGATGATTCAGGTATTCTGTAACAATGAGAAATTTCAAAATAAATTAGTGCTATGCATTGACTTTCATATATGACAGACATACTTCTACAACACAGAAGGCTGACCTTACACTTTACTGCATATGGGTGAAGCGAAATCCTTTTCCCCACAAGTTTTTCTATTTATCTTTAACTGCTTTCCTACCAGATTAGTGAGCTGAATTAGCTCAAAAAGGAATCAGATAAGTGCCAGAGCTTTCAAACAAAAAACAGATACAAAATAGTGATCTGCAAATGCCTTTGAAAATATATTTCATGCATTTTATAGATACATAGCATTCTCTAGAATGATATTGCTCCAATATATTTTTTTTAGATTCTAAATTTTATACATTCTTTTGTCCATTTTAGTAAATAGATTTTCTCTGATACAGTCTTTCAAGCTGAAATTGGTTCTAGTAGATATAAACACTCTGGTAGGAAAAAGTAGACTATAAAAGATAACATTCAGAATGTATTTCCCTTAACTTCCCATTAAAGCAAGTGAAGAAAGCAGGCAGGAGATCTTCAGATAAAATACTATGTGAATTGAAAAGAATCTATCCTTATTTGAAGCAACTGAGAAGCTCACACAATGAAATACAGTTCATAGAGATGAAAAGGTCACATATGATGTCAAACCTATACTTTTAATGTTTGAATTAAACAAGATTTCTCTAAGTATAATCATATAAAATAAAGGTGAATTTGCAGAAGCAATTGAACTAGGTCTGTTTTATAAAAGCAATGTTTCTTAATTAAATTGGGTATTCAGGAAGGCAACCCTGAAATTAAAAGTATTTAGGAACATACAAATGCCAAGACTGGCAGTTCATTAGCTTTAACAGTCTCTTTGAGATAAGATTTATTTTTAACTTCTGCTTGTAGTGGGTCTGATGTCATTAGGAATGCTGCAATTTAAAAAAAAAACACTCTCAAAAAGCTTTGAGAAAGCAGAGAAAAATATGATTTATAGGGGTTAAGTAATCCTTTAAAAGGTGTCTCTTGGAAAAGAGATAAAAAACTCTAATGACTGTGGAGTATATTACAAAACTGTAATGAAGCATGTAAGGGGCATGAGCCTGTAATAAAAATAGTATGCTGGGTTCATCGGTTGAAAACAAACCAGAATGGTTGGAATTATGATTTTTTTGTTATGGGAAAAAACAAACAAAACAAAACAAAGAAACATAAGGAAAAAATATTTTGAACGTATTTTCCCATTCCAAGATGGTATCATGGCTTTATTTAATTTTGATATTGGTACTATTTCATATCTTATTAAATGTCTTGAAATGGGGAGTGAGAGTGTTCACACTTTAACCATACAAAGAAATATTGATGGATCTCTTTTTCTTTATACAGCAGCAGATATTGTTTAGCAGTCCTTCACAATTCAGTCCTCCAAACTGAATGGGTGTGGCACATTTAACCTCACTTCCCAGTCCGCCAGAATCCTTAATTATCTCTAAAAATGCTTTGCTTTATCTCATTTTCTGGACAGGTCTCCCTGTCTCCACTTTGAGCTCCTTGTTCTTTCATATACAGGATGAGATCCAATTTCGCCTACCAAGGCCTTTCAAAACCACATATTTTATCTTCCATATTCTTATAGGTACATTCATACTGCAGGGAGAAGTTTGGAAGATCCTGCTTTTTTGTTTCCCACATATGTTGCTGTGTAAAATAGCTCTTAATTTTTCCCTGCTAAAATATGTGGTCTGTCCTTAAATTATTGTGATACTAACCCCATTATCATATATTCTGTAGTCTTTGAGAGCACAGAGCAAAATATTTTGTTCTTCTGAGGACCTTTTATTATTTTTATGAGAAATGCTGAAGGTCTGAATTTAGTTTCAAAGGTCACTGATTCTCAGATTGCAATATTGTTAAGTCTAGTAACAGCAGGAAAAGTATGCTGTTGCTGTGTGTGTAAATGTCAAGTCGGCTGCTGTTGGGATAAAAAGCATAAGCATAACCAAAGATCTCTGCATGGGTATAAAATAAATTAAATAGAAGATACTTATAGTGATTTCTGCACTAAGAAACAAGAATAAGTATGAAGTGCTGATTTCAGTGGCTAGACAGTGTCATCCTTGGGCCAGTTCCCTTCAACATCTTCATTAACAACCTGGACACAGGACTTGAAGAAATACTAGGTAGGTTTGCCAAAGACACTAAATTGGGAGGAGCTGTCAACTCCCTTGAGGGCAGAGAGGCCCTCCAGAGAGACCTTGACAAATCAGAGAGATCACTAACCGTATGCAGTTTAACAAGGGGAAATGCTGGATTCAGCACCTGGGACAGGGCAATCCTGGTTGTGCGTATAGACTGGGGAATGAGATGCTGGAAAGCAGTGCTGCAGGAAGGGACTTGGGGGTCCTGGTCAGTGAAAAGTCGAATATGAGTCAGCAGTGCCCTGGCAGCTAGGAGGGCCAACCCTGTCCTGGGGAGCATCAGGCACAGCATTGCCAGCTGGGCAAGGGAGGGGATTGTCCTGCTCTGCTCTGCTTTGGGGCAGCCTCACCTTGAATATTGTGTGCAGTTTTGGGTGCCATAACAAAAAAATACATTAAGCTATTATAGAGAACCCAAATGAGGTCTACAGGGACAAGACTCAAGGAAATGACATGAAGCTGAGTCAAGGGAGGTTTAGGTTGGATATCAGGAAAAAGTTTTTCATCCAGAGAGAGGTTGGACACTGGAACAAGCCCCCAGGGAAATGGTCACTGCACCAAGCCTGTCTGAGTTCAAGAAGCATTTGGACAATGCTCTCAGGCACATGGTGTGATTCTTGAGGATGGTCTGGTGCAGGGCTAGGAGTTGGACTTGATGATCCTCATGGGCCCCTTCCAACTCAGCTGATTCTGATTCTCTGATTCTATCCTGGCCAGTGAAGATATATTGTTTGGTCTCATCAGATTTTGATCTTCTGTTGTTCGTCAGAATTTGTCACCAGTGATATTCTGTAGCATATATGGGGCAATTATATTTATCAAAAAAGACAAAGCGCCTTTTCTTGGCAGAAAATTGAACATACACCCTATAATCCTAAAAAAAATCTTTTCCTTTAAACAACACTGTTTTATGCCAAGTATTCCTCCCAGATCCTAAGGAGAAAGAAGGCAAAATGAGAGGACATAGTACAATGAAGTATTGTAGATTTTCCAGTTCTTTAGCAGTATAGCCGTACTTCCACTATCTTTTTATAAAAAATCATGGGTTGTATAGCATCTAATTCCCTAGCAAGACACATTTTTGCAACTGAGCCCATCAGTCTCTGTGAAAATATATTTTAAAAAGTGCAAAACATGTGAATAGGCAGTGACAAGTGAGGGGAAAAAAGTATGAGAAGCAGCTCTATGATACTAAGCTGAGACAAGAAGGAGGAGGAAGAGATCCAGTTGACAGAACAGAGAATCCTGCAGCTCCTGGAGGACATCATAGTGAAGCACGTTGTCTTCCTGCAGCCCTTGGAGAACCATGGAGGAACAGATACCTACGCTTCAGCCCATGGAGAACTCCACGCCACAGCAGGTGGATGTGCCTTGAAGAAAGCTGCAGGTTATGGAGGGAGGACCAGAAAGCCATCCTTGAATTTTAGGACATAATGGCAGAGTAGGTGAAAATGTCAAAGAGCTGCTAACACTTATCTGCTCTCTCTCCAATTATTGTCATAGGTAAGAAAGAAGACAATATAGGAATTAGAAGCCTAAATACTCAGAGAAATTTAGCTTGAGATTCCCATTCTCCCTGCATCCCCCCAGTTTAGTCTAATATGAAATGAAATTCAGTATAAAGTTCTTAAGCTTTGATATAGAATAGATGCTTTGTAGAAAATAAGGAATGAGGATAACTCTTGTCACCCTACTTTTTTTTTTCTTTTCACAGAACTAAAAAATAAAATTACTGTTTTCTAAGGACTCATGGAAAACAATTAGTAGAGGTTGTGAGAATGAAGAGTATAATTAATCTGAAATGAGAATATAATTTAGGTACCTCAGTTGTTTGCAAGTTCTTTACCAGGAACACTAGCCTTTTAAACAGACTTACGACACAGTGGTTATCTCTGGCAATAATTTAGTATGTATAGTACATACATCTTTGAATAGCTCTATCTGTTTTATAGTTATGACTTACATTTAAAATTTGAAAATAAATATTTGTGATTCAGATCATTTACAGTTCTGAAGAATTCCAGTTGTTGACAGTTTTCACTGTCTCCTGAGGGCAGGAAAATAGTCTTGGTATCAATACTGAAATAAATTACTTGGAAAAATATTTTCCTTTATTCTTTTCTGTCTATTCTAACAGGCACAGCAGCAACACCACTGCTATGAGTCTGAGTTGCCCAACCACTCATGGATGGCAGACTTGCAGTGGCTGGGGGTTTATTTGCACACATTTCTGATGCTGGTTGTTAACTGTTGTGCAGAAGGATCTGGAAACTATTTTCACAGGAGGACACTCCCAAATTGCTTCACTTGTTTCTGAACCAGAGAACTAAGCTAGCATTGAATTTCTGAGAAATTGCTATATTATTCCCCAAACTCATTTCCTTGAAATGAATTTTACTTTAAACTAAAGCACTTATTACTCCATGATATAATCTTGTTGTTCAGGGTGTTATCTTATAAACACAATAACGTATTCTAGTAAGTAAATATAACACCCGTTTCAAGTAGTATAAATCACTTGGCTTTAGTTCATGGATCAGAACACCTGTAAGGGATGTAGTTTACAATATATATATACAGCATGTGGTAACTGGCCACAGGTCTGGGATTCTTTCTGAAATTAAATTTTGCTTTGAAATTTAGCTCTTGTCTTTTCAAGTGTGTCTTTATCAAAGCAATCAACTATTTGTTACCTGTACTTCAATGAAGAACAATAAACAGTGGCTGACCATCACAAAACAATTCTAATAAAAATAATGGTCTGAGCCCCCTGTGTATTTCAGAGGGTCTGAAATAAAGCCACAGTTCTCCAGGGTTCTTCTCAGCCTGGAGAAGAGTGGATTCTGGGGAGATCTTATAGCAGCCCTCCAGTATCTGAAGGCAGCCTACCAGAAAAAGGGAGATGGGCTTAGCACAAAGGCAGGTACTGATAGGAAAAGGGTTAATGGCTTTAAAACCTAAAGAGTATAGGTTTAGTTTGGATATTAGAAAGAAATTTTTTACCATGAGGGTTGTGAGACAATGGAACCTATTGTGGATGACCCATCCGTGGAAGTGTAATACTACTGATTCTGAGAAACCATAATCCAATGACTTTGGTTTCTTTGGTTTCATATATATGTTCAAATCAGCAATATTCTTTATAGTAACAGTCTTGGCACTTAAATGTCATACATACACAATTTTTATAATTTTTTAAAACTTCTTTCATTTGGGATTTTTTTTTGTTTTTTATTTCTTTCTCTCAACTTTGACATTAATTTGCAAACCATGAAATAGTTACAGTTAAGGATTCTTCCCTAAATATAATTTTGAATTATAAAAATGGATAAATAACAAAATTGTGAAGACAGAGCATTTCACACTGATTTTAAAGTAAGAATTAGAGTTAGATATGGAAAATTCGGAAATTTGAAATCAAAATTATGGAATGGACAGTTTTAAGGGATTTTCTTTGTATTTCTGTTATACAGATAATGATCTCAATTCTTACCGAATATGTCTTCTGAAAATAGATATTAAAAGTTGCTACTTTAGATAACAAAAATACTTCCAAAATAAGGAAATTAATTTATGATGAAAATAAAATATTCTAAATATTCAATATCCAGTACAAAGGATTGCCCTTACACATTAAGCTTTATGGAGATTTCTAGTCTCACAGAAACACAGGAGGATTTTTCAGCTGACTAAAAAGTCTTTAAAAACAGATTTATCTTTGAAGAAGATGATAAAGATTAGAAAATCACACACACCCACACTTACTGTATCTTTGTTACTAAGTATTAGATTGCTTGTGTGGGTGAGTATATTTCCCATTCACACAGAGAGACACACCCCTTCCCCCTGCAAACGGCTGTGTGATTTCGGGTTTTAAAGAAGGGACTTTCTATTTTCTGTTCAACAGGTTTTGGTTCTCAGAGTCAAGGGGTCTGTTTCCTAGATCTGAAGGTAATAAGATTAATAAAATATTTGGTAAAAATTGTCCAAATTATACCTTCATTTGAGCTGTTTAGTCTAATTTGGGCTGCTTACATACAACCTTTTTTCTAAATATTATGTCAACTAAAAAATAATTACGTCAATGACAGCTCTTTTGCTGGAAGACACCTGTGGCATATTTAGTACACACCTATGACATGAATTTTTTATTAAAGGTTGGTTTTTTTTTAAGAAATCTCTCTTACATTTAACGTTTCCAATTATTGAACTCTGGATTAATTAAAGTATGTGAAAAAACACTCATGCTAACCAACACCTCACTTTCAAAATATCAGCTGCCACAAAGATATTTGGGTTCTGTCTAGATAATACTCATCTGTGCAGGAAAACTGTAGGTATAACAATGAAAATCGATTTTCTTTTATAAGAGTTTATATTTCTACAAATATCATTCTTATACAAGCATAGTAAAATTTAATATAATAATAATAATTGTTTCTACAGATTTTGACTGCTAAAAAGATAAGAAACCTAGAATAGAAATTTACCTAAGCTTGTTTGCTTTACAAGAGAATTGTGAGAAGTGGAATGTAGCCAAGAACATGGTGAGAAACCCATTCCAAAATTACCAACTTAATAGCTTATTATGATTCGACTTGATGAAATTAGAACATCGTTAAGTGTTGTCAGTAGAAAACACAGTTTGATCAAACAGTGTTGAACTGAAGGACAAAAAGGCTTGGTCATTTTTTGGATTTCTGGAGGTTGATATTGGAAGCATAATCACTACAAATATAGGGAAATAAATTTATATTGATTCCTCAGCCCCATAAAAATGTCCAGTAGAGGCTTTGTTTGTAAAAGGTATGTAATAAATACACACTTAATTAAATTACAGACACATACTTTTGAATGGACAAATCATAAACTTAACCTCTGGAAAGTCAGTACATCAATCATAATAGAAATTATATGAGCAATAAATGAAATTGCAAGCTGGTTTTAATTAAAAGGTAATAGTGCAAATATGTCATGTATACTTTTTCAAGATCATATTGCAGTGCTTCTGCCAACTATAAATACTATCAGAAAAGCTGAACATAAATACCTTTCATTGCACTTAGCTTGACTACAGCAGTTTTCACAGGAAGCACTTAAATAACCAGCAGTATATCAAAGTTCCTATCAGGCTTTCTGGATTGCTACTTGGAAGTTACTAAAATGTATGAACCACAGTCTAATGTAAAGTAATTTGGTATGAAAAAATATGTTGGGCATATATGATACCCTATCCATAATTCCTAACTTGCAAAATAAGAAAATAGCCATCCTATAAGTGTGCAAATTTCAGCATATGGAATATCTACACCAAGCATGCACCATAAATTCAGGTAGAAATTACGATCTATTAAAAGGCTGATAACTGAAGAGAACAGAGCAGATGCTAGGGCTGCAGCACATCACAACAATGCTTTGTCCTCATCTGACAGGACTCTATTGAGATGGAAGATTCACTTTAACCTTAGTCTAAGTAGTGACTAAGAGCACATACATTTAAATAACCTTCTCCAGGTCTTTCAATTTCTTCTCTTTTCTTTTAGAATAGGGAGAATGTACACTAGAGACTGCAAAGACACTAAGCAGTGACTAAAGGAACTTGCCTATCAATTGTTTAAAGGTGAGTGGTTTAAAATTCCCACCATCCCTCTTTCCTTTTCCTTTGGAAAATCTAAAATGTTTGCATCAGAAACAGTAGGGTAATCTATCAAAATATCCAATTTTGCCTATGAATTATGTGGAATAAATATTGTTCTCCATAATGTCCTGATTTTACCCTTTTAAAAACTTGGCTTTTAGTGGGAATATTTGGTTATTTAATTTTGGATATTTAGACTCAGTGAAAACTAAGTTCTCCACTTTTCAAAAGTAGTTTTTTAGTAATTGATTGTGAGGATTGCTTCTTCAGCAATATGTTTTAAGTTATTGCCAAAATATAGTAGTGAAATTTGGATCACAGGAAAAGTCTATAACAAATTAAAAGAAACTGACCTGATTTGTACAATAATGTACAGACATATAAACACATAATTAAATATGAGTATTTTATTCCTGTAACCAAACCATCTTAGTTTAATTTGCTTAAAACCATAGAAATATTGCAAGTAATATTTTCAATTACAGCTCATAGAAGGAAGCACTGTTACTTACTTAGGAGAGAAAATCATATTAGAAACAATATGCCAGCCAAAATATTTTCAGAATCAATATGGTTTCAAATAGACTTAAATACTTTCTCCTCAAACTGCCAAGAACTATTCTTACATTGTGGAACAAAAGTGAAAAAGATGACAACTAAATAAAATGTTTAATTTGATTGTTTGTTTGTGAGTTTGAGTTTTAATTTTTTTTTTTTGCATTATTTTATTTTATTTCTAACACAAGATATATTTATCGTTTAATATATTAATTAACCCTATCAGAAGATATTCAGGTTTTGATTTGGGAAGTATATAAAATTTACAACACTTTTTATAGACGTTAGTAGCTAGAATGTAACATGAAACAACTATCTGGTAACACATTTTTAATGTCATTTTTTTAAAAAATAAACTAATTCACAGAAAGGTGTGTTTCAACGTTGAAATATAAGTTCAAATTTCTAGCTGGGCATCTTTTTTTCATAGCTCTAAATATGATTTCGTTTGGTGGGAATGCTGTTAAAGAGAATGGTGTTTCAGAATATTTGGTTTTCATAGGACATTATCATCTAGAATACTAGGGAAAAAATCACTGAAATTAAAATTCTCACCTATTTCAGATGTGACCAAGCAATGATTGTACCCCTTTGCTTCTAGATACTTAGGACTAATCATTTATTTACAGCAGAATTCCTTACGTGTCCTTGTAAATGTGGCATTTTTTGTAAATACTTTGACTTCTATGAAGATTACTGGAAACCAAAATCTATAACAATCAGTATCAGAGCATTACAAATTAATTCACCAGGTAAAAGAACTAGACAGTAGACGAACAGATGCACTTATTTTTTCAAGTCTACATTCTCATAGGGTGGTTACTACTTTCGAGCAAGATGGCAGAAATAAACATATGAGCATGTTGCTCTCAAAAGTCTGGATGAGAAGTGTGAGTGTTTTCTGGGATTCTGGAAATAATACAAGATGTTCTTCGATCAATGTTGGGAGAAAGAGAGGAGAAGTATAATGGGAATACTATTTTATGTAGTGGTTTTGTCTTCTATACACAACATCACAAATGCTTTATAATATTCTACAAATGATAGAGCAGACAATTGGATCATTTCTGGAAATTTTTGCCAGTGTTCCAAAAAAAAAGCTTATGGAAATATTAGCCAAAAAAAAAAAAAGTTTATCCAAAAAGCATTAAATTACAGATTGTAAAGGCTATTAAAAATGCAAAAATTGCCAATGGGAAGCTAATAGGTGGCTAAACATGTACCCACATGATATGTGTGTCTAAACAAATACTCTAATACTAAAAGCCATTAATTCTTTATATCATAATCTTATCCTCTTTCATATTTTAAATGTGAATGAAAAACATAATTAAGCAGTCTGTACATATATCTCAGGATCATCTTACATATAAAGCAAATATTTTTGCAGTGTTTTTTTTAAGTTCTGTTGACTGCATTACACATTTATTTGCATGTTTTTTTGCTTCTTTCTGCTATCAATACTGTGCTGTTCATGCCATCTACATAGAGTATGATTTCTGTAACTTAAGTTAATGTATTTAATCTTTAGGATCCCTTTATACTAAATTGACAGAAAAGTAATTGATTTGTTCCACCTAAAATTGATTCTTTTGGTAAAGGTCACCTCACCTGGAGAAAACATTTTTCTGCTAGGATTCAACTCAAGGATTGAAATAATTGAGAAGACTGGTAGGCACTGGAGCATGGAGAGCCCTTCAGCCTCTGTGGATATGTACTATAGAATAAAATTATCAACTGTCTAAACTTTATTGACTGAACTGAACAGAATTCTGACTATAATCTCTTTCATGTGCAGATATCCCCTTTAAAGACACACGGTAAGATGAATCTCACCTTCTGTTCTGTGCAGGTATTTGTATTTCTATTGACTGTTTGGAAAACCTAGAAGAATTTCAGATGTCTAAAGTTAGGTGACACAAAGCCCATTCTCAATACCAAGAAACCCCTCCCTATAGCCTGAAAACCCCACAATGCTGCCGTTCTGTAAAATTTGCCTAAGCAATGACTATAGCATTAGCTAAGGTTGCAAGATATCTGCACATGGATAGTTTTCAAGGTATTCTTCACAGAGGAATATTTCAAGACACATTATTCATCCCTTCAATGAATAAAACTCCCAAAGTGTATAATATTTTTGAATTTAGCACTCTTCCTGTTACAATTATTTAACTTTGCATGGCTTAATTAAAAAGAGTCCAAATCAGAGAAAGATTAGTAAACCCAGATAGGAAAGAAAATCAGAAATTGGTTACTCAGAGTGTGAGTAGGAAGACAGGGAAGGATTTAAAAGAGTTAGGAAACTAAACAGAAGCAGTGACAATGAGAGACGTCATGTGAGTTTCCTGTAGGGATTATGTATTATTTAATCAGTGGCAAAATTATAAGAGCCTGCACATTTGATGTCTCACCACGGGAACACAATAGCCATTGTGCATGCTCATAATTGCCAAAGTAACGTGGCAAAGAGAAGGAAATATACAGAATAGCACAACTGAGTGATAAGACTTTTTCAATAATTGAAATTCAGGTGGTGAGTTATTCAAATAACCATTTTTATACTGTAAAGGAGCAGATATAGACAATTAGGTAAATTGCATGTATGTATCACTTGCACTCAGAAACTGACTTGCAGAAAAGTACAGATACTAGTTTGGATCAAAAGATTCTGAATGTCACATAAGAAAATATAAAAATGCTAATCAGAACATTTGGGTGAAGTACCAGGATCCAGGGATCAAGAAACCTGTCAAGGCTGAAAAAGCACAGCTGAATCCTCACAAGCTAAGCCTATGCTAACAACTTAACTACGAATCAGAGTTTTGTCTATTACTGAGGGCAACTCTGTGGAAAAACCTGCATTCATACTATTAAATCATAAAACTCCCTTATGCTCCAAGACATCACAGATACATCCACAGTGCCTTTTGGGGGTCATCCATAGCCACTGTTAACTCCCCTGCTGTCCACAGAAATGCTTTAGGAGTCTGTAAGAGACACAAGCTTTTCAGGAACCATTCCAGCAGACTAACAGATTACGAAATAGTGTCCAGGAGCATTTCCAAGAGCTTTATTTAATAATAATGATGCAACCAAAGGCTTCACTATTGATGTTGTTTACCATTCCATTTACTTTTTAACTCTTTACTTCAAGATTAGGCAGCTTTGCACAACCATGAATTCAATAAGCCTCTCTATCTGGTCATTCTGTGATTTCTCAGTCTGATGTCCTTGAATATTAAGTGTGTATCTTGCTCTCAATTAATAGCTTTCCTTTTGGCATGCTGTTTCTCTGTACACTCGGGTATACTAATTGGAAACCACTTCCTATATGTTACACCAGTTCATAATCCCAGGCTTACTTGTGAGGTGTGAAGACTAAGGTATGGCTCAAGAAGGCTTCATTAGAAATGCCTGATAGTGGACTATATGATTTTCATTTTAAGTTGCTTAGCAACCTTTCTCTGGTGTCAATCCCTGCATACAGATTGGCAAAAGGATCTACAAAGGAAAAACATAATCAACGAAAGGGAGAGAGATCTGAAAAAATCTGCATGTAAGGGAATCCAGTCATTAAACTTATTTTTGTGAATTTGTTCATGCCTGTTCATTTTTTCACTGATTATTAGTAGAAGAGCAAAGATGCCATTGTGGTCTGTGCACCTCTGCTGCTTAAGATGATGTCAGGAATGAATGGACCTTAAAAAAGAAAAAGAAAAGGATTTGTGTCATGACAGTTGCAGACTGAAGGATGCAAAAAATCCACCCACTCTTCCCTCAAACTTCCTGATGGGCTATCTAGTTATTACTGCATGCTTTTTAGAAAGGAAATTTTTGAGAGTTAATAATGGGCTCATTTTTAATGCTGTCCAGCTTTTTTTTCACATTGGTACAAGTTCCATAAATGAAGAGCTGTGGAGTTCTGGAAACTAGAACTTCTCTACAACACAGACTCACGTATTTACCATAGCCTTGAAATTAAAGACACTTTTTTACTTGTTTTAATTTGAATAATTATATCAAAGGCTGAATTTGTAGAAAATCTTGCATAATTTTCTTCAAGCATAAATATCTGCATATAAATAGTGTATTGTGCCATAGGATATTATCAAAATTATCTCTTTATGGTGATGTCTATGTACATCTGGAGTCTAGCAACAGAACCAACATACCCGAGGCAGTGTAAAATAATCAGCTGCTCCCAAACAAAGACAAAATGTTGTACCTCTCTTTGGCTACCTTTTGATAAAGGCCATATGTAGTTCCCTTATGCATTCAACTAGTCTTAATGCTTTGAAGTACTGTTTTTTACAGGCATGGGAATGGATCCTTGGATGAACACTTATAAAGCACAGAGAGCTCACTCTAGCTTCAAACACTTCCCTCTCAATATGTGACTCCCATGGTTCTCATCTTGGATGTCTTTTCGGTGTATTCATTAATAGCATAAGGAAATTTAATTTGAAAATTTCCCCTCTTCTTTTATTGTACAAGATTGAATTTGGCAACTGAAGCCAGTGATCAGAACAAGACACAATACCCTTCAATCATCAGACTCCAAAAATTTACACTAATGGTGTGGAAAGGATTGTGAGCAGGAGGATAAAAGCTACGAAAGTATTAAATCTCTCATAAACCCCTCTTTTTTTATTCCTTTGGTATTCCACATGCTGGAGGCATATAGACTCAATTGCTGATGACTACTGAAGGAAAAGGCATAAATTGGGATTTACCTCAGTAACATTTTGATTTCTTAGTCTTGTGTCTGAGTCTCTGACTTCTACCTCTCTGTCTGTTTAAGTATTCCCATACCTTATGTTGCTACATATTTTGACTGGTTTTGCTGCAAGAGAAAGTGAACTCACGTAAACTTGGGCTGATGATGAAGAACTTATGGTGCTGACCACCTAAAGCAAACACTTCCTGCTCAGGGTAGATGAATCAGTGCTGGCTTCTTGAGGCTTGTGGGCAGCCATCCACAGTGATGTGCCACTGGGAGCTTGGTCCATATTACTGATTATCCATGGAACTTGAGCAGTTTACCTGTGTTGCAGGCCGTTAGTGACCCTCCATGGTCACTAAGGCCGCAAAGCCTGAGTTCGGGCTCCCTAGATCCCTGGCGGATGAAGAGCTGAGCCTCAGTGGTGACCTCGCAGCAGGAGCTGGTAGCGGCAGAGAAGAGACGCAGGCTCTCCAGGTAGGGTGGAAGGAGTTTATTGAGGAAGGTCACAAGAGGAGGAGGTGGAAGGGAGGACAGCGCTCAAGAGCCCCCAAGAGCTCTGTGCAGCGGGTTATAAAGGGCAAGGCGAGGGGAGGAGTTTGGCCTCAGGGACCAATCGGTACACAGTCTGGGGAGATCGACATACATATTAGCAAATCACGTTACAACGAAGGAGGGAAGTACAACTCAACAAACCAATCAGGTAGAATCAACCATTAAACAAAGATGAACTTTCTAGAACAATTCCCTTATATAGAAAGAACAAGGGAGGAGTCCTGAAACTGGGATCCGTCCCCTTGGGTGCTACCATCTCAGGCTCCAGGGGGTTTTCTGGGGCGTACCACAACTATTCATCTTCCCAGGGCCCTGGTTGATCCTCAGAACCTGAGGGAACATCCCGTGAGGGCGGCTCCACCAGAGCTACCTCCACATACCTGGTCAGACGAATGCTGACGCCACTTCAGGAAAGGTCAGGTATTGCTGTCAGGTCTGTGAAGAGATTTTGTCACTGTAGAAATCTGTCAGTAATGTATTCCTGCAATAAGTGCTATCAGGGAAGGCATTTATTGCATGCAGGACTTCTGACTCCTAAATCCTTATCCAGTATACAATATGATGACCATGAATGAAGAGGAAACTGTACCTGTATATCTTCCCAGGCCCACTCAGAACATCTTTCATATGTTTTTTTTTGACAATCCCATCTACCCCTAGTTATGCCCTCTCCTCCAGTCTGTGTCTTGTATTACAGGTCTTCTTCCACCTTACAGGGCAAAGTGGGAAAACACCACCATCCTCCATGCTACTCAGTATAGTAGTGAGAGAGTAGTAGTGAGAGACTAATCTTCAGCTGCCAGCATCTGTGTGCTCTTAGAGCAAGAAGCTAAGCATGTAAATCATCAACCACACTGCACTACAGAGAGCAACTGTAATGCTTATTGCCTGAACATATGTGATATCTGCACGATCTACCTCATTGGTTTTGGCTGTGACAGATGGGAACTGTGGTGTCCGGGTGTGCTGGGTTTTGTAAACTTTCTGCTCCTGTAAGACTAGGAGCTGTGACTCATCTCTCACAATTGTCTTAGAGACACAGCAGCTTTTTTCCATGAAAACTGAATCTTCTACTTTCTAGGTAGTTCACCTGGGGTTAGGAGAAAGAGGTTTTGCTAGCAGAGAAGGGAAAATAAACCTCTAAGGTTTGTGGGTTTTGCAAAGCAGGGTAATGATGGATTTGAACAAGGAGAAAGACTGAGCAGAAACGTGGAGGGAATGAGCAGGAGGAGGAGGTTTAAGTGTGATGCCCTGCAGCACTTCTCCTTCATGTTGTTGTGTTGTCATCTTGATAAAGCTGAGTCACCTGAATCACTCCAGCTGAGGGCTGTCTATCCATAATATCTTTCATGGTGTAAATAGGGAAGTAGGATGTCTGCCTCTAGGCAGCTATCTCATGATTAGTTTTGGAAAAGCACTAGCCAAAACTGAGATCTTTATTTTTAGGCAACTGAATCACATCCCAGCAGAAACTAATGTGGAAGTACAATGAGTGGTCATTGTGAACCAAAGGATTACCCCGCAGTCTATCTCTCAAATTTCCTACAACGAATATGCGAAGAATACTTTACAGGATCACAAAAATATGGTTGAGGTACTATGGAACCATGAAGGAAAATAATCATGAGGAAAAAAAACAGAGAAAATAACCATTATGAGTTTTACAATTAGCAGCTGAGGGGAACTACAAAGTCTCCGAGTCCTACTTAAATATGGCACGTAAGAAATGTTATAAGGTGATGTCAATTAATGCATTATAGATGCTGTACAGCCATCACATCTCTTATTATCACATTTTCATTTGCTGCATTGGCTAGAGTCTGGAACACTGACATTTAAAACTAATCTATTGGGAGAAGTGCTTCTACGTCTAAAATTAAAATTGCGTGTGTATGTTTCAGGAGTGCAGTTGGGAAGCAAGATATTGTCTAGCATCTAAATATGTAATTAAACAAAGGCTCCTTAATTATACTGTGCTCGTTAACTCATACCTATTATAAATGCCCATCTTTAAATATTTATGTGATTGAATTCATGTTGCTGAATAATGTACTTCAAATGACTTCTGTTTAAAAAAAACATTACTGTGCATATTGCCATTGTAAATGTAGTGAGGTGGTAATAACTCAATGTATTTCCAGGCTTAGGTTTGGTTTTTTTTTTTTTTAAGATGGACAACTGCAAATTATATTAGTCTAATTTTATGTCAAGTTTTATATTAATGAGTATGACCAAAAATGCTCTGTAATAGGGAACCATGAGATTTATTTGAGGGGACTGTTGTCAATAGAATGTAATTTCAGCTTTTGTTCAAAGCAAGCCTTGTCCTTGCAGATCTGGAAGCCTCAAGGCAGGTAAGTGTTTCTCCTGTCTATTTTTCAGTATATCCAATCTTGTTTTCAACTATATTGAGGAGATATATTCAGTTACGTATATGATACATTCAGATGATAACAGTTAAGCTGTTATAATCCTGCTATTCTCATGTCCACAGCATCAGAAGAAGACTTCATTTGTTAGTTTCTCTCTTCTTTGTGAAAAGGCGTGAAATACAATTTGCAAGTTAGACTCAAATTTGTTCTTTGGCTATAATTGCTGTATAACAGGGTATGAGTTCCGAGCTTTTGGGCACACCCAATGCACTTAAGTCATTAATTCTTGGGGTGGTCCAGAAAATCCCGGTGAAGCTTTCTTCATAGTTGAGATAATGGACTGACTGAAGAGAAGTTTATTGACTGAAATCTTAGTCATCTTCCCAACAAAGTCTTTTACTAATTTGCAGAGGACATCTCCAGGTCAGAATGTCAAACTCTCCGTAAGATTTTCCCAGGCAAAATACTTTGTCTGTATCAGGCAGTATGTGCAAAGTATTGACCGACACCCTGGGTGAAAAAACTCACCTTTTCAGCAGCTCCAAATGGTTCCCGTGCAGAACTGACCAACCTTTGAGTTAATAAGGCCCTTGTAAATGGTCACTATAAAGTGTTCATGCAGATACAGAAATGGTCACATGTGGCAATCTGCCGTGCATTACTGAGGATAAGCAGGAGATGTTTCACATGTGGTTTAAGCAATGGATTGTACACATCCTGGTGTGATCATGTATGTCAGGAAGCAGCAAAGAGCAGGGCTGCTCCCTGAGGTGAGCTGGAGCCAAAGGTGACCCTAGCAATGGCAGTCATGGGCAGGACTAGTCCCATAGCACCCAATCTAGGCAAACAAAGCAGGGGTGAATGCATCTCTGGAGGATGCAGGTGAGGCTGCTGGGGCAACTATGCACTGTGACTGACCATCCTGTTTGAGATTCCCCATGTAGAGTTACTCTTCGCAAGGATCTCAGAAATCAGTCTTTGTTTTTTTGTTTTTTTGGTTTTTTTAACTTTTTAAAATTATCTTCATTTTCTTTCTTTTTCTCTTTTTTTCCCCCTCTCTTTTTTTTTTTTTTTTCTTTTTTTCCCCCCCCTTTTTTTTTTTTTTTTTTTTTACTTTGTCTTTTATTTGGAGCACTCAACTGCTGCTGAAAAAAGTTCTCTCTGATAAAGTGCATTATCAGTGTCAGCACTGGGTACCAAGGAGAAATCACTGGAGAAAGCCTGGCATGCAATCAGTAAAATGTTAACTAGCTCTAGCTATAAACCCAAAATTTCTCTTTTATTTGAGACATGTATATTTTTATAGGTCTCCTTCTGGGCAAAAAAATATCTTACCTGAGTACCCTAAGATATTTTTGTCCTTTCTTTTGTTTAGGTTTATGTGTTGCTAACAGACATCATTATTTCTTTATATTTGTATTTTCTGATTTTTCTTTTGTGAACATTCAATATTATTTTCCCTTTTTTTTACCATTCTTTCTGTAAATGAGGGATTTACTCTTTTTAGCATTTTATTTTTACTAGACAAATGTTTTCTATCTTATTATTTAAAAAGTGAACTAATTTTTAGTGTAAATTCTGTGAAGTATTAAGTAAGCAAATAAAGAATCCTGTGAATGTATGACACACCAAAAAAAGTTATTTCAACTTTTGAAACATAAATTGATGGAAATATAAATAATTATATCCATAATTCATATTCTGAAATAACTACACTGAGATGAGCTTGTTACAACTGTATATATATAATATTTCAGGGTAAAACTTCAATAATGTATAAATTATCTAAGGTTGCTGCTATGCTGTATTACTAAGCCTGTTATAAAGTTGTGCAAATAAAACCCACATGGAAATAAGAAACTGAATAGTAATCACACAGCAGAGCCAAATTCCCTCCCAAACTTTGTCAGCAGTACGTGCAGGTATCAAATACCAGGATGTATACTGCCTTCCTATTCTATTGATTTTTTTTTTAACTATTCCTTTTTTTTAGTTGATAGACTAAGAATAGAATGGAATTTCTGAAATAATAGATTTAACTAACACAAACTCTGTGTTTGTTATGATGTAACCCTTTTCTTCATAGGAAATTTCATACTTGTATCTCTAGGATTAGCAGGCTTTTTCACAATTCAGATAAAAAACCCAAAATACAAAGCTAAACTTAATTTTGTCTGTTTTGGGCTGTTTTGTTTTTTTTATTGTGCTTTGGATTTTTGGAGTGATTGGTTTCTGTTTTATCTTGGTCTGTCAGTGAAACAAAGCATGAAACAAAGTAACAATAAATTGTTACTTTCAGTCATCTTTAGATATCTAAGTACAGGTCTGTACATAGAATAGTTCAGGTGGAAAAGCTCCAAGTCCAACCACTTACAACACTGCCAAGTCTACCACTTAACTCAACCACTTCCCTGCACATCCTGTTTCAGTGTTTGACAATATGTTCAATGAAGAAATATTTACTAATATTCACTTTGAATTTCCCCTAGTCCAACTTGAGACATTTAATCTTAGTATCACTTGTTATTTGGGAGAAAAGACTGATCCCCACCTCACTGGAATCTCCTTTAGACAGTTGCAGAGGGCAGTAATTTGTCCCCTGCACCTCCTTTTCACCTCCAGGTGAAACAACTGCAGCTCTCTCAGATGCTCATTTCTCTCCAGCCACTTCACCAGCTCTGTGGTCCTTCTCTGGACATACTTTGGCACCTCAGCACCTTTCTTGTAGTGAGGGCTCTCACAGACAGAGTGAGATACTTCACTCATAAGAGCAAAACAACACTATACCTTTTTTGATATAAAAGAGTGCGTTGAACAACTTTAACGGTAAACGAAACCGAAGTTTAACACGACTTGATGATAAGATACACTTGATCATTTACTACAAAAGGTCAGATAAAACTATCAGCAAAACCCTCTCAGTAAGTCATAAAGTTTTGGAAGGAGCCCCTTGCTTTTTAAATGCCTTCTCAGAGAGTGGCCTATGTATGGCTGGATCCAATCCTAGTTACTGACTTGATCAGTAGCTTATGTCTAAGGGATTAGATGTGCAAAATCATTCCTTTATAAAACTCAGCTAAGATCCAAAAATTTAGCACACCATCAATCTCTTAAGAAGGATCTCTTGTGGCAAGGAATCAACCTCCAGGATCAGCCTTGAGAGGCATCCCTACTAAAAGGGAGATCCTGGTGTGCAGCCCAGGGCTGCCTGGGAAAGCTCAGTGGGTGCTGAGCTGTCACTACTTATAGAGTAATTATTGACCTATAGTTCTATCTGCATCGCAACGAGAGGTCTGGGTCACTGTCCCCAGACAGCCCTTAGCTATCACACTGCTGTTGTTCACCTTGTCACAGAAGGAGATCTGGACCTACCTTTCACAACCCGTGCTGCCTTGGTGTGATCAACTGGTTTTTCTGTACATGCCATGTGAAGGCACTCAAGATGACATTTTACACTGAAACAAGAGGCAATATAAAATAGGCCATTTTTTGTCTCAGCAAATCTGCTATTAAATGAAAGACCAAATTTGGGTACTAATTTTATTCATAGCCATCTTATGCCCATTTGTTCTTGCACCAACATTTTTCCTGTGCTTTTAATAACTTTTATTTTTATGCTCTACATTTTACTACTGCCTTTTCAAGCTTCATTTTATGCAGTTTAACAGTGCTAGTAGCCCTTATAGCTGCTATTCCTAACATAACTTTTATAGTCTCCTAATCAGTCAAGTCATCTTTCTCTGGGCACTGGTGTACATTGGGAGAAGAGTGGCTGGAAAGCAGCCCTGAGTAAAGGGATCAGTGGTGCAAATTGAAAGCAGGCTCAATGGGAGCCAGCAGTGTGCCCTGGCAGCCAAAATGGCAAAATGTATCCTGGGGTGCATCAAGGAAAGCATAACCAGCCAGTCAAAAGTGGTGATTATCCTGCATCCTGTATCAAGCACTGGTGCAGCCTCACCTGCAGTGCTGTGCGCAGTTCTGGGCCACACAGTGTTATGGTAGCCCAATGCATCCAGAGGAGCTGGAAGGAATGTCCTCTGAGCAGCAGCCGAGAAATCTGTCTTTGTACAGTTCAGAGATAAGGAGGTGGTCACTGCTAGACAGGTGGTCAATGCCCCAAGAGTGTCAGTGTTTAAGAAGAACTTGAACAATGCCCTCAATAACATGGTTTAACTTTTGTTCAGCCCTGTAGCAGTCAGGGAGTTGGACTGAATGACTGTTGTAGATCCCTTTCAAATGAAATAGGGTATTCTTTCTATTCTTTTCTTTCCTAAACCTTTGTATAAAAATTCTTAATATCTACTGAGAGTAGCAGGGTACTTTTTACACTTTCCCTTCATTTTTTCCACTTCTGTATTAATTTGGCAGAGTATAGTCATGGTCACGGAAGTAATATTCTACTGATTAGCTTTTAGTTAATCTAGTGGAAACTCACTCTGTAAGTTTCTATACACATGACCCCACTAAATTTTGTCCCACTTATATTACTGTATTTTGGAAGTTCATCTCATTATTCCCTTATATAATATTCAGGTCTTGTTATGTATTAATGATGTCTCCCAAGTAATAAGGGTAGAAAGAGTTTAGAAAAGACAGAAGCATTGACTGGTATTTTTCTATTTTATTAATGTGAAACAATGCAGACATAATAAACTTTAGTAAATATAAAATAAAAAGTCTAACATTGTTAGAAATAGTATCTTTCCTTAGTTAACCTGATTATCTTTTTAACTCCCACATTGTCCCTCCCAGTGTTACATCTGTTATACAGCATTTCTAAGAAGAATATGGGTTCCATTCATTCATTTCAGTGCTCTGCCTGAGGATACAGAACTATGACCCTAAGTCACTTCCTCCCCTAATTTTACACTTATGAGTTACAGAGCACAAGTTAAAAAGTCACATTTTAATTAACATCTGTTCTTATTGATGCAGACTTGGAAGTTTACACAGGATAGATTCAGTGTAATCCTTCCTAATGGATTTGATAAATACAAGAACAAGCAGAGAGTCCCTTACAAGAATAACCCTGCTAGGATAAACAGACTATAGTGTGTTTAAAGCACACAGTATCTTGATTGCTGCCTTGACATCCATTCCACTTCCCTTTTTTATGGCGTTAAGCAGAAGTCTGTGATAGTGTCTGATATGGAATAGCTGAGAGCTGGCAAATAAAATTTGTTTTGCAGGCAGACTCTTTTAACACATAACTGATAAAAAAGAAGCATCCTTATGCACTGTTATTCAGCCTGGGGCCTGTGTAAAAAAATTATTTCAGAAAAGTCAAGATATTAAATGTTAAAAAATGGATGAGTGGGCATCCATTTGTTGCTATTTATCACTTTTCTAATTTTCAGAAACATTTTATGAGTGTTAGTAGTCATGTCCCTAGCACTTGTTAAAATAAATTTAAAATGGTAAAAATGCTCTAGAACTGGAGTTTTCACTGGAGTAAAATTACACTTATGAAGGTACTAATTTTCATTTTTGTAAATCCTCTAAAACATTTCACCAAATACACATATGAACTTAAAATGTATATGAATTCTCTTTAACAAAATATTTTCGGTGAAATGTTGATAAATGTTTTCTGCTGTTCTTGAGCAAAGCTGGCAAACGGATTTACATTGTTTCTGATATTAATGCATAGAACCGAAGAAGCAGTTCTATAATATATTATTAATTATTTTTAATAATTAAAAAACAATGAAGTTATCATGCTTTGGTGTATGATTACATTTTAAAAAATTAAATAATCAATTTTATAGGAAAATAATTTAGGTAAGGTACACTGGTTTTACATCCTATTCTGTTACCACTGAAGTAAAATGAAAGTTCTGTAAATGATTATGTAGCACAAAAGAGCCCATAAAATCAAGTACTTCATATACATAGGACACCAGTAAATTAAAGAAGACATGTAACTTTTCATTTTTTTCTGGGTTACACTGGCATGCCTTCAGCTATGGACTAGTGTCAAAAGAAATATTAATCAACTCCCCTGTAATGCCTCATATTAAAATACTGCAGTTGGATAAGATATGTTAATTATTTTGCATTATGTTATTCTAAGACTAATTTTGAATGCCATTTTGAGATGTATTTTGTTCAATATGTGTATTGGAGTGAAAGAAATTTATAATTTCTGAATATGGTTTATCAGAGTTTTTTTCTTTATGCTCCACTTTCCAGACAGAATGTTCTTTGATTTCTAAATCTGAAGGGACAAAATTGCATACTGAAAAGAGGGTTGTTTTAAAAACAGTTTACAAATGATGACTGAATTATTGAATCTGCACCCCTATGTGTTTTTGTTTGGTTTGGTTTCGTTTCGTTTCTTTCTTAATTCTGGGAGTTAATACTGTTCTGTATCGCAGTGATGAAGGGGTTGATAACTACATGTTATCTGGTAATAAAAAAACAGTGTCAATAGGTTTATGGAATCAAATCTTTTGAACTTTGCTGCTTGAGATGACATTGGCAGATACAAAACACTTTAATCTCAGACACATGTGCACTTTAAAAAGTTACATAATGTTGCTGTCTCAAGGGGTAGACCTGGAGGAAGGTCAGATGGGTCAAAGCCGCAGCCACAGCTGTGTGGTATGTGATCAGTGAGCTGGGCTGTGTGCTCCTGGGGGTGTCACCTTCGTGCCTTTTTCTGCAGTTCCATCAGTCCTGCGTTGGGCCTTCTCCTTGTGTGTCCCAGGAATCTCTCTTCCATCACTAATATCTACCTTCCTGCGTGTCTCCACCAGCACCTTGCACAGTCTTGTACATGTCTCTGCAGGAGCCCAGTGCCACCTGTCTCCCCACGAGTCTGTCCCCATGGGTGTCCCCAATGGCCTCTCCTTGGCATGTTTCCTCGTGTTCCTCTGCCCATACATCTCCCAAAGTGTTTCTCCCTAATGTGTCTCCTGTGCCTCGTGGCTTTCCCTCTTTCCTAAATACATGTGAGACAGAGCACATGGGGCTCCCCTGCCTGGATGCAGCTTGGGGTGCAATGGGATATTTATGGCAGTGTCACTTGGACCCTCAGGATCTCCTCCTTTCAGAGCACCCGGCAGCTCCCAGCTACCCAAACCTGCCACTTAGGTCCAACACATGAACATTTAACATCAGGTCTTCCTTTCTTTTTTCCTCCCCTCCTCAATTTTTTCAGAGGTCTCTCTCATACTTTGCTGCTGAGATTTAAGACTTTCTTAGTGGATGATGTTTTTCATTGTTTCTACTATATGTGAAATACAGATTTTTTCCTTGCAGTAAGCAGGTTTATTGTTTTCATTCACTAGTAAACTAGTTACTTCCTGATCTGAAAAGGAAGGATTGTGTTGTGGTTTTTTTTTTTTTCCTTTTTCTTCCAAATACATAACTTTCCTTAAGGTAACAAATTTTCACTTTCTGAGTCAGTCCAAAAAGGTTTTTTTGAGCAAAGTATTAGCAGGCAGAGTTAAAGCCAGGATAGAAGGTTGTATATTGTTAAAGTTACTAGTATCACTATGCTGCAAATACTTGAGAGAAATGTCTTGGCTACTTTTCAGGGGTAAGATTGACATAGACAAATGCAGTACTAAATGACGTTTTTTAACTTTTAAAGCATATCAGAGGTTTTTTTTATATTTGTATTTTATAAGTAAGACATATTAGAAAAAGGAAAAGGGAAAAATTCTTGTTAGGATTTGATTGGAGCATAACTACTTAGATTCTTGGTATAATATTTCTTTCTTAATATACATAATCACCTTGCTTATGCATTTATTGCTTATAATTTTGAGAACAAATTCAAAGAAAATGAAAACAAAGCAAGCAGGATGTGCAATTTTCAAAAGTGTCCTTTCTTGCTCCTGATGGTTGTTTTCACTCTGCTTCTAACAAGATATCTTTCTTTCTTTACTTTTTGATGTTTGGCTTAGAGAAGCTGTAAATGGCTGAAAGGTTCTTTTTATATTTATTTAGATTCCAGCTGGGATTTTATGTATGAATTTGCTTGAGGCCATGATAGTGAACAAAACCATTAAATATGAAGTGCTTTCTTAGCATTGAAGGCCACTTTCTACAGAGATCATGCATAAAGTCAATTAAACAGTCAACAAATATTGCGGGGACAGACTGCAACAAACAAATATTCTACACCTGCCAGAAAGTTTAAGCTCTTACTCTTAGATGCAGCTTCATATGCCTTGTATAAAGATGTCTCAGTCCATCTATTAAAGAAAAATGGAGGTGTTCTCTGTAAGCAGTTTTACGATGCTTTTCCCTCTGAGTCTTTCTGACTCACCTGTTTCCTAGAGAGTCTTAAGACACATGAGCACATGGAATTTTCTTCATCTTTGTGTAAAACTCTTATTTATATAATGAGGATTAAAACTGTGAAGATGTTAATTTTACATTTCCAGAAGCTCAACAGACCTAAAGGAAAGAGATTTGACAAATCCTCCCTGCAGAATGACTGTGACATTCTAGTTCTGGGGTTTTACTCTCAGTAAAAAAGTCAGGAAGACATCTAATTTTTAATTAGTTTCCCCCATTTGGGAGATCATCTGATTTTACTGGCAGAATTAGCAAGTGAAATCACTCAAGAGCTGCCATGTAAATGTCCTCCACCCCTGGGGACTCAGCATATTAAATGAGTACAGTGTTAACCTGGAAATATCATTATTGATTTTAAATGAGAGCAGCTCTGAAATTTGGAGGAAATCATTAAAAGAAATAATTATTTTGATTCCATTCTCAATCACTGATAATGGAAATTAGAAGTGTATATCTCTTTTATGTGTAAAAGAGGACAATTTCTGTCCCCCTCCCGCATTTTGTTAATTATAATAAATAATTTAAATTAATTCCAGACAGACAAATTTTATAGTGTTTTCTGACAAACAAGAAGAACAACTTGCAGGGCATATCAGAAAATAAAAAAAGCTGTAATTCTTTTCCTCCTTGATCTTTATTTTTTAACTTCTAACTTATACATAGAATGACATTTTACTGAAACAATTAAGAAGAAATTTTCTGAGATTTTGTTAATTGGTTTATTTTCCCAGTGCCATATAAGTATTCAAAGTCAACCATATTTCTATGGCAAATTTTCAACACTCAGTTTGATTACAAATAAAGACCATTTCTGGAGTATCAGTATGGAAGCTCATTTACTGCAAAATTTACTATGCTTATGTAAATTCTGAATGACTGCACCCTGGAGCCATACAGACAGCTGTCACATATTTAAAGCTCAGCCCTCCAAAGGTTCTTGAATAAGGACCCTAGCCTTACTAGCCTGAGTAGTCCAATAGAACTGTCATTCTTATCACTCATCCGTTTACTTCTGGAGAACAAACAATGCCTAGAGATAAGCAGAGATTTGAGAACCTATGCTTCTCAGTCACTATTTCATGAATTTTATTGCTAACACAAAAGGCTTGCTTAGAAAGAATCAAGCATTTCAGGTCAAATATTAAGACTGAAAGCTAGTTAATGTAAACAATCACCAGTAATGACATGCTCTTTTAATGTTTTAATGCACACATATATATACATGCATATGCATATGGATCCATACACAATCACAGACTCATAGAACTATTTAGGTTGGAAATTATCTTTAAGATCATTGAGTCCAGTAAATTGTAGCAAAAATATCTAATACAATCACAAAAGAAAATACATTCAGGCATAATATAATGGTATAGCTTTACCAATTCCCTTTATCTTTTACGCCAAAGATGACATACGTCTCCTTAAAATAATTACACATTCTTACATTATAAAACATAAACGAATGTAAAAAGACTAGCAAAAAGAGGTCTTTATTTCGCAAATCCACTCTAAGTCAATGGGGACTTAATCTTCTAAAATCAGATAAGTGGTATGCAAATCTAACACAATAATGCAGAGGACTAGTTTTAAGTGTAAGCACTCTGACAGGATAAATAAAATCAGAGGGGAAAAGATTTACATATTACAATTATTATCATAAGTGAAAAGACAAGAAATACAACACCTCTTCCTGAAATTTTGCTGTCTTTAAAAGTACAGAAAACTAGATATTTTCAAGGAGTTAATCTAGTTTGTGACAGCCTCAGAGACGCATTCTTTTCTTAGTCACTAATTATTTTTAGAAATAATGTATAAGAGGAAAAATGTTGAAATAACAACAATGATATATACGGAAAAGAAAATAATGAATTTTTATTTAACGTAAATTTTAAGATTACATTTTTGAAACAACAGATCCAGTTAGAAACTGCATCATTTCTTAGACAGCTTTATTTTATATAGTCCTACAAAATTTAGGGAGGTGTTCCAAATCTCATTGTAATAGATTTTGGTCTTCTACTACTAATACATTATTAACACCATTAATATTAATATTAATAAAGGGGAAAAATAAGAGGCAATTCTATTGACAAAATGTATTATTATTTTCAGTAATAACTGCATCTGCTCTCAATTATTAAAATCAAACTTGTAATTATATAAAACACTATACCTAAAAATGGAAATTTGTTTCTAAGAACTATCAAGGAGGATATGAGAACTCGTTCAGAATTGAAAGACTTCTGTTAAACAAAAGCAGAGTACTTGAAAATGCTTAGAAATCAATGTAACTAAATACAGCCTAGGAAAATATATTAGTAAAAGAGAAAGGGATCCAATTCTATAGTGCTCTTGATCATGCAGTCATTTCCAGCTGCAGAATACTGATGTAAATCATTACCATTTTAATATGCCTAAGAATGTATGTATGTATACTCAAAGGCAAACTCATTGGAACCTGCGAATTTAAACTTCTTGGACTTTCTTTCTACTATTTCTTTCTATTGTTAGAAAACTGAGCATAAAAGCAGTTCCTTTATCTAATTGTCAGATATATTTGACTTGCAAATAATGTCCAAAATGTCAATATTTGGATGGCCCACAATAAATGTGTATTTTCTGCATATTTCACTAAAAACACAGTCCCTTTTACTGCTTCTGTCAGAGCTCTAAGAAAAGAAACCATTTTGGCAACTACTTTGCAAATAAGCTTCCCTGAATAATATTTTGGTCAATAATATGTTGGAATATATAAAGAAGTGATAACCATCTATTTATATATATATATATGTCCTGTGAATATTAATTCCAGTAATGAGAGAGTATCTGCCTGATTTATGGGCCAGTCAATATGGTTTTATTCAGATTAAGGGCATGATTAGAAGTAATGACTTTCCTTTTCACTTAATTTTGAACTGTTCTTGTCTTTTTCTGTTAGAATTTCTCAGAAAGTTGCATCTTATGTCCCTTCAAAACAATACATAAAAAAGCATTGCCCTAACAGAAAGAGGCATTCAGCTATGAAAGAAAATGATCTCCAAACAGCTGGAACTCAACAAGGTATAATCAAAGAAATATCTTGAGCAGAAGCTGTTTCAAACATATGAAAGAAATGTACAGTAGAGTTTGTCACTACATGTCCTCCACCTGGCTACTACTGGTTCTTTGGCTCTTTTGAGTTACTAATTTTCATTTAACTACAACAGCTTCCAGCAGAATCATGTTTTATGAACCATGGCTGTGTTTTAGGTCTGAAATTGTTATATGCAGGCATATCGTTCCCATTTACTACAGACTAGCATATGTATAATAACTATGTAGTGATTCTTGATTTTAAAGTATGTACAAACCTTATGATTCACAAGTATTGTGAATAGATCACCTAAAGTGATCTGCCTCCCTAGCTCTGAATTTCCACCGAAGTACTTTGGTGTGACCTCCTTGGGAATCTTTCAGTAAACCAGCATGTACATCCTACAGACCTTATAAAAAAAAGGGTGGTTGCAGTGTTAAGTCCAACCCATTGGCAAGACTTGTGACTTTTTGAATTTTAAATAACTGCTGGGAGACAAACTGGTACCTTGTTTCTATTTTACATGAGCTCTTTACAGTCAGAAGAGTAGTCCAGGCTGTCAAAAAGCTTAGTTAACTCCACACTGTACACCAACAGAGTAAAAGTAACATTCTGGACTTCCCAGGAAAAAGCCTCAGAGATTATATTATGACATGTTGGGTTGAAGCAGATAAATTCTCTTCATTTTTTCTTTTGAAGCAGTGCTCATATGTAATAAGAAAAAAAGTATTTAATGTGTTAGAAGACATACCATGTGTGTAAATAAGACACACACAGGTGTAATAATAACTCCTATATCCTCTCAAAGTTGATATGAATTTGAAATTCTGAAATAGGACGGATAAATGAATCCTAAATTTTCAATTTCTCTCAGCTTTTCAACTGCTGCATTATTATTGTGGATTACTTTACTAATACTGTACTGGTAATATTTTTTGAGAGAGTGCTTATTATTACAGTTTATGAGGGACAAATACGGTGGCAAAGTTTGTTCATAGTGGTTTGAGATTTCTATATGGCCATTCAGAAGACACTGGATTCAGTATGCAAATTCAAGGTTAAAGAGACTGGTTATGCAAACAGATCAAAATGAGACACTCTGCAAGCATGCAGATAAAGCACAGGGATACTAGTGAGTTAAAAGTCAAAAAGGGATAGAAATACCTTTCTTGGCACTACATGCCAAATCCAAATTTTGGGTTTGGTCAAAGCTAAATTTCCAAACCCCAAATTAAGACTGCAAAGTATCCCATTGTGTCTTGCCTGTAATCACATTTTAGGGGTCGCATCTGTTTTGGGTTGGGTCTGTCAGTTACTCCCGCAGTTATTACTTTGGAAAGGCCTCCATAAAACACAGCTACTTTCCAGCTTGGATACAAGGATCTATAGAATCAGTTTGTAATAGTCAAATCTGCATGCCAGCAAGGCTTCTAAGACTGCACACTGTAGCTAATTTCCACAGTAGAGTTTGGGAAGCATAATCAAAATGTGTTAAATATCACAAAATGTGAATGGACGAGAACATAACAAGAGACTTATCTCTGCCACTGCAATGCAGAGAAAATATATCTATGTAATTAAAATTATCTAACTATAATCTGATGTGGATGTTTGTTTATCAGGACTAATTATAACATACAAATGCTGTTTATGGTTACAAGTACACAATTAAGGACAACACAGTATAAAATTCAAATAACATATGGCATTTGCGGAACCAGCAGATTCACCAGAAAAAACATACCAGTTGTCATATTTTATTAATCCTATGATAAACTATTGCTGCATTTTAATTAAATGAGCAAGACAGTCAGCCGACTTCATTATCAGAGCTCCTGTTTTCTTTGAATCTCTTGTAACTTAGAAGTCCAATTATTTATTAATATTACATTGTGTTATTGAATGTGAATTACTGTAGGGATAGCGGGCTTGAGTTATTCTCCAGAAATATTATTCCAATATAGCAATGATTTATGCTAGGTATTAATTTTGTCATGTTTCATATTGTGTCTATATATATGTAGTTCTTGGCGAGAATAACTGGTCCAATGTTCCTTAGGTAATGAGCTATTAAGTTCAACAAGTGAACTTACAGTGCCCTTAGAAATATAGCATTTACATTTAGCTCTCATTCACATCAGAGGTTAATATCTTCACAATTTAATAACTTCCATCTTACAAAGGTAATCAATATTATTCTGTTTCATATGTTGGAACGAACATAAAAATTATCTTGGTAACATACATCGGTAGCATCCAAAATCTGAAAAAAAATATTCATTTCAGTATTCGAAAAGTTTGTAAGAATTAGAGTACTACTGAAAAGGAAATGAAAACCTTACACATTGGGAAAAGATAGCCCCAATTATTTTCATTACATAAATAAAACCTGGAGATATAATCCAAAAGCATATGCAGTACCTTAAATTAATTTCATGTTGCAGTGTTGACTGCTCTTTGGATAAATAATGATTAAAATAATGTGTAACCCTATACTACTGATTCTTCTCAGCAATAAGAAGAACTCACAAACTTTAAATATGTCAGGGTCATGTACACACCTTGTAAGCGCTCATCTTCCATTCAGGGGCACCTGATGAAAGACATTTTGCCTCAGAATGTCTTTGGTATTAGTATATAGACACAGCTAAATAAACTATCAGCCTATTCTGGTTTTAAAACTCAACAATAGGTCAAGTAGATACTCTAATTACTTCACCAAGAAAAAGATCATTTGACCTAAAACAGGTTAACTGGTTCAAATAACAAACTAACAGTTTCAAGAAAATTTTCTAATAAGTTTTTGGAGATCTGGGGGTAAAAAAAGAGTCTAATTATAGGTAAAATACTGAACATATTACATCCAAGTAGAAGTTAAGCAGAATTTTAAACTTAGAAGAAGGTCCTATGTGTTTTTCTTCTCCGTTAATATGAAAACATGAGCCACAGTTATATTATATAAATCTCTCAATTCAAAAGTTACAGTGTCCAATCTCTTAGTAAATGCTAAGTATTTTAAAATTACTTGATTTTGTGTACCTAAATATATTCAATTGACATAAAGGATCAGTTCTCACAGCTTCTGGAAAGGGCTCTGCCAAGGATTTATCTGAAATCGAAAGGATTGTGGGAGAAGCCATGGCACATGCATAAATAAGAACAAAACACCTGACATAATGAATCACATAAATTTTTATCAAAACCACATGATATTTTGTCTAAAACTGCATTGATATCTGGATTGCAGAGTAAACCTTGTTAATTAAATATGTTTCCATGTGCAGGCACAGAACTACATCTTTATATCTCATATCAAATAAATTAAGATGCCACAAAGAACAGAATTAATTGGTTTGTCAATAGGTAAGATATTCAGTAGCCTATGCATGCTTTTCCCTTTTTATCAAGACAAAGAAATATTTTAAATCTTGCTTTTCAAATTGCAGCTTTATTCCACAATCATCTATAGACTAGAGGACAGGGCATATGAAAAACAAATCAACCAACCAACCAAAACAAAACAAAAACCACCAGAAAAAAGTATGTTTAACACTGCAAGGAGAGGAAGAAATCTGAATCTACATCTACTATATCCTAATAAGCTTCTACTGAAAGGGAAACAAAACTGCTCTTGCTGTGCTCTGTATCTTTAGAAGGACTGTTAATCATGCGTGGAGAAAACAGCTTCCCTGGGGAGTGGTATTGTCTGAAGAGTAATGGCACTGAACAGACACTTCTCCCTATTGGCTAACTATTGGCTCATCATTCAGCACTCTAGTCCTCTAGTCAGTCTCAAATATATCAATTTGTTTAGGAAGCTAATAGCCCACCCAAAATGACTGGGATTTCGGTCTGCAATGAACACATCTGAAAAAATAGACTTAAAAATGAGGTACCACAATAATAGGCTGCAGTGCCTAAATTCCTTTCCAGATCTAAACTCAAATTAATTTCACACAACACTTCCCCTGTTTGTTTCTTTCTATTAACGGAGTATGTTAATCATACTGGAAACATGTTTGTTACAGCAATACTTTGTAAGTAATATTTTTTACTGTTTCCAAATGAACTATTCATAAACAAAGTATATCGAAAGTAATTATGTGAAACAATGAATTTTGGAACTACAAGAGAAGAGATTTTGCTTTTAACATAATTGAACTAATTTATGTCATGAAATTGGATTGAGATATTTTGGAGTACACAGCTGTAATTGCTTCTGCAAAAGTAAACAAACAAACAAAATTCAAACTGAACAATCAAGCAAAAATAATTCCTAATCCACCCAAGTAGTCTGGTGCAAGAGAGAAGAGAGACCTAACAAATATGACTTATGTGGACAAGAGCAGGAAAAGGGATTTGAGCTCTTGGAGAACTCAGAAGACAGTCCTGAGTTCTCTGGATTATTCAGCTCTTGATAAATTATCTTTGAGGATCATAATGAGAAACATATGTATGACAGAAAAACGTATTACTTTTATTATATGTTGTTTTATTAATTCAAACTTCTCTACAAGCAGAGTAAATATTGAGGCAGCTCAAACAATAATTTAAAAAACCTAGAATTCAGTTCTTTTTTATGATTCTGGGTCATTGAATGCCAGGCTAACATATTGCCAGCCATTATCCTCTGTTTTTAATGAAATAAAATCCTGAAAAATACTTCTAAAACCATCTGCCTAGATTTTTTAAAATATAGATTAAACTGTACACTTCACATTAAATTAAAATAGGAAGAAAAAAGGTTCTGCAAATCTTCATCAGTGAACTCCCCCAACTATAACAGAAGACATATATTTCATGAAAAGGTTTCTTCTCTCATCTCTTCTGACATCTTCATTCTTCCAGTTTCTTCCATCACATTGCCAGAATACTATTCTTAAAAAAGTGCATGAAGATCAAAAAACTTTTAGAACAACAGAAGGAACATAACCAGTACCAATCAAGTGTAGGTTTGTTTGGGGGGGTTTGTTTGCTTATTTTTTTTGTTTTGTTTTGTTTTTAATTTCCCTCCTGAACCATTCTTCAGCTCATCATTTACATTGCCATTTCAGTAGCATCACTGCTTTTCAGTCATAGAAGATTCTCTGCTTCATACTTCTCAATTTCACTTGGCCAAAACTATTCCATACACTATGCTCTGCCGGGCATATTACCAAGTTAGATTTCCAGACAGCTTTTTATCAAGAAGGAATAATATGACATGGAAGTCTAATGAGGTTAGTCTGTGCTTCAATAATTTGTGTTGACACTAACTTCATTGAATTTACCTGAGGTTTTTTACCAGTTGTTCTTTCTAGCATCTCTATAGATACAAATAGATAGGTTATTACAAGTAAAGTACTGACAGGAGAACTTAGTGGCTGCAGTGTCATTCAACATTTAAGCACATCTAAGACTCAGACATCTAATTTCTATCTGTCCATATAATGCACTTGGTTAAGACCTGATACAGCATTTAGGAATTTATGTTCTGTAAACACACAAATACAATGCACATGCAAATCAGAGACTTCTACAGGATTTGAATACACCATAGGTGTATTTTTAGGTTTTTTGAAAAACCTAAAACAGTACATAAAAAAATTCCTGACAAATAGGCACTAGTTAATGAAATATGTCAAATATAAAAAAAAAAAGATATTGTCAGAAGAAGACGTGTCTTTAGGTATCTTATGCAGTTGTCACATGAAGGAGAAAAGGAGGACACAGGGACTGTGTTACACCCATCATGTCTGTCGTTGCTTTGAATGGCAAGGCAACTGGATGGTGCCAGATCTTACCATTGACTAACATGTAAAGCACAGATTTAGCTTTCAAAACATGTGATATCTGAGCACAATATATTTTTAGTGTGTGCAGTCTGGAGTATTCATTCCCAATTTGCATGACCCTTACACCTACTCTACCCTATCAATTTCTGTCTTCTGGCCACAGAACTATCCTTTAAAATCTGCCTTAATACCTAAACTACATTTGAAAAATTACCTGAAGACCATACAGGGGAACTAGAGATTTGTATTTGCTTTGTTTTGTAGCAGGAAAATCAAAGATTTTAAGTGTGAGAAACATTCAGAGAAGGGTCAAGTTCCAGAAAACCAGATCCTCTGATGGGCTATTTCCACACTTAGAAAAATATGCAAATAACTTTTGGAGTTTAGTGTACAAAATTATAATAACCAATAGGTATGTTTCAGCTATGTTTTCTTCCATAAATAAATACTAAAATGTAATACATAGCTAAAATAGAGAGAATAATTTTAATTTCTCAAAGTAAAACTCCAGCAATTGGTGGTAATTTTGTTTATAGTTAAAATAAAGAGCACAGAAGGAATAATCAATACCTTTGAAAGCAGAATTGACTTTGAGTGCATTTTTTAATTAACTTCTTAAATCATAGTTGGCTCTTAATAACATTTTAACATAATGAAATATTTTATTGTGTTTGCAGTGTTCACAAATGTAGACTATTTCTTTAATTAGCTAAAATCTTTCATTCTCCTATTTGATGACAAATCTTCATACAGAAAACATAAATACAATGGACTGCAAAATTGTCAGCCACAGCTTTGTAGTGAACTCTTTTTCATTGCTCAAACTTTATAGGGATCACTTAAATGAAATCTAAAAGTCTAGGGGAGAATTTAATTTTTTTTCTAATAAGAGAGGTGTTAAAGTATGTTTTTACAGCATGGATAATTTTGATTGAGAAGATGATGTCAAAGTTGATAAAGAAACATGCAGAAAGTAAAACATGATGTATAATAATGTACTAAATACGATAATTGCACAGAAGTAAAATTTTATGTAAGGTTAGAGTGCTTGAGAAAAGGAACTAAATCCAGATGGTTCTAATAGTTACTTGACATCTCTCAATGCCAAATACTATTAGTGGTGTTACTGGAAAAGTTATCTGACAACAGGTATTTTAGGAAGAGGGGCACAAATGTGATGGGCACTTATATCTATTTGTGCTATAACAATTTGTGCTTCTATTATTGGCCTTTTAGTCCCCTTAGTTACCTACATTAATAGTATAATAAAAAGCCTGTACTTAAGTGTCCAGAGACATGAAGATAGACTTTAAACAGCTGTGAACTTACATAAAGGGTGGAATCTTGTTAGGGCTTCAAGACCATGACTATGCTGTTGGCTATAACCGTGCCCTGAGATAAAGTTAACTGAGCTGGACACGGCACGGTATGGGAAATGGCTGGATGCGACAGATAACGGCATGAGAAGCTGAAATAAATTACAGAGAGCACCATGAGGCGTAGCATGGGGTGCAGAAGTGGTTAAGGCAGAATTATCCAAGAAATGACCAAACTTCACAGCTAATTGGAGAGATAACTTGGGACCTTTAGGATGGCAGTTTCTCACAGGCAAGCAATGACAAGATAACCAAGTCAGCAATGACCAACAAAGCTGAGGTTACGTAAGGAATGGTCACAGAAATACCCAGTTTGGATAAGGATTAAGCAAAACAGGGATCAATAGCAAATAAGTGATTGAGATCAGATAGGAGGAGATTGGGGCATAGAAAGGGAGGTGGCAAAAAGAGAGTCAAGATAAAGGAAAAGGAGCAATAAGGTATGTTAATGTTGAAATTGGTGCTGCCTGGGTTACCCTCTGGGTAGTCCTGCACTTCATCACTGTAGCCTAAATCAGGACTGTAGACAAAGCCTGTTGCTCTGAGCATAACACAGGAGCCAGCCCTGCAGGAAAGACACCTTGGAGGAGCACACCTGCAAACCAAATCAACAGTGTCACCACGTGAGGTCTCATTCCTGACAGCATCCACATCTGCCCATCACTTCAAAGAAGAATACAATTTTTAAACAGAGATTTCCATGCAATGCATGCAATTCAGATTTCAGGTTTTTCAGCGGCAGATGTAATTTGATATTAAAAAAAAAGGGATTAGCTGAAAATATCATATCAACATTTATTAATGTGGAGAGCTCAAAGCAATACTTTTCTTAAATTATTTTTTTAATTGCTACTATTCATGGTTTAGGATTTGTCCAAGCACAATTAACAACTTGTACTTTTAATAGTACTAGAATGCTTCTTTTTTTGACTTACAAAAAGATGGAGATATAAAACAAGAAAAAGGTAGACAATGAAGAGTGTGCACACACATGGGATAGATTAAACTACTACGAAAGTTTTGCCTAAGATCTGAGACCCTTTGTTTAGTGTACCTGAGGAAGAACTTGAATTAATATCTTAAAATTATTGTAATTAAATGGTATTTAGTCACCTCAATAATTGGTTATGTATGACTACACATATACCACATTGCTGGGCTGCAACTCTTAAATGGTATCAGCAACAAAGCTATAAAACATGAAGACATAAACATACACTTGTAAGAAGAAAGAACATTCTTTCCAGAAGTATTTGTTAAATTCATTATTCAGTATGCTCTTTTATGGAGCCTTTATGATCAATGGAGAACTTTCAATATTCACTGCCCACTTTTTAAAAAGTACAGAATAAATTGCAAAAAATGTAATTGATTGAGCTGAGAATCAACTGCTAAATGTTATAGAATCCATTGCTTCAAGAAGACTAAATATCCTATACCTTCTTTATTATCAAATAAATTTCAACAGAGCCTAATCCTGCCATCTTTCTGCTAATCCATCTCTAAATCATATACTTTCTGTGCAAAATGCTTTTTTCATAATTTTTTATTAAACTATTTTCCTTTATTTACCTCAGATTTATACCTCTTATTTCACAGATGGAGTAACACATGATGAACTCTGAGCAGGAAAATACAAAATTTCAGACGGAAGCAGCAGAAGTCTACCCCAGTTATGGTAATTACTTTTTGATCACAAACAAATACAGACTTAAAGAAATCAAAGTTCCCATATCAACTTCTACAGATTTATCCTCCATTTGTAACATTATGAATTCCAATAAGGATTTTGTTCTATAGCACTTTAGTGTATTCAATAAAAAAGTAAGGTTATCAAACCAAGAAATATTCAAATTTCATACAGTACAGGCTAGAGGAAAAAAAGGCTACTATGTGACTAAATTAGAGGATACTATTTAATTAATTTAAGAGCTGATGAAGAAAGAGTTAATATGCAGGCAGATTAAAAAAACATACTGTTTAATATGGTATGGTTTCAGTTGTAAATACGTTGGCAAAGCACTCACTCAGCTTTCCGTTACTGGTTTCTTTTTCCAAGGGGGCATGAGTCATATTCATTAAAATTGTCATATTTCAGCAACTCTGACATTCGGAGATAGTTTTCAAAAGTATCTTTGAAATAGTGCCTTCTGTTGTCAAGATGCCATGGCAGTTACAGCCTCAATGGCACTCTACAGTCAGCTGATGAAGACAGGGATAAAAGCAGAATTGGTGGAGTGACTTTGGAACTCCTAAGCAGACAATGCTTCACAAATTAATTCTTTGCCTTGCAGAAGTGCCTTGTGCAACGCTCTAGCTTACATTTCTTGAAAGAAAAGAAAGGAATTATGTGGGAAAACCCAGAAATCAATCACAAGAACATGGACTTGCATATAAATAATGACTTTTAATTTCTTTCAGAATATTCCATCAAATTTTGAGCTTTGCATTTCTATTCTTGTCAAAAGAAATATCCTAGATAGTTTATGATCCAGTTAAAAAAAAAAAAAAGGCACACCATAAACTCTACTATAATTTGGTCAAAATGTTATAGTGAGGCTTTCAGCTCTGAAACTCTTTCATGAATATGCCTCATATCCATCTAGATGTACCTCAATTCCTGTAGATGACACCCTCAGTTAAATCCTTCTCTTAGTTATTATTTTACATTTCTTTAGGTTTCCTGGTCATCAGTATGCTTCATATTTTCAACCATATGACACCTTTATATATACTGTAGATGTAACTAAGATGCTAATTTAATCTTAAAACTTACTGAATCTGCACAGCTAATGCAGGTGCAGTACTAAGGCTTAAAAAATTTCTTTTCTGTGTCTTCAGTGCTTTGCTTATCAGTTGCATTGAGAGGTAAAAATGATGAAAGTGCAACATATTTTTCTTTCCATACAATTTAGGTTAATAAAAATGGATGCTGTATTGGGATATTTTCCAAGATTTGTTTACTGCCAAATGTTAATGAACACTTATTTAAAATTAATCAGGGCAGTATCTCACATAAATTTCCAATTAAAAGGAACATATTTTTCTATTGCCAAGAGATAAGTGGCGTTCAACAAATTTTGAAATATATCTAAAATTCAAATTGGATTTTGTACACATTTTACTAAATACATATCAAGGGGTATAAAAGTCAGTTTATTCAACAATGGCATACCATCTACTTAACAAAGAGATCTGATTTGTGATTAAATGTTAGGTGCTTTGTGAGTCAGATATCAGTGAGCAGCTATCTTTAAAAGTACAAAGATAAATATTCACTAGTAAAAAAAAGCATATTTAATATCAAGAAATTTATTTCAATTTTTTGTTTTGGAAGATGTGTTATTCCTTAAAGAAATTATAAATTATACCAATGTTAATAATCAGATAACTATTGAACCTGAAATCCGCATAGAATCATAGAATGGTGTTGGTTGGAATGGATGATGATCTTGTTCTAATCCCCCTGCCAAGGACAGAGAACGTTTCATTACACCAGGTTGCTCAAGCTCCATCCACACTTCCAAGAGTAGAGCATTCACAACATCTCCGGCCAATCTGTTCTAGTGCTTTGCCACCCTCTTAGCAAAGAATTTTTTTCGAATATCTAATTAAACCTTCCCTATTTCAGTTTGAACCCATTCCCTCCTTGTCTTGTTGCTATATGCTCTTGTAAAAAGTCTCTCTCCATCTTTCCTGTAGACTTCTGGTACTGGAAGACCACAATTAGGTCACCCTGCATTCTTCTCTTTTCCAGGCTGAACAAACTAAGTTCTCTCAGCCCTTCTTTGCAGGAGAAATACTCCATCCCTCTAATCATCTTGGTAGCTCTCCTCTGGACTCGCTCCAATGAAACAAAGTCTCTCCTGAACTGGGGACTCCAGAGCTGGATGCAGCACCCTAGGTGGGGTCTCACCAGAGAAGAGTAGAAGATGTAATCACCTCTCTCGACTTGTCTCTGATGCAGCCCAAAATATCTAGTTTTCTGGTCTGTAAGTGTATATTGTTATTTCATTTCTCATCTCTCATCCACCAGCACCCCCAAGTTCTTCTCAGCAGGGATGCTCTCCATCACTTGACCCCTCAGCCTGCACTGATAGTGGGGATTATCCCAACCCAGCTGCAGCCCCTTGCACTTGATCTTATTGAACCTTATGAGATTCCCATGGGCCCACTTCTCAAGCTTGTCCTGGTTCCTCTGGATGGCATCCCCTCTTCCAGGTGTGTCAACAGCACCACACAGCTTAGTGTCATCTGCAAATTTGCTGAGGGTGAACCTGATCTCACTGTCTATGTCATTGATGAAGGTGTTAAACAGCACTGGTCCCAGTATGGAGTCCCGAGGGACACCACTTGTCACTTATGTCCACTGGGACTCTGAGCCATTGACCACTACTGTCCAAACCTTCCAAAAAATTCCTTATCCAACTAACAGTCCACCCATCCAATCCATCTCTCTCCAATTTAGAGAACAAGGGAAAGACCTTTACTCCTGATTGTCTAGAGTGCTTAACTGCTAAATTACTTCTGGCTCTTTTTTTTTACACATCTGTCACGAGTCATCTTCAAGACTAATCTGTCATTAAAATGGCTAAGTTCCAGCAGCCTTTATCTGTTTGGTCACTGGGCTAGTATTCACTTCCTTGTGTTCAGTAAGTTAACAGTAGCCAAGATGGCCATGGCAAGGGAGGGAATACATACTTTCAGTTTATCAGAAGCAAAAGGATAAGCAAGAAATAGCTGAGTCATTACTTAAGGGGCACCAAACATGACCGATGCTGGGAGGGACAAAGTGTTTACATTTCTCCTGCTTCAGCTTTCACTAAGGAGGTTATGGATTAATGGACATCACACTAAGACAAAATAAGGAAGAAAAGCTCCTTAGATATAGGTCAGATGAAATTTCATCAAGTTGATGAACTTTTCTGCAGAGGATTTAGAAAGATGGCTGAGGAAAGAGAATAAATGATCTTCCAAAATATTACAAAAGAGCAAAACCAGTATTTTTTTTAAATGAAGAAAATTGCCCTGGCAAACTGGCTCCCATTGAGGGGGAATACGTTAGTACAAAAATATGGAATATCAAAAGGTGTTTATTGTTGGCCAGTAAATTATGTCCCAACAAATTTCATTCAACCTCATCTCATTAGTGTGTTTGAAATATTAAGGTACTTCAGATAGTGCCTGATACTATTTTCTTAAATGACCTAGAAAATTAAAGTGAAGAAAAATCTTCTGCAAGGTAAGAATAAAAAAGGTTGGAAAACTGTACTCGGCTGCTATTCACTGCCCAGAGTAGTACAAGAAAAAAATGCTGTGTGCACGTTTACATGTGTATTTGTCTTTACGTCACTATTGTTTAATACATTTATCATTTTATAACAGAAAACAGAGTACACTATTCAATTTTCAGATCACTTTATACTAGACTAGGCTTTGGAGACCAGATTAATATTCAAAGAGACTTGAGAAACTGGTTGCTTACCTTCCAAAACAACTGCAAACTGAATGCTTGCTGACAGTAATACACTTTTAGCTTAAAATAATTTGAAAGATTGCTCTTGTCTTCACTTAAAAACTACATCCTGATAATCAAACTGCACATATGAATATTTGGGAAAAATAAGAAAATTGCCTAAAAATTTACCATAATGATTCTATTACTACGTATTTTCTTCAGTCCCCTTCCTTAGATTATCAAAAATAATAAGCCTTCTCTTTTTAGGTTTTCTAGGTAGCAGTACTTTGTACTGCTCATATAACTTCTACTGGACAGGTAATACATATTCTGGCCATTGCAGTATCCTAATTACTGACCTTCTTTGTTAATTGTGCCTTCTTATCAGTTACATGTTGTGGCAGTCAAACGGCCAAGCTCAGGTTATACTAAAATAACAAAAAAATATTTCAGTCCTTTTTTATACATTTGCAGGTACAAACAAAGTAGTGTCTTGATTTTACATCTAAATTAAATTTATATGCAACATTATGGAACTGCTAAAACTTACCAGAGTAAATTGGGAAAAAATACTTTCTGTCAAAAGCATTTTTTAAATAACAGAAAAATATCTGTTTATTATAATTCACGCAACTTTGAGAAGAAAATTGAGGGCAGAAGGGGGGAAGAGAAAGAAAGTGAAAGAGAGATTAAGTAGAAAGATATCACCACCATGTATATTTTTGCAGCATCCTGCTGGTTCTTCTTCACCCTGGTCTTCAGTGGTGGGGTTCCAGAATTGTTCTGGAAGTACCACTTTTGTACAGTCCAGGTCCCCAGGGCAGTGATGCCATTCCCACAGCCTGGCTTGAATGTGTATCCTTTCCCACCATTTGCAACCTTACAAATGTTTTTTTGTCTGGATGTCCTAGGTTGAAATATAGATGTATTTAAGTATTCTATTACCACCAGCTGTGGGCCGTTAGCTGTTATCTCCTGCTAATGACCCACTCTGGATGACAGACAATGGGCCATCAGGGACCCACCGCATGACTCATGGACTTATCTCATCCCATTGTGGGATGCTCTGCCCAGGAGGGAGGAGCCAGGTGTTCCCACCTGGATATAACCTGGCCTTGGAACTGTCTAAGCCAGCCTTCTCTACTGGATTCCCAGAGGACAAGAGCTACCACTGGACCTTCAGCTGGAGACCAGACTATCACAGGATCACCGCTTGAACTGAACTACTTCATTTGGACTGCTACCGCCACCCTAACCGGCTGTCAGGTTGTATCTGACTTTGTCAGTGCTTTTTCCTTGTATTATTTGACTCATTTTTAATTTCAACCTTAACTTGTGATTTCCCACTGGTTTGTTTTCAAACCAATACACTGGAGAAGTCTTATATCAAGTTCCCATAGTCCACACACTATGGTGTGATAATTCCAAATCTTCACCTTTGTTAGACATGGAATTAAGGCATTCCTGTTCTGCCACATTGCATATCTCAAGCTCTTGATGGGGTGGCATATCTTATGGGAACTTTTTTAACACCGTTTTGAGAAATGCAACTGCATTCTTGAAGTCGTCACAACATTCTACCTGTACAAAAGCCTGTGGACATGAGGTTAAAAATACAGCATATTTCGTCAGGCAAAATCAGAGAAAACACAGTAGGAAAATAATTCTGGAAACAGGAACGATTATAACTATGTGACACTTCATATATATAAAAATGTAAAACATTTTTTAGAGAGACTACAGCCATAGAATATAATATTCCTGTTTTTGCACTATGAACTTAAAACCAGGAAATTTCAAGAAATTTGTGATCTTAAATTGTAATGTTAAGAGTTATTACTGTAGGTGTCATTACATTTGGATGGAAAACTATCCTCTCGAGTTGTGCAAACAATTACAATACTCTTATCTAAATCACAAAACTTTTTTTTCAAGGAAAAAACCCCCAACAGGATACACTTTGGGATACACTCAGTTCAAATGAAAGTGTGAATGAACAGATTTTTTTTTAAAAATTCTAAAATACTTGATTTTTTAAATTTGGTCAGACACTGAATGTAAACAATCTAAAGACCATTTGTACACATAATCATAGACAAAGCCCACATTTCCTTCTCAAAAGGAAGAACAAGAGAAGCAGATAAGAGCTTATTTTACTGCCTTAATTTCAGCATTGAAGAATTCTTTTAAAGAAATTTAGAAATGCATACAATAATGCTATTAGATGTTAAATTTTTGCTCATAATTTTATTTCTGAAATAGCAAAAACTTTAGTATAAAATTATATGATTCCACTTGCTATTACATGGTCATCTGACCAACTACATTATATTCGTCCATGTATTCCTCAAATTAACTGTCTGTATACAGAGTGTAGTGCAGTTGATATTTATTAGTTTCTACTTATCCTTTTTCCTACTGATGACAAAGTTTGCAATTGAGAATGTAAATAATGTTATCAGATTAGATTCTTTAAAATAACCCAATATTCATTTACTTCGATAAAGCATTTCGATTTTTAAAGTTAAATTAATTAGGGATATTATGTTTTCCTATAAAATAAAACAAAGAAAATAATAAGTCAGATTTACTAAAAAAAAATCGTTTCTTTTAAACCAACCTGCTCACAGAGGGTCATTACAACATATCTCATAAAACGTTTTGAATTACAAAATTCCCACAAAATCATATTTTTTTAACTTCAAAATACCTATAAACTGAAATATAAGCATCGTAAGGTCATGTCTAGAACAGTAAACAAAATCTCCCTGGGCCTGTTCTCTGCTCTGTTTAGCCTCTGGACCCAGGCCAAACGACATGGCACAATTTACCTCCATATGGCTAAATGCTCTTATCCTCCAAAATGCTGGATGCATCCAAAGTGCCTACTAAATTTGTTCCCTGACTTATGCTAACCTCTGAATGAGTTTGCAAGATGCTACTTTGTATAACCCAAAACCATTTTAAGACTTTGATGCCTTATCAGTATTGACCATCCTATGCCAGTTACATTGTCCCTGTTTAATTTCATTAATGCAATTTACCACTATAACTTACTACTACATGTGTAGTTGTAAAATTCTAGCAGTTCCTTTTTCTATAGCCTATTTTGCAAACCATTAGTGCCTCTCTTACTGTGATTTGGCAATATATATTTGAAAGTTTTCAATTCAGATTAAAAAAAAAAAACCACTGAATAAAAGATCAGCATGAAACTGCACATTTTTTGAAAAGAACATGAAAGCAATCCGGTTCTAAGAAGATTCAGAGTTGCAAAAGAATGACAGCAATTATTATTGAATCTAGCAAAGAAAAACCACCCTATTTTCTTTGCATCACTAGTATTTCCACAGAGGTTGATACCATTCATAGAAACACCACTAAAATTGTTAGTTTTACATCAAAATGAAACAATATAGTGATTTTTACAACATTTTACCACTTAAAGTATATAGTAACAGCATCTATGTGAATTAGGAAGTGGTATAGATGACTGGCCTCCAAATGCTAAGGTCTAAGGATATTATGTGGAATATGGCATAGGAAAAGAAAGGTGTATGCTCTGTCAAACCTGCAGTACAGGGAGTTCAGCTGTTTCTCTTGACCATAACTTAGGAGAGAAGACATGACACTTCAAATAAGGGTGATTTACAGCCTGCTTGGGAACTGGGGGTAAAAACTATGTATTTCACAAGAGATCTGACAATTGTCGACTGTTACAACCAGAGAAACTGTGGGAAATTATTTAGGAATTTAAGAACCTTAATATTCTTTAACTTCCCTACTTTTTGAAAATAGTAGGTGGCACAATTTCATGTCCTCTAGCCTTAGTTTACTTTTGAATCTTCATCCATGACAAATCCTGTAGCATTTACACTTCCTAAGTGAAACTCTCTGACCATTTAAACACTGCTTTAGGGTGTGTTCATGCAACTGCTTGTGATCATGATGAAATGGGTTAAGGAATGACTGTCCCTCAAGCTTATATAAGACAAGCGACTGCACTTCTTGGCTCCTGAAATGCAGAATAAAATGTATCTGTTCAAGTCACCACTAGGGGTAATTCATATATCATTTTTTTATACAGCATTACTAAGGAGGCACTCAACAACAACAACTATGGAGAAACAATTTCTTTTACCACCTGACATAAATGCAGCTGGTCATGACACCACACTTTCAGAAACATAGCCTGTGCTGTGCTAGCTCACTTTTAATTTTGAGAAGTGACACCATTTAAGCTTTTAAATTATTGAAGGCAAAATCATTGTCAAAAGTTCAATCTCAGTTGAAAACTCGTTACAAAAAAAAATAAGTACATAAGCACTGACAAGTGAATCAGCTCTGGCTTACTTTTTGTCTGGTTTTGTTATTCCTTTCTTGCCATTAGAAAACAATCATAGTAAATAGATGTAGGCATATCTATAGCATTTTAAATATGACTATGCATACTATTATGGGAGGAAAATCAGCTCAACAACTTGACTCAGAGGAATGCCACAGCATTATGTGTACACATTATAAACAACCTAAGAGTTTAATTTGCCCGTACTATCATCTATTCCCAGTCTTTCTCAGTTTACTTATCAAAACAGACTCAGAATATATCTACATATCATAAAGCTTGTCAAAGGCTTTGTACACACCAAAAGTTTAAAGAATAATTCTAAAGCATTATTTATTTGTTTATCACTTAGCTCACTGACATTTACAGAGTTTTGATCTCTCAATGGATGTCCCATACCATCAATTTCTTTCTCCACTTTCTTTAGCTTGATTATTCTATAGTTGTTTCCCAGCAACTTTTTAACACCCTCTAGCTTCTGAATGTATAATTAACCACCCAAAAAATAAGCATCTTTATAGCTGAAGTGTATGTTAATTTGTGTGAGAATTCCCACACTGAAGTGAGAATTGTTGCAAAACTATTCATTCTAGTTCCATCCTTACCCAAGGCAATGTGCTGATCCCTTTTTTTTTGGGGGGGGGGGAGGGGCTTGTTCTAATCAAAATTTAGTATCTTCTGGATCAAAAATACATGACAGGATAAAATTCAGTAGCAAAATTATGCCTTTTCCTTTTAATTTGCTGAGAGGTTTATCCCTTGTCTTACTAATAACTATCATTCCCCAGTATCCATGTAAGCTCATTACCCTCAGACTCACTTGCTTTGTCTTTTGACTTTATGTAATGCAGAGACTCATATAGACTAAGACTACTCTTAACCCTAAGGGATTTCTTTGCATGATGGCTCCTCTGTTCCTCATTTTATTAATCACTAACTGCAACTAGAACTCAACTTTAGTCCTAATCCACCAGGTCTCCCTGGGGATGAACATGTAAACAGCTTGATGTAAACCATGTGCCTAAAAATAAACAGTACTACAAACCTTTGCAAGGGAAAGGACAAAAAACCAGGGTTAATAAAATATGATTCGTTTGGATACCTACTTCAAGCTTCTTCTCTTTGGAAGTGCTTTCTACTACTTGAAAGATTTATTAAAAGCATATATATCCCTAGGCCATTTTTCCTACAAAACATGAGCCTGAGACTTCCTTAGGGACATGACTATGTGAATTTATTTCATTTGAAGAGCATTAGAAAGACAACAACACAAAGAGAAAGTGTCAGGAATCTGACTCATAAAAGGAACATAAAGATTAACCACTTTCATCTGTTTGCCTGACTAATGGAGAAGAAAAAAGAGCCATGAATTCTTTTGAGCAAAGTCTGTAAAGTTATTCAAGATTTGAGTGGCAATGAATAATCCAGGGAAACTACATCAGGGGAGAAAGCTGAGAGATGCTGTTTAATAAACAAAAATACAATGTGACACACAGTGTGCAACCAACAGATGGGAAAGTTTACCTCTGATCATTATTATTTTCGCTATACTTCATGGAACGTGTAAGGTATGGATGGAAGGCTGCAAGACATCAAAATGTTTCCCTTCGACAACTTAAAAGACAAGTGTAATTTCGTAGTTCTGTTCATATGTCTATGTCAATCCTCAGACTAAGACATATTTGACTAGCGAGTTAATTATTTTAGTGTAATTCCAAGGTGTAAGGTCCCTAGAACTCCAGCAGTGAACCATTTTTTCTTCTTCTGGATGGAGAAGCAAGTCTAGACAAACTACAGAGCTAAGTAATTCTTTTTATATACTAGAAATTTCAACTGAAACTCAAACACGTTTTGTGTTCTTGTCATGCAATAATCTAGAATATATTCTTTGCCTCACTGGCATATGTCAAAAGCATTCACAGGGAAACATGAAGATAAGAAACTGAAAACCTAACTAAACAAACCTGTTTAATTATTTTACTTCATGCTCAGGAAACCAATTTATTAATTAATCATAAATACTGACAATGACTGCTTCTTCAATGTAGCTTTTTTGGGGGTAGCTCTTGTTTACTGTACATTGACAAAATAATAGTGATTGTGACATGAACTAAGATAATCAAGACAGTTTTCCAGATTTCATTTTATGATACTCAAGTGTTCATACATCTTCATGCAAGAAAAATCAGGCATACATGCCAAATTAATGCATCTCTTATTGCCAGAAGTATTTATGTACTAAAATATGAAAGAATCAAGTAATGTTAAGAACTGTGTCAATGCCTATATGTGATACACTGAAGACTTAGATTTTAATTATTTTAAAAAATCCAAGACTTTATTTCAGTTACAGACATAACTGAAATAAAAACATATGAATAACAAATAACCTAAGATATTTTCTACCTTTTTTCTTTATAAATGCTTGATAGCTTCCAATGGATGGATGGGTGATAAAACCTAAATCACGTTCTTGGGTGATGCTGTAATATATATTCATTGCACGACCTCTGAAGTATATTTATAACATGTACTGTGTTGGAATGTACTGTCATTTATATTTATCTATTTAGGTTAAGTAAAGATAGAATATCTAACCTATAGATTGTTCACATCAAATGATCAATCTAAATATTAATGCAGATTTTAAAATTACTAAGATTTATAATATTCCAAGAAAATTATGCAATTTTCCTCAAATCAGAGTATCTGAATTGGCCTTATCAACTAAGAGGTATAAAATACAGAAGAGATAGCATTTTGTCTATCTATATATTCACTGATTAAAACTATCATATATGCAGATATCCCCATCTTTTAGAGTGTGTAACTAGACACTAAGTAGCCAGTATTCACTATAGATTATTTCATATCTATCATCATAAGAGATGCATTCCTAGACGCTCAGAAATTATTGAAGTTTCATCTGTCCTATTCTAGATGAATAGGCTTTTCTTCCTGCTGCTCTCCTAAGCGGCACATAGTCACTCAGATAATTTCCTGGATAAAAATGAACTGTCTCTTCTGTTTGGTTTAGAATGGTTTTTGTCTCTTTTTTACCCCTGAATACTGAGAGCAAAGTTGAGGCACCAGGGAGTTTTCAGTCCAGCTGTTGCGGCATAAATCAATATTTAAAATGCACAGTGGCAATTTTCTTCCTTTGAAAGTAGGACTTGGTGCCCTGAATTCTTGTACTGTTAAATCCAGGACTTTTATCAGTGTTAAACACAAACCCTAATACTGGTTTGTAACCAGAAGCACTACTTCACTGATAAACTAAACAAAACAGTAATATACTTCAGTCATGAAGTAAATATAGCAGTAATAAAAATTTTAATTTGTGTTTGATTTTTGTGCTTCCCTAGAGGAATTCTCAGGCTATAATACTTTATGAATGAGGAGTTAAAACATTCCAGCTTGAGGAAAATAATTCCTTTAACCATATTTCTTGATTTCACACAGGGTTAGGATAACAAACTTTCGAGAGCTCATGAGTGCATGGGTAAAGCTGGCCAATGCAAAGATTGCTGGATGAAAATACAATCTATTTCACAATTTTCCTAGGAATAAATCTTCTTCTAAAATATAACTTAGTAAGGTACAGGCGAATTGCAGGCATTCCATGTATCATCTTATTGCCGCCAACTTTTCATACATGGGGTTTAAGAACCAGCAGGTGACAATATGTAGTTTTGCTGCCATATCCCTCTCATATGTTTCACCATAAAGCTTTTAATTCTGTAATTATGCCCCCGATGCAGTGTGCTCTGCCCAAGTGGGCAGATGCTCCTAAGCAGATCTCTCATGTTGTGAAAGGAGTCTCCCTTGGGTTTAGCACTGTCAGACTGAATTAAGAGCAGGTATGAAAGGTAAGAAGCAGATGTGTCATGCTATTTCTGTTTGACACACAGTCCCTCTAGCCAATGTTTTCTACTGGTACAGCAACACTGAGCCAACAGGCTAATGAATGGAGCCTGCAGAATACATCGTTAACCTGTAACCTCATCCAGTCTGCATGCAGTCTATTAAGTCTGTGCTCCTATGATTCACATTTTTGTGTTTACTGTTGCTGATGCATTTGTTGTACTTTATTTTGCTCCCAGTAATATACAGCTGTCTCACAACCAAAATACCAAGGTGAGGAGACCCGCACTGGAGAGAGAAGAGGAGGAGGCTGTGAGGGGCAGTGAGTGACCTGCCGACTTACTTGCACGAGGAAGCTGGAAGCATTTCTTTTTCCCTCTGTCTCTTCACACTGACGGCCCCAGAGCACATCTGCGTCACATGCAAGGGAGGGGGCGGCTTGGTGAGAGGCGCCGAGATAGACAGAAAATTGTATACTTAGGACCTTGACAGCCTCACGGGCGGGATTTTTTTTTCTTCCCCTCCTACGTACAGTGCATATAAAGGAGCCCCATTTTCCTTCTGTGCCAGCTCTCAGGCTTTGCCATCCCAAAGAGCGGCGGGCATGGGACTCCCCAGGGAAACGGGATGGGAAGGAGGGAGGTGGAGAGAGGCTTCCAGGTGACTTTTTCCTCCCTATCTGCACTCGGTCACGGAGCTCTAAAATACTGAGGAAGTGCCACCTGCCTCCCGCCGTGGCTGCTGCTGCCGCCGTCGCCGCCGCTCCTCTCCGGGCTGTATCTCGCTGCCCCGTTAATCAGATTAGCGCGTCGTCGCAGCCTCGCTCACCGCTCTGCCCTCGCGAGTGTCCGTCTCCCCTGAGAGGTGTCTCTCATTTCTGCCTCTCTCTCCTCCCCTTTCCACTGATCACCGTGCAATTCTCGTCAGCTCTGGGCATCTCTCCCTCTNAAACGCTTATTTTTCCTGCTACCTCCTCTTGGCTCTGTGCATCGCTCCATCCATCCTCTCTCTCTCGGCACTGGTGTGTGCGCGCATCTCTCTCCGTGCGGCGGCTGCCACCCCTCGTCCTACAAGNGCCGCCTGGCCCTGCCTGGCCGCCGTGAGTCCCGCCTCAGCCCGCGCCCGTCCCCCGCCCGCCGCGGCACCATGTCCGGCTCCGGCAGGAAAGACTTCGACGTGAAGCACATCCTGCGCCTCCGCTGGAAACTGTTCAGCCACCCCTCGCCGGCGGGCGGCCCGGCGGGGGGAGGCTGCCTGCCGCCCGACAGCAGCTTCGAGCACTGGGGACCGAGCCAGAGCCGCCTGCTGAAGAGCCAGGAGAGAGGCAACGGCGTCTTCTGGAAGAAATCCGCCTCCTCCGCCTCCTCCTCGGCGGCCACCACGGCCAGCCCGATCAACGGGACGCTGCTGCCCGCCGGCGGCCGGCTGGCCACGGGGCACGGCCCGGGACCGCCGCCACCCCGCACCATCTTCTACGTGGAGTCCCTGGAGGAGGAGGAGGAGGAGGCGGTGCCCGGCGGGATGGAGGTGGCCCGCGAGCCCGAGAAGCCCCTGGCGCCGCCGGAGAGGGAGGAGGCGCCGGGGGGCTGCGCCGATGGAGGCAGCCGGGCAACAGGTGACGGAGGCGGGCACAGGTAGGGAGCGCGGCCGCTCCGGCGCCACCTGCGCGGCGGAGTCCGCGGGGTCATCGCGGGGCTTGCGGCCCCGGGCGGCAGTGGCGGGGCGGGCGCGCAGCCGGGCCGGTGCGCCGGCATTGTTACGGGAGGGTGACGGTCGGGCGGCGGGAGGATTCCTCCGTTTGAACGGGCAGGGTATGGAGGCGGAGGGAAGGGCGGCTGGGGGCTGCCCGAGAGTCCCGGGAGAGACCGGCCAGCCTCCTGGTCTAGGTGTCGCGGACAAGGGATGCTGCCCCCGCCCCTGGCCTGCCCCTGTCCCTGACCTGTCCTTGTCCCCACCTCCGCCCCGCACCTGGGCTGCCCTGCCCGCGGGGCTGGCCCGAGAACAGGCGCCTTTCAAAGCCGGCGCTCCGTGCTGGGGATCGGCACTACCCAACTTTCTCCGAAGTTTATTAAAACGCTAGCGGGAGGTGATGTTGTTCTGGCTAGTGGGATGACAGTTGAAAGCTCAAAAGTAAAAGCGTCCGCTTTCCTGAAACTCGGTGACGAAACCGTGTTACAGCGTACCTCAGAGAAAAATAAGAATACAAGAATTTTAGAAATCATCAACATGTGTAACACCTGAGAGGATGTAAGAACAGGCAAGACATATCCAGATTCTTGTGTTTCATATACATCCGTTAATGTTGAATTGCTTTTCTTTCTCAATTCCTACCCTCCTCGCCCCCAGCTGAAAAAGAAATTAAAATCATTTTTAGAAGGAAATGTAGCTAGCATAGAGCTTTCAGAAAAAAAAACTCTGATACGGATAGTCGTAAGGGTAAAATGATTCATTGCTTTAACTCTGCTTGCCCCCACCTCCCCATGGTTAAGATTACTTAATTTTCGTTTCCTTTGTCTTTTTTTATTTTTTCCCCTATGGAGAGAAATGTTCAGTTCTGTTTCTAAACAGAAGTGAAAGAAATTATTTTTTTCACGTTGAAAGTAAAGCATATAGTATTTAATATTTTATTAGATGAAGAGACAGAACTGTGCATATGTTTGGATTAATATGACTGTAGAAAAACATATGTGAGTATAACTTTGAGTATGTTACACCTTTTCAGAGAGCCCTAAAGCATATATTCACTCCTTGAATCTCGTACTGTTTAGTAAGTTAGCAGAGTTCATTTTGTAGGAGCTATATAATTTAAACACGTGGAATAGGTGATAAGTGACTTAGGGAATTTTTTATATAAAAAGCAATACAGAAGTTTTTATGACTACTGGAAGTTGTTCTGACCAACAAGAAGGTGCTTATCCTAGGATTCAATTCAAATTGTTATCAGATACCTTATAAAGATAGGTAAACCCCCAACCCTAACATTATCTCTTCAAGGTTTTTGAAGAGGGAATGGGAGAGGTTAAAAACTAGTACAAATATACTTTCATTCTATAGACTTTTTATTTAGGTGTGTCACTGATCTGAGAATCTGTAGAGATCTGCATAGTAGCAGAAACTTTCTGAGTTTTAATGGCACCACTTGATTTGTATGTAAGAGTGGACTTCCTAGAATGTATGTACTCTGTGACATCATGTGTCTGATTACTGCTCCTATTTCTCCTGGCTTTTATAATACATTTGTTTCAAGTTCTTCATTGCAACTGAAACAACACATCTAGTCATCAGTAGCTCATATTACTGTTGAAAGAATATGCTCAGATTTGTTAAGATTTAAAATAACTGTGCCAGGAGAGATGATTTTATTATAATGAAAATGCCACCTTTTGAGGTATGAAAATGTTTAAAATAGTTTTAGAGTCTAAAACTTGCCTTTCTCTTTCTCATCAAAGAACCTTTCATTTACCTCTATGAACTTTGTATGTTATGGCAAGAGGTGGTCAAGTGCTGCAAAAATGGCAGTTCCTTGCAATGCCTGAAAGTTCTGTAATCCAACAATCTTCTAATGTCCTGGAAGGTTATGTCTCACTCATTCTGCAGAGATAAGTCTTTTTATCAATGGTGCCAACTTCTTTATTTCATTGTGACTGTAGGATATGTAAACTACTCTTCAGTCCAGAATGGCAGAAACTGTCAAATACATGAACAGATCAATATGTTGGAATTCTACCAAGCCTTTAGGCATACACCTGGATTTTTGGTACAGAATGTGGTAACACCTGAATTTCCATAGTATTCAGTCCTGCACATATTTAACATCTGCTTTAATATTTGAGGACTGTTTGGAAAACAATTTTTATTTATGTGAAAATGGTGAGAATTCAATATTTGATAATGTTCCAGTATAGACTGTGTTGTCATTATTTCAAATGTTGTGAACAAGAGGTCTCTGGGCAGTATTAGCTTGGAACCCAGTGCTTGGAAAAAGCATTTTGACAAATTAGCTTTTGTTGTATGCTTGGGATTTATAATTTTTTTTGTTTTTCCTGCTATTGACATGTATGTACAAGTGAAAATTACTTATTTTTAAATTTTTTTTAATTTATTTTCAGTGTCTACTTGGGATTCTTGCATCTCCAAAAGAGTTTGGGTTGGGTTCTTGTTTGGGTTTTTTGTCTTTTTGTTTGTTTGTTTTTATTAATATTTTCCTGGTTGGTCTCCTCAGCTTGATACATGGATTTTCTACTAGTATCCTTTTTCAGCTCTGCTGGATTTGTTTTTCGGTGGGGTTTTAGTTACTGTTTATACACCTAAGCTAAACACTAAACTGGTTGATGTTGAATTCTTAATTTTAATTTTATTGTTCTGTTAGATATTGTGGGATTTATTTAATGAGAGATTATGGTTGTGTAATAAGAAGTACATTCTACTGTACTGATTGGGGTTTTTTTGAGTGTTTCTAAAGAACATCCTGTCATGTCAATTTTACAGTACATCTATGCATAAGTAAGGCTGTGTGGATAGTCCTCCTGGCATTGAGAAGACTGAAGGGTAAGAGAGGGCATGTTATAAAGTACTTACCTAATTGTTCTATTTTCCATGTTGTATCTGTAAAAAGAAAAAAAAAATGTTTTACAGGAAACATTTAGTTTTTGAACACTGTCTGATTGCTTGAAATTTCTTGGAAACATGCATATCAAATTGGTTTAGAGTTGGCATGACAAAATTGTCAATAGATGCAGTGGATATTTAAAGAGTTTTTTTGATCTTCTTTTCCTAAGACAAAACTGTTAGGAAAAAAAAAAAATCTATGAAATGAATTTATAATTAAGATTTACAAATCAGCCACAGCATGCTTGGAAAATACCAGTGTAAAGATTTGTGACCTATCCTCCAGTTCCTCTCAGTTTATAATGGAGATTTTTCATGATCACGATGGCTCTTCAGGTGGAATGTTGATCAACCCTCAGCATGAATGAGATTCACTTAATAAACAAAGAGTTTGTGTTTTAATCCCTCCTTTCTCAGTGGATGGTAGCATGTTTTGCTTGCCTTACACTGTTCAAATCCTATGAAGATGTAATTCCTCATGAGCACTCAGCACTGTTCATTGCTACACTCAGTATGTGCCTCACAAACTAGTAACAGGTTTATTTTTATAACAGCCCTATTTTATAATGGAGGGGTAAACCAGAAAGCAAAATAAAAAAACCTCAGAAAACATTGAATTGGTTGATCTCAGAGCATGTAGCACTTTTCTCCCACTACTTCCTCTGTTTTCAGCTGCACCCATAAATGATGAGCCCATCTGCAAAACAGTCCCAGACTCCTCTGGTTGTGTGCAAGAGGAATGGAGAACATAGGATTCAATTAACATTTTGGTTAAAAGACAGTTCCAAGAAGGATATGCCAGATATGCCTAACCCACGTAAACCAAGCCCTGTCAATGCACAAGTCTTTCATAAAACACACAAGAATTTGAAAATACAGCTTCTGAAAGAGGATGGCACATCCTCCCACCGTTAGATACTGCCTAATAGCGTACTGTAGAGCACGAAGTAAAAGGACTGAGTACTGTGCCTTCCCCAGATAGCAGAGTTTCAAGCTCAAATCTTGCATGTCTAGAAAAATAATGAGGAAATCATTTTACTCTGTTTCTGTCAAGTTTGTCAATGGCAAGTAAAAAATGCAATATCAATGGAAATCCAAAAGGTTAATAAGTGAGAGAATGATTTTCTAATTCAAACATTAACTGAGAAATTTAGTTTGCAAGTTTCTATGATCAAAACCATTTATTTAAATTAAATTATTATGATCAGTGCAGAATTAGGAGCATAAAAATGTGTTTGATCAAACTATAGGATCAAAGCTTTTGAATAACCATTTCTTTTGTATTTTTCTGTTCTGAGCCCACAAATCATCCTGCATTTTGATGCTTTTGCCCATTAGTCTCTCCCACTTTCAAGTCTTCTTCCTTTTCTCCTAGCAACCTACAGCTTTGTGGTTGGCATGCTGCTATAGAAAGTTATAAATTTGAAACCTGTCAGGATGAGCAACATTCTCCATGCAGCTTTTTAATTTAATGAGAAAATAGTTTGAGCATTTTATAAAATGTAGGTAAAATAGTAATAAAAATTTGCTACATAAGTACTTGATGTACTGTTGTTTACGTATCTGGTCTCAAGAGAGGATTCTGGCCTCCGGTTTCAAAGTTAATGGCGTTTCCCATTCACAGCTTTCATCTCGGTACCTGAACTTACAAAAAGGGGGGAAATCAAGATACCTTCCTAGATCTTCTTAGTCTATTCCATGAGCTCTCACAACTTCAAGTATTTTCGCAGCTGATTATAGATAGCTGTGGCCTTTCTGAGATGCTATCCCCATTTGAAACATAGCTTCTGCTGTGATAATCAGATCCTAAAATTAGATACTAAAGAAGTTAAATTAATAGCTGCTTATGTTATCATGCTACCTTATAAAGACTGCTTTGTTGAGAAGGTAATTTAATGTTCAGGGTGGAGTATAGGTCACACAATTCTGCATTTCTAGGTTGTGGAATCAGAAGAGAATAGTCCATTTGTTTTTATCATGAGCCAGTTTTTCAACTTGATTATGAAACTTCTAAAACTGGTTATATAACTTGTATGCTTTTATATTTATACTTTTAACTTTCACAACAAAAGAGTCAGGGTTCCTACACAACACAGGTCACAGACCTTTCTCTTCCAAAGGTCTTATTCATTCTCAGAGGATCTATGCTCTGTTTATGGGATACAGAAGAATCAGGTGATAAAAATAGTGTAAGATCACATAGCTGAAGACTGTGTGTATACGTGGATGGAATTAAATAATTTACAAGGAAAATCTAGGTCTAAAGTCTGGCTTTGCTATTTTGAGGAACAGCATTTCTAAAGCTTGGCTGTTTGTTGGTTTGGTTTGGTTTTTAATAAAATAAACAGAATACACAAGTCACTTTGTGTGCTGTCATTTCTTTTGTTCACCACTTGAATGCAGGACTGAAACTTGAGGGTTCACTATCTATCCCAGTGCCACTTGAATTGATAGAATAATTGACAGCAAAACAAAGTTCTTAATTTTTATGCGGATAATTACAATGGCGATTGTGTACTCTCTCTGAAGAAAGAGTGAGGAATTCAACGTCTGAAGACATGGCAAATCTTCAGAGTCTTCTGCTGCATTTGGGATTCTAGTGACAAGCCAAGATTCATATAACTTTCTTCTTGGTGGTCCCAAACTAACTTTCTTTTGTTACATCCTCTTTGCATTCTTTTTGTATTGAATATGTGTTCTCCTTCTGGACTGTGTTCCATTTTTTTTCCTCCTTTCCACAGTCTCAAAGGATTCCTAACTACCTTTTTCAAACCCTAGGTTTCTTACCTGGAAAGCATTACTTGGTTTTACCAACTTCTCTTACCATCTGCCTCGTTGATTTACTTACCAGGGTACTTACTGTCCAGTCTTTCCTGTATCTGGTCCTAGATACTTTCAAAAGTAAAGTCAAATTTCCCCTAGTTCATTAAGAGTTTCTTGGACCTCTCATTCTTTTTCAGTATCATTTCAGTATCATTTAAATTATCCCTTATCTCCTCTGTCAGTTTTAATAAAATCCTAATAGAATTCCCTTTCCTTTGTTTTTTATCTCAGCTCCCCATTTTACTTTGTTTTCTGACTTGTTTCATCATTAGCTGCCAAGGTGATAGTACTATTTGCTATGTTTAATGGGCCAGCAAGACACTTTAGTTTGAGTAACTCATTCAGTCTGTGATGGGGATTTATCTTCTCTCATCTCATGTCTTTCTTAGATGCACATTTTTGAATAAGGTGAATTATTTTTCAGATGTATCTATTTCTCTTCATTGAATGTAACAGTAGTCTAAAGAGGCTAGTTCGGGTTCAAATTTTCAATTTAAATGTTTAATGTTCAATTAAATTTGATAAAAAGAACACGATTTGAAGTCTACATTGCAAATTCAAACTGTTTTAAAAAGATTGAATAAAAGGATAGAATTAATTGAATCTATTATATTTTCATAGTGTTAGTAAAAAGCATGTCACTCATCCCAGTAAAAGTATGGATGCTTCTAGAAAATGTGAGCCCATTAAACACACTAGAAGCCAGGACTTGACAGGTTTTTTGTTTGTTGGTACCCACGTACTTTCAACATAAACAAAACCATCAAATTTTTTTTCCTCTGGACTTATTTTCAGAAATACTTGCACCGTTTTGCAGGAACATGTTTAAAAAATCAATGTTTTTAAAAACCAATGATTTGGTGGTGAAAATATTAGTTGCACACGGAGTGACTAAATCAGTAAAATGGACCCCTTAAGGTTAACATCATAGAGAGTTACAGAAGGGAAATGGTTTTCAACCTTTTTGTGGTGAAAATGAAAGCAAGTACAGAGTAGAATAGCCATCTGGAAAATCCAATTGATGATGAATCTTTATAGATAAGTCTGCAGAAATACTGTTGGCATGAATATAGATTTTCTTTCCTCAATAAAACCATTTCTGGAATAATGATAGTAGGGACATATATAAGTCTGTATGTACGCAAATAAATATGTATCATCTGCATTTTTCTCTTTATATAAACATAATAAGATATATTAAAAGTGCATATATGTATATAATTTATAGAGTTATTAATAAATAAATTAGAGTTGATTCCTTTATAATATTTTTGTGAGTAGTGAATTTCACTTAAGTATTGTACATGGAAAAGAAATTAGAGCATATTGTTGGAGTCTGTTAAATTCATAAGAATGGTGCTGATACATATAGATAAAGATAGTCAACACATGATCCTTACTTTCTAGCAGCTACTTCTTATTCTTGTGACACATTTTTTTTATACCCTGTTGGAAGCAGTTTAAGAGTTTGCACTTTCTTTTTATATCTCAGGCTTGCATTTTTCAGGTGTAAACTGCTCCTTAAATATTATGCTATGATGTTTTGGCAGAATTTCCTAGTACTCAAATTTCCTGGTGTTAGAACAATTTTTTTACAATACAGAGTTGATGACCTAAAGTAAACTATTTACACTAAGGAAAGAACTGGATGTTTTTTAAAGTTTCAGAAAGGAAATTTATCCTGTAAAAAGCTGAGAACTGCTCAACTTCCTCAGAAAGATAAGTTACCTGTGTAATCATCCCTAGTAATAATGAAAAAAATAAATCCCCCCAAATGCCCAAACCTTAACTTTACCAAAAATTTAATTTGAGCAAAATCTAAAATTTTTGATTTTTATTTCAAAAAGTCATAACTTACCAATAATTTAGGACAAACACAGAGCCAAAATGCTAAAATGTTATGATTTTTTGGTAAGAGTTTTAGTAAAGGTTTTAATTGTGTTTAGATGTTTTTCCATTAGTATTTTAAATCTTTGATTTCAAAATTTTTGAAAATGTTATCTATAATAGCAGGTTAAAATTTTATCATCATTTGCACTTTAAAAATACTCTTTTAATTTATTACAAAATGATAAGTGAAAACATTCTTCTGCATAATAAAACAAAGTAAAAATTCATGTTAAAATTTACCTGGACATTTCAATAGATGCTTCAAGTTTATGTCACATTGTTCTTTCCATATCTCCTACTTCCATCTGAAGTCTTGAATATTGTACTGGCAATTCTGAGGATTACTTTAAGTTTAGACCAGTTTTACAGTTTTATAGTCATAAAGATATATATTCAAGGCATCAGAGGCGATTGTCATGAGTAGTCTGGTTTTCCACACCACATTTGTAATAATAATTCTCTCTTCAGTCCTTTGCTGCATATCTCCCTGCCCCATTTTGGGTGTCACATAGACCTTTCCTACCAATTGGGATCCTGAATCCATTCTTTCACTTATGCAGGCACATCTTACCTCTTGATTTCCATTTTCACTACCTCATGGGGAATTTAATGTGTTCTACTTGACCCATGAAAAATATTGGATTTACTTAATGAGATAAAATTGAAAATAAAGGATGCCTATTTAATTCTCAGAAACAAGCCAATGAAATACACTGAGAAAAGTAAGACTTGGTTCAATGTGGTGTGTGTTCCAAAGTTTGGACTTCAACTTATTATACTAAAACGGAATTTTAAAAATAAAACGTGTAAGATTATGTAAAATAGGAAAAAAGAGATTTTATATTTTAGTGTTTGCCTTTATCTCAAAATGTATTTGAAAGAAAGAAATGTCTTTTTCAAAACTTAAACATTATTTCTTGAATCTAAACCAACAACCTTTATCACACTGGATTGATTTTCTGAATTTATTAAGGCAATGATTTTCTTATTCTTTAATAAGTAGCTGGGTGTAATTCATGGAACACATCATCTGCCATTCATTCTTTTCTTAACTGTATCAGTCAAGTTTTCTGTTTTACTATGTTTCATCAACATTAAAATATTCAGCCTTTTGTAACATTTGTATTTTCCTGTCAACTGTTTTCATCCTTCCTCCCACTCTAACCATATGGAAAAAGCAGCACTGTTTTGACCCTGGTATCTTTTTACTGGTATGTAGGTTTGCTTTGTGCAAAACTCATGGAGGAAAACAAAACCAACTGAAATAAAAAATCACAAAAGATCCTTGAGTCTGAATGGGTATAATCACATGCACGATCCTTGAGTCTGAATGGGTATAATCACATGCACTGTCTTTGCCGAATATAGTCTGAGGATTGAATCCTATTTGGCCTCCTAATTCTTTCTAGAGATTCTTCAATGGTGTAAGTGATCCATGTCTATAAATAGAGTGCAGAAATGTGTAAGGAGGAAAAACTACAGGACGCATACCTAGCACATAGTTTTGTTGTGCTGTGTGATTTTGTTGAAACTATAGTTTCCCAGATTATTTTATATTCTAGTGATGAATAGATTCTTTCAGAGCATTTTTTTAGAGAATTTTTTTATTTTTCTTCAGCAAGTATGGAGAAAGTATGATTAAAATCACTGCATCTGTATTTGCAGGAATATGTGGCACTTCAGATATGCAGCTTTCAGTTCTTAGATAGACTTCTGATTGCCTATGGAGATTAAGTTCCTCTTATGTTCTAGAGCTGTCAGGTGAAACACCAGTCCAATTCTTCAGGCTGTCTGGTTCACTGCTTTTTTCTCCTATTCCTTTTTATTTCTCTACTTATAAATTGGAATCTGTAATATTATTGTACATCCATCCACTGCTAATCTCCACATGCATTGCTATATTTTTGTTCATGCAATCAAATTGTGATAGTTTATGAATGTCCAAAAATTAGTTTTATAAAATTATTTATATTACAGAGTTTTATAATGCTTACAATCATGTTAAATATAAACCTTCTGTTTATATTGTCTGGTGGCTCTATTTATGCAAGTTGAGTTCTCTTCTGTCAGTTGTTTTGTCATAATTTTTACTATTAACTTATCCACAAAGATAACCCACCTTTTATATCAATTATCTGAGTTCTGGACAAAAATACCTGAAACGAAATACCATGCCCCCTTCGAAGGAGCAATAGTAAGTGCAACTCCAAAGGCAATGAGAGATTGAAAATACGGAAGGAGAGAGCAGAAGGAAGGGAAGAGAGAAAGTAAACAATATGGAATAAACTACTCAGTATTTTCAGTTAGTGGAAACAATTTTTAAAAATGTTTTTAGTCATCTATTGATATACATCAGGGCTTGAAAGTACTGTCATATCTCAAGTTTTTTTAATAGCAAAAGCTTCAATTAATAATTGTTTCTTAATAACAATGCCTTCACCAACATATTTGATGATCATTAATCCTCCCAAATTAAAGTTTTTGCATATCTTGGCTCTGTTATTTTAATTTAGAAGATTAATGACTTTTGTTTGAAAAAGTAATAGCCTTTGACAGGATAGAAATTTAGATTAAAGTGAATGCTTTTGTACACTGTTCATCTGAGATGTAAATGGAATTTATGAAAACTACTATAAAAGGAATTGAAGAGGAAGGCTTTGACATGCAAAATTAGGAACAGTAGTTGTATCAGTAGGAATCCTTCATATGTTTCTTTTGCACTGAGTACTTTCATTTTAGTCAATAAGGACTAAACAATGAAGTAAAGCATATGCTTCTTAAAAATAAAAATCAAAAGAGTCTTAAATGTATCACCCATACGTTACAGGAGAGAATTAAAATGCACAATAATCTTGAAAAAAATAAAAGACCTCAGAAAAAATGAATATGGAATAGTGCAGCTTGCTGTCCTGTCACAGCGATAATCAGCAGAGAAGTCAAGTAGGATCAAATGTCTAGATAGCATTCTGCAGAAGCGTTGCACTTAGTACAAAGCAAGTAAAATATGAATCAAGTATTCCATACTGCCACTAAAATTTAATCATAGGAGTAGATGAACAGATACATGGCCTACAAAAAAAGAATTCCTATTCTCTGGTCTGTTTGGGTAGAGGCTCAGCGCTGCTGTATTGTCCAGGACAATCTAGAAACGTGTGGATTGTTTGAAGAAATTCCGGGTAAAAAAAAATCACTATCATTTTAGGAAACATGTTGTACCAAGAAAAGATTATCACAGGAAATAAATTTTATTTTATTTTACAAATACAAAGCAGATTTCCTGGTAGTGGTGTGGACTCTGATATCTGGGATTATAAGATTATAATAAACTAGACAAACTTCTGTCAATCATGACATGTTTAGACATGACAGTCTTTTTGCCTTGAAGAAAGAAGCACATTCAATAATTTCTCACAAACTGTCAGTCAGTATCTTTCTATGAAAAGGTTGCCTGCAGAGCTTGACAAAGATTAAAAAAATTCTAACCTTTTGTGTGGGGACTAGAGGATTTTTGTTATCATTCTGGTTTTACAACAAACATTGAATATATCTTTTAGAATTTAAATACATCCTCTCTTTACATTTTATGACTTCATCTGAATTGCTCCTCTGCTGAAGTGCTGTGGTGTGCCAAATCTCATGACTATGCATAACCAAAATGAGTCCTCATCATGTTAAACATTTAACATAATGCACAGACGCATATCTTAAAAAGCTTAGTGTTTAAAGAAATGGTACTAATTAAAAGTAAATGCCAGTACTATTATTTGTGGGGATTTTTGTTTTGTTTTTTTGTTTTGTGGGTTTGTTTGCTTGTCTGTTTGTTTGTTTAAGACAGAACACTGAAGTAAAAATAACTGAATTACACAGGCAAATTTATAAACTGAAGCTTGCTATTTGAGTCTGAGTCCTTAAAGGCGAGGTCCTAAATCTCCACCAAGTAAATGTCATAGTAAAATAAATTTATCCACAGTACTCAAAAAAAAAAAATAAGTTTAAGTACTTAAGGAAACCTTGTGTGTTTACTTCATCAAATTCTAACTCTTTAATTATGTGGAATTTAGTTTGCTCCTTTTTGTGCACAAGCTTCATTTTATCTCCCCCAATTATCCCACTCTATGTCATATTTCTCATTACATTATCTATAAAAAACTGTAGAAAATATATTGAAGTTTTTTCTTCCAGATAGTAAATTAGATACAAAATAAAAACTTAAGAGTAATTTTGTACAGTTTCCTAATAGCACTAAGTAATTTCCTGTGCCATCTCTCTCACCACCATGTATGTTGATAGGTTGATTTCTCTTCAGGTGGCACTGTTTTCATGACAGGCTTCAAACATTACTAGAACTGAGAGCTGAAATAAGATCTTTTTAGGTGTAAGGCTCTTAATCCTCTCATAATAAGAGACTACACATCATTAAGAGTGTAATGCAGGGAATGAAACATGGTTGTCTAATCAAGGGGATTTCTGTCTGAAGTTTCCTGTTTCCTTTGTAGTGGTGACTGGGAGTGTAGCAAAAACCAGGCAGTGAGTAATTAAGAAAGGAAGGAATGCACCTTGTCTTATGAACTATAATATAAGAGGCTTAGTTCAGAAGGAGAAATTCATTGGAAGGTTTCTTTCCAAATTTTGGTGATTAAGAAATGATACAGATGTTTCTTAAATCTTTGGCCTGGTGTTGAAATTAATTCCTTTGTGCAGGACACAAGAACATTTTGAAAAGCTCAGTGAAAAAATTCAAAATACAAAAAACTAAAAAATAGTGACATTAATTAATCTGAAAGGAAACTTGTAAAGAACACATTTTCTCTTTTTTTTTTTCCTTGCAAACTAAGTGTTCTACTACAAGAGAAACATGTCTTGGCATATGTTATTTAGCAAGGTGAAGTCAAATAATTTCTCTCTTCAGGGGCTTGTTTTTCTCTCTTGCCTTTTTGTGTAGTCTAAACATTTAGAGCCACCCATGATTACTGTACTGTAGGAAAAGCTCAATACACTTCATGTTTTTTACTTAGTTTGGCTTTTTATGTTAGCATATGAAAACAGCAGTTGGAAAAATCAACCCAGTCCAACAGATGGTTTGTGCATTCTGCTATGAGCAGAAGATAGATTCTCTCTCTAGTGTATGCAGATAACATTGTCTGCCACAAGTTTTGAAGAAAGTATGATTATGGCCTAAATGAAGCAGAAAAATGTCAATATGGCTATTTTTTTTATTTATGGTAAATGGTGAGGAGTCTACATATTTCAATGGCTGTACAGTTGTACGTTTCTGTGTATATAGATACAGGTAGACAAACCAGAAAAATGCTAATTTCTGAAAGTATTGCTGCCTCTCTTTGCAAATGTGTTTTGATTATGTGTTGCAAATGTTGGTGTTGGGGCCACAACACTGTATTGAAACTTCTATCTCTGTATGTTTGAGCATATTGAAATAACAAGTAGATTGGTCTAATTTTCCTCGCTGATTTGAATTGATTTTTTAAAAAATATTTTTCATTATTTATGCCAAAATTTCCCAATGAAAATAGTAATACTGGCTTTTTTAATTAAAAAAAAAAAAACAAAAAAACAAAACACTACACTGGAGGAGCTCAGAAAAATACAGTTCCCTTTTGTCTGCCAGTGAAATTTAGTTTATCTAAGATTCCTTACCATTACCATAACAGGCAATCTTTCTGTCAGAAAATGAATTTCAGCATCGTATCAGAGTAAGCAGCAGCTGTAATTACTCCCTTTCCACTTTTGTACAGATTTTTCTCTTGAGGAACACAACTTTGTCTAAAAATGTCTAAAAAATGCACCAAACACAAACTTCATGTCATGTACAGTAGACAAGTTTAAGAATATCAAAACTCAATCTAATGCTGATCTCATTTAAAGATAAATTATCTGTCATAACCAAGTATTCATAATGAATATTTATGTAAACATGTTGCATGCTCGCTCTTTGCTGTACAGTATTTCAGAAAATCTAGGAAGCTTATGTGTATTTTTGCCATAACCTTTGTTTCCCAATCCCTGATTTGCTTTATCTCATGCGAATTCATATACCAATGTCTGATGAGTCCATGTAGGAAGTGATTGCATTAAGTGAGTCCACGTAGCAAATTTCTTTAGGCTTGTTTGAAAGTTAATGGAAACCATAATGTGTTGAAACTGGGAAAAAATAATCCCTGCATGTACAATTTGATCATTCTGTTCTAATTCAATTCACTGTGGAAGGGTCAGTCAAAAAAGATCTGATGTTTCTTTCCTGTACACAAAGCGGGGATGAACATGAATTTTCCATGAAAATATTTTTGTGATAAAATACTGTTCTATAAAAAAACAGTGGGGAGTGATTCCGCTGCTACCATTTATTGATTTAAAATTAATAATTCAGATTTTCAAAATTACTGAAATATCCTATATGGCCTATGAAAAAAAAAACCCTGTCTCATTTTAAAAAAAAATCACATATCATAATTAGATCGTTAAAAAGCCTAAAGACTGTGACAAGAACTAGTACTAAATTATTCAAATTACTATGTTGGATTGAGTTGATAAGGACTTTTTATTTAGTGCTTTTTGCATTCTGATTCATGAAATCATCAAGGTTCTGACAGCATTGTTAGAACTTTGAAAAATTACTAATATTAAAATCCCATCAAATGGTTCAGGTGATGACGGCAAATTTAATGACAGAAGGAAAATATATTCTATTATTAATTCTGAGATTGCGGATCCTGTTTTGGAAATTTGGGAATTTTGGCCACCACATGAGTATCTTTAAATGGTGTACTTTTTCTGTGCACATTAATTCTTCCTTGTGAGTAGTTGTCTCGCTTCAGTAATCTTTTGGGTTTTGGAGTCTCCCATATTTATATATATTTGCTTCATAATGGAGAACAGATAAGGATTTCAACAGCAGTAATAAGTTTTAAGTGGACGAACTTCACAGTAGTGAAGTAATGCCTTTTGAAGAAATATGCTAAATTAGTCTTATATTAAAGTTTATACTTTACCGTCGGCATAATATTTCAATCAAATTTTCCATTACTGCTGATAACTACTCAGTAAGATGTAGTGTCAAAAGGAAATGAGCCATAGTGATCTTATATATAGGAAATAATATTTTTGTTAAAAGAATAATAGGGGCAAAAAAAAAGCAGTATTATTCTTCTGATAAACCTTTTGTCACATGCTGTGTGTTGTCCTTGCTTTATGACCTTTTCAAATGGCATTTCATTTTAAATCTCCACATTGTATTATAAACTAATTCCTGAGATTAAAACAGCATTGCTTAGGTTGTATAATTAGAAAATTTGGGAGAAATGGCATACAAACCAGAGAGCTAGCTTTTTAGTAAGCCTCTTTTGACCACTGTAACTTTTCTTACTATTACTTTTGTGTACTGGATTATCAGGTCAAAAACAATTTAAAAACTTTTCCAAATTTTCTTTGCTAAAAGTGCAGGCAGTCAGCTTTGATAAACCTCTTTCAGCCTTGTTTTTTCCAGTGATACATTAGCTTTGTTCAATTTAGTTTTACTCATCTAAAAGAAAGACAACCAGTTCAGTAGTCATCTAGTCAACATAATATACTCAGTATTTCAATATAGCTTGTCTGAACAAAAAAGATGTGGCATACACTGAGCAAGATGAGTTCTCGATCTTTGTGATGAAAGGAAAGCAGGATCACAGTTCTTGAGTGAGATCGTTATTGAGGTAGAGTATCTCAATGCATTTTAGCCATTTACATTTAGATTACCCATTTTGGTGTATCTTTCTATATTCTCAAGTAAATGGAGAGAAATATATACTTTAAGCCATGGTTCAGATGACATATATCAGATGTCTACAGTAGTATGGATTGGATTGTGCTTAAGAAGTGCTTAGGTTTCTATACTACCCATTCTTTGTTTCCATAAAGATTGTCCATGAATTCAATAATGAAGAATAGACTGGAGCAACCCAGAATCTGAATTTTACTCTTCTAATGCACTTAAATTTCTGGGAAGGCAGCCCAAGCCTCATCATTTTAACCTAAAATGATAAAAAAAAGAATTAAAAGAGAATAAGTACTCTTTTAAAGGTTGAAGTAAAGAATAATTTTTAGCTGCTGTCTTTCATGTATAGATAGAATTACTTCAAATTACAACTACTACTCTATAAAAGAAGATATTAGGATAAAAATGTAACTCAGAAGGTTCTAAAACAAAAAAAAAAAATTGCACAATGCTGATAAAGAAAATTATATAAACCACTTTATAATGAAAATACTACAAATTAGAAAAACTTCGACAAAATGGAAATTTCAGAAGATAAGTTACTCTTGGAATTGAAAGTGTTATTTTCAGTTCAAGGCACATATTTTTCCCCTATGGAAAAGTAAAAAAAACCCCAACTTTTTAACATTGCTGAACCACCTGCTGAACCATCTATTTGAATTATTTTTAAATGTTCTTAAGAGCTGCATATTAGAATTTCATACAGAGATACTGTTTAGAGATACTGGATGAACATTTCTGAATTCAAACAGAATGTATTCAGATTGAGGCCCAACCTTACAGAGCCCCACAGCTATTGACAGTTCTGCTACTTGTATCGACTAAAATATTTTTGATGTCTAGTGACCAACAGTGCCTGATCAAATTTTGAGATTTGCCAAGACAAACTAGTTGAAAGTTTTGAAATAAAGTTTGTAACTATTTCATTTTATTGAATCTCAGTGGTTAATTTCCTTTTTTTTTTTCCTCTTATGTGTTGACCAAAAATAAATATGGCATGAGAAAGGTATCAGAAAACCATCTCTGTAAAGCAGCAATGCAATAAAATCTGTATTTCTTTCCTTTCTGGCAGATACACTTGCTGTCTTTTAAACAGAAATTATTACAAGCTCAACTCTTGTCTTAATATTTTATAACCTTAAACCTTATAAAACTTTAACTCTGATATAAAATTTTAATAGATAGCAGAAGATAGTTGCTGAATAAGAATGTTTTGAAAGAGGTTCTTTAGCACAAAGAAAAAAGCACTGGAGTAATTGTGAATATTTCATGTTATAAGAACTAGCTTCAATGTCAACCTTCATTTTTTGGACCAAAAAATACCATCAAAAGGTTAGTTATAACCTTTGGAAAAGGTTACTTTAGTAATACCAAGAAGGGAAGCATATAAAATGTTTGCAATCCTTTGTGTTTTTAGAATGCATGTTTCCAATATCAATTAAGAATATCACCACTCAAGGAAAAGTGCATTTTGAAATAAGCATTGGTAAAAGCTTTATCATCCAGAAAGTATTTTAAAGGAAAGCAAATAAAGGAGAAATGAGTGATACATGTTTCATATTAGAAGTCTGCAAGCCCTATTTTATTGTGGGAGTTAAATAGTAACATTTGACTTTTCAGTTAATTCTGACCGACTATACTATTTTGCTTGGCTTCATTGGTCCCACTAAAATTAGAAAGCAAAGTCGTGAATGACAACTAAGTTTAAGAAAGTCTACTTAAAGAATCATGCCTGAGATCAAGAATATTTGATCACAGCTGGATGGGGTAGTCCATTTATTCCAAGTTCTGCCTGCCAAAAGTAGGTTGCATAAAGCTATATTTGGTTGTACTATATTAATAAATTCTTGGCTAAATAGTATGATTGATGGCAATCCAATGTTTTGGTGTTTCCTTTGCTCAACTCAGAAATAGCTTCAAGGACTGAAATGAGGGGCATTTTGTTTAGATCTGTCATTTCTTTGCTTCCTTTCCATGCCCCAGTTGCTCTCTAGTTTACAGCACTGTCAAATATGGGTCACCTTATCACTGAATACACAAGTTGTGACAAGCATTAATGTGAAGGAGAGTTTTATTCAGAATAAAGGAAACAGCTTCTCAAATGATCTTTCCTTCTTCTTTTCTCTCACCTTTTTCTTTTTTTTTTCTTCTCATTCCACAGCTTTGAGCTGTATTGCTGTCGTAGTCTTGTGAAAATACTACTTTATAAACTGCAAACATAGTAAAATAGCTGGTCATGACAAATGACTCAAGTCAGTCTTTCTTATTAAGTCCATGTAATGGCTGCAGTATGTACTGTGCTGTACTGAGGAATTAGAGTATAGCCTCTGCAGGAACAGCACTACCAATTTTTAACCACAAGTAAATCAGACAACGATGAATTGTCTTCTTCTTTAAGAGTATTCATAAAGTCTCTACTGTGCTTTTTCTGTGGAGGCACAAGTTTCCCAGATTGCTGGAACCTTATGCAGCCTCGGCGTCCTTGTTTTTCTCTAACCAGGTTCTTTTCTAATTTCATTGCATACAAATTTCAATGGGGGCTTTGAGAAGGTTTGGTTCAACAAAATTATATAAAATTGACTCTCCATTTTAAATCAGGAAAGTGTAGACTTTAGAGGCATTACCAATTACTGATGGGGATAAGATGCTCACCAAGGTGTGTGTGCCACACCATCTTAAATCTGTGGTATGTGATTCAAGAGATGATTATAAGAAATCTTTCTTTTCAATACAATGAGCATGGTGGTATATTATGCATTCTAGATTACATATAGACACATACGCAAACAGATGAATTTTCCATTCCCATAGAATAAAGATACTAAAAATTCTCTAAAAGAAACTGTGCCTGTATTTTAATTTTCTAAGAAAATAATTGCTTTTATTGAGAGAATGCAAAAGTAAAGAAGAATAAAATTAAATTATTATCATGTCAACTTTTTTGAGAAGTTAATTTGTCCACAATGAATCCAGAGTTTTCTTCTAAGTGGTAATAGCCAATTTTTAGCCAATTTAGAGCCTATTGTTTCCCTTGTGTGGTGATTCTTCCCCAGTCTCCTTGATTCTGCTGTTAGCAACACCAAATTTAATCAACTTTTGTTATCATTTAAATGTATTACTCATTCAGAAGCATGGGATATTTCTTATGCCTCTATGATCAGGTTAGATGTGATTATCATTAATAATTTAAATAAAATATTTTATAGACTCATTTTTCTTGGGTAAATAATTAACAACAAACCCAGCACACTGATTGTTCATGGATGTCTCTGTGGAGATCTCTTCATTATGAAAAATGACCATTCATTTAAATTATTTTCAACTCCAGTCTTTTAGCTGATCATTAATTCATTAAAGATCTTCCTCTTCCTTTAAAACAGAATAGGTTCTTTCAAAGGCTCTGAGGGGAGAAGTTAACAAAAGTTTTATTGAAAACAGTGTACATATTGCTCATATATTGACATAATTGCTGATCCCTTTGCATACTACAACCTGTAAGCTCAGGATTTCTTCCTTGTAACTCAATTTGAAACTGTAACTTACACATTCAAGTGTATATGAATCATCTTTCTTATGTTATTTATATACCAATTTCCCTGTAATAGAGGTAAGAAAGTCACTAGACCTCTTTTTAAAATTGATGCCACACTAATAGCTTCTGTCCATTATTCTGATACCAAAGGTGATTTAAGTAATAGCTTAAACCACAGCAGATTGGTGATAGACGTATATTTCATAGAAAATTAGTGGATGAATAGCAAATTATCTAGACAATTTATTGTTTTCTATTGCATAAATCATTTTCTTTTAGCAATTTCATTTTGTGACTACTTGTAAAATTTTATTTCCACTAAAAAGAAGGCATCTGGTCAGAGAATCTACATGTGTCACTGTTACTGAACTCTATTGTAAATAGAAAATTAGAAAGGATACATGAAAAAAACACAAATAAAACCAAACCAAAACTGAAGCATAGGATTTTCCATATTTTAAAAACCTTGAAAGATGCATATTTTTATGCAGTTTGTTTCCAGGTGTGATTCACTCTTTCGGTGTGTGGTACTACAATATTTCTGCTATCCATTTCTTGTTCTTTGCTAGAACTATCGTCTTCATTTCAAGAGAGTCTACAAAAAAAAAAGGAACAGGCATCTAAGAAGATGAAACTAAAAGATTGTTCAGTTTTAGAGCTGTCTTTCTGTCAAGCTCTTTAAAATGCATCAAAAAATATGAGTTCATAATAACAGAAAAATAGAATGGGAAAGAAGAATTTTTTTCATCTTTTTTCTGTAATTTTCTATCATTTTTTGGTGTACAAGGCAAAGTTAGAGATATAATAAGAGAGAGACTTAATTAAGATAGAGACTTAATTTTTAGTAAAAAATAATCCAAAGATTAATTTTTGTAGAAATGCATAATTATGAAATTAATTCTATTTAATTTCTGTTATCAGATGTTTAGTAATGACCGTTAAAAGCTCAACAAATAGCCTTCTGGCTTCGTTAGTAAAAGGAGATAATGTGACATCTCACACATAGATCATTTGATGCTCAGTGAAGCTCATTTTAGCTACTGAAGTTTTACCATTTATTTAGGAAAAGGATTAGCTTCCTTGTGACTTTACATTACTCACATATAACAAAGCATCTTTGGGAGGGAAGAGCAGAAGGAAGGAAAAGAGGAGTCATTTAAACAAGGGTAATTTAAATGCCATTTAAATGTTCTCAGCATTTGGTTGTTCTCCACATGAAAGGCCTACTGAGGTGAACTGAGTGTCTCCTAAAACAGTGGCCAAAGTGCAGGAGACAGGCCAAGCTGAGGACATCCATCAGAACATAAGCATGCCTGTTACTGACTAGGCTGGGTGTCTAAACTCTCTGGGTTCTATGACTTTAGGTTGGGTGGTTGATTTCTAAGTTACTTAGCAGAAAGTAATCTGCTTTAAAACCAGAATTCTGATAAATACCACTATTTAACTATATTGCCTCTTTAGTATACTGGAAGCTTCTGATTTTTCTTGAAGATGCAGAAAAATAGTAAGAGGAAGTTTCTCCCTTTTGAAGAGATCAGTGCAAGTAGTTTGTTTATTAATCTTTCAAGGTCTATGTCTGTACAATACTGTAACTGATAAATAATCGCAGAATTACAAAAACTTGAAATATGATGGTGAATTAAGCTGCTAATGAATTCTGTGCTCATAATTTTCCTGCTATAATTTTAGCCTAATAAAACTTAAAAATAATTCTTCAGTAACATGTAGTCACCTACATTTAATTTAATTTCTTACTTCAGGAAAGTTTTAGTATCTCTCTGAATTACTTGTGAAAGATTGTCTTTTTCCTTAAAAGGGGTTTGTAAATATTATTTGTGCTGACAAAAGGATTATAAAGGTCTTCATGAACTTAGTAGACATTAAAAACATATTTAGGCAATTATATAATCACACCTCATTTCCTGCTCACTTTTAAAGGCACCTACTAGAAAAATTCAGAGTAACTTATAGCAGACAGCTAGCATAAAGCACAGGCAATCTTGTTAATATAAATATTTTCTTAGGTTCGTTATATAAAGATATGTATGCCTATATATATATACAATACATATGTGTCTATATGATCCAATTATACCTTTTTGTTTCGTGGAAACTCTATATGGGAAGTAGGCTTGGGTGTTGTTACAGTAAACATTTACCACTGCACAGTAATGATCATTTCTTGCCTGGAATGGGCTGAAAGACTGGGGAAGAGGAGATTGAATAACCCCATCCAGTCCTGTGGAGAACACCAGAAAGTTCAAGCGTATCCCATGACACATAACTTGAAAAAAATGAATCAGTTTTAGTAAAAAATATTTTTAAAACTATGCAATGCAATAATACTGTAAATTATTTCTACAACTGGTAAAAAGACTACTGCATTCAATACAAAAATTCGCATAAGCCTGTAGAGTTTCAAGTTAAGAATTCATCTCTAGAAAGCCTTACTTATTTCAAAATTGAGCATTTGTGTTGTTACTTCAAAATTAATTTAATGTGTTAGATTTTTATTTTAAGAATATGATATATACATAAATTATTAAAAATATTATCTTTTGTTGTTGTGAAGTACTTGATATCTATGTTTTACTGAATATATGAAAATACTTAGAAACATTTATATCATTAATAATTTATGACATTTTAAATAATTGTGATTTAAATTAAGTAATAAATCAAAATGTTTGGAAAGAACATGCCAATTGTTTTGACTCTCAGAAAGACTATTTTACTAATTTATGCCAGCCACGCAATGTTATTAGAAGTATCATCTTGATTTCAATCTAAGAAACATTATGTTACCTCTACAATAGTTCAAGTTTTAAAATTGGTTTTAATTATATTACTTTCTTAACTGGAGAATATTACTTTATTAACTGGAGAAATCAGAATACTTCAATTTTTAAGTAAACAAAAGGAGAATGGAGATGTGCATGTGTACCCAGGAGAACAGTGCTCTGCGTGAAACAATGGTTTGACTAATGTGTATCTCAATTGTCAAGGATATATTTATTCCTACCCAAATATTCAATGATTTCTCAGCCTACTCACTGTTTCTTAGTTTAAAAGCATATGAATTGTTAACAGTGACTTGGACAATATTAACTTGGATAAGTCTGCACCACACTTCTCTGCAAAGCATAAGCAAACACTTCGGATTGCTGAAGTGGATATAACTGGATTTTGCTTCTTAACTTCAACTTGTTTAAAAAAAGGACAGTAATTCTGTAGTCTCTAATTTTACTGATTGCCTGTAGTCTCTAGATATTCTTTCATTTTGGACAGACTCAGAAGCTGTAAATACAAATAAAGTAAACCCCACATTTCTTCTCTGTCCTAAAGAACATTTGCTTTGTATGAATATTAACTACATATACCTTTCAAATCCATCACTGAAAATAAATTAGAAACCAGAAAAAGTGCTGTGTTTGTCCTCTTTCTGAAGCTTGAGCTTCTTTCAGGAAATATGTTACAGAAAACTTATTTTTGAAGTCCCGCCAATTTGAATAAGAATGCTTTCCTTACATTAATAGAATCTTCATTTCTGTTGCTCTTCAATACAAAAGAAAAAATAACATCCATCTATGATTCTTTCTAAATGACATTCATAAAACCCAGCAGTAATGTTTTCGTTTTTGAAAATTTTATTTGCAACTTCTGACCACTGAACCAAACAGAATTGAAGGAGCCAATCCCTTCATGAAACTTTACACAACAGTAGCGTTAAAAAGGGAATAAATAATTGAGAGTTTAACTTTTTTAATAGCTACTAATGCTCAAAATGCTCTGTAAACAAAACCAGAATAAGGAGTCACCAGAGAGGTCTCATGAAGATACAGGTTAGAGTCCTTATTCTATAAAGGATGACGAGCTGTTAAAAGTTATCAGTGTTGTCAAAAATTAAGGTAAAATGTGTGTGTGGGTTTGAGGACCAAAAGCAGTTGTCAGCGTTCTTTGTTCTGTTAAATAGGGACGCAAGGTCAAAAGATGTTTCCCTCCTCTGTGTCTCTCCATTATGTTCACAAAAGAGCCCAAATGGCCCTTAGCCTTGAATAAGCACACACCTGGCTTTTGGCATCTAGCTGAGGCATAGAAGCGAGGAATACAAGAACTTGCCATAACGGCAGTAGAAAAAAACAAAAGTATTTCCAGGTAATCTAGCACATTTTCAGTCCATTACAGCAGCTAATTCAGTGTGGTAAGTTGAGCTTTTCCTCATTAGCACCTTCAGATTTGTGACTCCTTCAAAGTGAGGCAAGAGAAAAATAAGGGAACATGTGGTAGAGTTGCAAAAAATACAGAATCAGTCTCTCTTTATGGAGGTCAGGGAAGGCTGAGAAGGAATTGCTCTCAGTTCAGTATTAAGCCATGAAATGTGGAATCCTGCCTGAAGGAAACATACTTGAGTACCTCCATGTGTCCAAGATTATTCCAGAAAATTAGATTTGCTGCGGTAATAAATTTCTTACAGTCTTCTCTTGTCATCTTTCCTTTGTTCTACCTTCAGAGGAACCTATGACGTGAACATTAAAGGAAGATGCAAGTAGAATTCAATATCAGGCAGATGAAATGACATTTAGAAACAGCTTTGTTTTTATTATGGACAAAAATCCAAATAGGTATAGATTTTTACATTCTAATTTAGGACCATAAATCTCCTGACCTTTAATGAGACTGTTACTGTCACTGACTGTTGCGATTTCAAATACATTTTTGAAAAATGTGTGAGGTTTTAGAAACTCAGAAACAATAATGTGTTTTTCTACCAATTAAACTGAGGAAATTTGGTGTGTCAGCCACATTTATTTGAGAGTGTTCTGCATGCATATGGGTTCAATACTACAAAGCTGTCATCCATTATGATGCTTATTCTTAGCATAATACTGGAATAAACTGAGTCAGTTTGCCTAACGTAAACAGGAATAACATATAAAAATAAATATAAAAGCAAATTATGTCCTCATACATGAGCATGTGTAAAGCATTCCAAGGAGCAACACTCTAAAGAGGCACTTTTTGGAGATGTACTGAAATGTTGCAATGGTTATTTCTTGTTTAAAACTGGACTGTCAGAAAAAAAAAAATATTTTTAAACCGAGCAGCAGTCCTGTGGACACTCAAGTGTTACTGAGTTAGTAAATCTAAAGTACCACATATTGGAAATCCTTGAATAAGGGCTATCTATTCATGTCTTAAAATTTTCTATTAATGGATTGAAGCAAATGAACTCTTCCCTCCCTTTTACTGGGTTGTTTTCCTTAAGGATTGCTGATCAATCTATCAATCAACAAGTATTGCATATACCCCCTTAGAATAAAATTTGTAGCTGAGCTTGTTATCCTTAAACATTAAGCTAGAATTGCACACAGTTGTACTTAGACAGCTAACTGTCAACATGTCAGTCAGGCATTGATCCATCTAAGTCTCTTCAAACATCTCTACTAAGAGACTTTGAAAATAGTGTCGCTAGTATTTCATTCAACAGAATAAAATACTTAATTTATCGCTGTTCTTTTATTCCATGTGATTTTTTTTAGAGCAAGAGAATCCACTTTGCGATTCTGGTACACAGAGTATACTTTAAATATTCTCATTTGTTTATCACTCCTTTGGAGTGATGCATGGGAAATCATAATATTGTCATGTGCTTGTTATACGAGACAGCTGATGGTTTGTGTGCCACCGTCTACCAGCTATATATAAATAACTGCTGAGGATGACAGTTGTGGTACTCCCACTTAGCAGCTTTGGTGGGACACCCGCGGCTTCAACAGAATGTCTTGAAGAACATTCATGCAATGTGAGTGGTTAGGAGAATATTTATCCATTGACTACCCTATATATGTGACACTTTGAGCCCTAAGCTTCAAATATCACACCTATTTCCATTTCTTCTTTTCTCACCTAGATTCTGAAATAGAGAACAGAGACATTATTTAATTTTTGCTGTGTTTCTTTACATATTGTAAGTTCTTCACTGAAATTGGTAGATCCAACCTGAGTTAAGTTATTCATGGTATATATTCACATAAGATGCCTTGAAATTACAAATTAGGGAATGACTTTTGTAGGATTCTTTCACTTCCAAGAGAAACTGTACTACAAAGTTTCATTGACTATGTTGCTTGAAAGAAATATTGTCTCTAGGAGTTTGAAAGCAGTGAAAAAGTCATGGATTTATAACAAATCAGGAAGGAATTATTGCATAGGAATCATACACATGGAGCACATACACAGAATTTCACTAAAATATCCTTATTTTCGATAAATAAACAGCAATCTTATTTGTTTGCAATCAGATTGTGACGGTCAGGAGATAAAATCTATCCTCCTATCACCAGTATTTGAAGACTAAATCATGTCTAACCAATCTCTTTGTTAGATTGACTTTCTCAATTAATTAAAAACCAGGAAAGATTTTGGCACTTAAGCTAACTGATAAATGAACTATTGATATATGATGTAGGTGTAATCTGCGGGCTTAGAAATCAATCACAGGATAGTTATTAAAGAATTGCTGTAAGCTAAAAGGACATTTATTATAGTTATGTTCTGAATCCAGTTTCATCCACTATTTTAATTGCTTGAAAAATAAAATAAAAGGTCTGCAGGTGAAAGACAAAAGAGATTCAAAAAATGATTGCAAATATCAGTCTGATCTCCATTGATTTTGAATCATTTGGAAGGAAAAAAGAACAACAACAAAAAAAAAGAAATCTAGATTTTGAAACACAAGTCTCAGAAACACAAGCAAATTATTTATGGGTGCTGTTTTAATAATCGCAGATGTGTATAGCCCACAGAAAATGCAAGGTAATTTGCATTAACATATTTCTCTTGCAACAATGAATAAGCTACTTCACATTTCTAGTGTCTGTGGTTAAAAATAGAAATTTTGGTCAGCTGATGTGTACTGTCTTTTGGAAACATGTTTAGCTAGAGATATCAACACTGAAAAAGATTATGACATAAATCTCTAAATGTCATTCACTGAACAGTTTGAGTTTTGAGAATTAGGCAGACATCTTTCTGTAATTTTCTAGGTTTGCGTAATTCAAGCTAGGGAGATGGTTAATTTTTTATTTATTTCATTTTAATATTTAAATCACTTTTAGTTTAGCTCATTGTCTGCTATATCAGAATCATATATCTTCGCAGTACAGGTAATACAATGAGCATTTCTCATGTTCCTTGCTCAGCCAGATGCATCCAAATGCTGAGCACCTGTACAGTTCAGCAGAACCTGACTCACCCTGGGGAATGCTCCCTCCCACCCTCTTGTAATTTACAGAGTGCACCAGGAACACGAGTGTCACCCCTGCCACCCATGTTTTGAATTTCTCAGACTATTTAGTGTGCATTTAAACTAATCTGCCTTGTGTTCCTGAGTGACGTGTGCGTACAAATGCTGTCTTGATCCCAGTGCTGTTCGAGAGATACAAAGCTGTCAGCTTTCCCCAGCAAGTTGATGCCGCATCTCCTAAGCAACCTGCTAGAACTTGCTTGCTCTTCCCTTGCCTTCCATTAGTCTTCATGACCTGCGGTCCAAGGACACTCTGAGTGCTGTACCTCTGAAGTGGCACCTCCTGGTGCACAGCTAATGTGCATATATGTCTTCTTAGCAATCTCAGGTCAATTTAGAATTGTTCTGCTTACTGATAGTATCATTGCACAAAGAAATGGGCTGCAGCAATGCTGCATGTGAGAAAATAAGGAAATGAGATTAGCAAAACAAATTAGTATCTTACTGCAGCTTCTTGTGAGATCATGAGAGCAGCCTCCCTCTGGTCCATGTTTTTTGTCATCTCTATATCCCACATCACATTACACGCTAGTTCAGTTATTTGGTGCTGTGAACGTTTCACAAGAACTTATCCACAGGTGTCAAACTCACAGCTATCATTATTTTTATGAGCCATCTTTCCTTCTGATAAGTCAACATCTGTACTGCAGGCTCACCTTTCTCCCTGCCTGCCTGTCTGCTTTGAAGGATTGCAAGCAGCCACACAGTTGTCCTCTTCAGTAGCACTGTGTTTCTGTGTGCACTTGCCATTAGCTGCAGGAAAAGGAGCAAGAGCTCACATTACTGAGCAGGACCCTGGACATTGGAACCAGCTGGAAAGGGAAGATGTGGTGGAAAAATAAGTGGTATTGTTATTGTCAAGCTGAGATACTTCCACATAGAAGCTCGAGAAAGGAAAATTAATTCTCCCTCAAAATTCAGACACTTGTAAGACAATCCCCTCTTCAAACATAGTGTACAATTCTACACATATGCATATCTGTGTATGTACACACAAGTGTGATACAGAGGAGTTCTTGCAGTGCAAACTATCTTGGCAAAAATCACTATCTACATCTGGATGAGGTCTGCACAGTTATGATTTTTTTTCTAAAGAAGGAAAAAGAAAACCTGGAATTAGATTTTTTTTTTCTTTAGGAGTTCAGAGCACTCTGACAAAGCTATTTACCACACCCTGAAAAACCTCTGCTGCAATTGTGACTAAATGTATTCCTCTGCTGATCTGCTCTCACATTGCATAAAGAGAGTGATGATAGAAGTTATTTATCAAGAGCAAACTGAATTTTTTTACTTATCTTTTCTTATATATTTATATTTTTCAGCTTTTTTTTAACACCAGAGTGTTATTTGTGTTTTTTCTTTTTTTTTTAATCCAGATCTCTAAAATCTTTGCAAGAGGCAATCCTTTAATAAGCATATAGATTTCTCCTTTTTAAAATACAGCTAGATAGCAAAGCAAACAATCAATCTGTGGATCATTTGTTTTCTCAGTTCAGCATATTTTCCCAGGAATCAGCATGATTCCTGCCATAACAGTACTTAATGAACCAGTTCTTGGCCACTGGTAAGTAGGCTATTGCAACTAATGCTTAACTGTGACCAAATCTATCAGAAGGAAAAGACAGTCCATATAATTTTATGGAGTCAGCAATGAATTTTGCAGAAGCTTAAAGGGCTTTTTTTTCCTGAAAAAATCAATTGCAGCTGAGCAACCCTGTATTTTTGCTGTTGCTGTTGTTAGATTTATGCTGAATGATCGTCAGCCAGAAATTCAGTTTCATGTAGCATAAATACAGTTTTGTTTTTAAAGAGATTATAATTTTATAGCTAGATCATACTAAAAAAATGTAGATAGTAATAAGTAATTTATGCTACTGCTTGTCCTCATCAAACTCATTACTGCAGAGTCTTTCATCCCTCTCCCTAATCAGAAATATGAAAAATTCTCCCAACAGGCCCTCTTCATATCTATTCCCATTCCAACCCCCACTATTGAAATGTTCCTGTAGAAAAGTAATGAGAACAAGCTAACAGGACATGAAGAAAACAAGCTCACAGGACATGATGAGAACAAGCTCTGGAAAACAAATTCCAGCTTTCAGCTGCCATTTTATTCAAAGTAGTAATTTCTCACGGTCAAAACATAATTTAAGTGCATGGAATTCCCTGTGAAATAACAATAAAGAACAGGGGAGAGTAGAATGGGAAGAAAAAAACCCCAAATTTTAAAAACAACCTGTGAGCTATCTTAAGATTTTCACCTTCCTTAACTTCAAGAATGGGTCTTCACAAATGGTTTTACTGCAAAAGTGTATCTCATATTTTTGGGAGAAGGAAGGTCAGGGACTGCTGCCTAAGGGAAGGGGAGCAGTGAGCAGAAGGCGCCCACAACATGGATGCTGATGGGCTACAGCCTGAAACAGTCTGAACAAAAGAGACAGAAACCAGGGCTTGTAACTTGGTCTGTTGATATCCCCAGCACAGGTAGCACAGGACCAGAGCCAGGGTTCTTCAGGGGGTTCAAGACTATAAGGAGACAAGGCCAGAGCAAAACCTGGAGACAAATCTAGAATATAGTGAGCAGTAGAGTTTTACTTTTAGAACAATTCCATTTCCTCTTTCACTATATATGAACTATATTCCTGCATGCCTGCAAAAGCAGCATTAACTCAGAAAACTTGAATGAAGCCTATGTGACCACCAGTCTCTGTGATCATGTGTTAGTTTGAAAACAAACCCGTGGGAGATCACAAGTCAGGATTAAAATTTAATAGGAAAATTAAAAAAAAAAAAAAAGTGTAATAATACAAGGAAAAGCCCTGACAAAGTTAGATACAACCTGACACACTGTTAGTCAGGGTGATGGTAACAGTCCAAATGAAGTAGCTCAGTTGAAGCAGTGGTCCTGTGAAGGTCTGGTCTCCACGGAGGTCCAGTGGTAGCTCTTGTCCTCTGGGAACCCAGTAGACAGGGCTACCCAGGTTATATCCGGGTGGGAATGCTTGGCTTCTCCCTCCAGGGCGGAGCATCTCACAATAGGATGAGATGAATCCATGAGTCATACAGTGGTTTCTTGATAGCCTATTGTCTGTTATCAGGAGTGAGTCATAGCAGGAGATATCAGCTAATGGCCCACAGCTGGTGGTAATAGAATACTGAATACATCTATATTGTAACCTAGGACAAGACATTATAAAGAACAGTGTTGCCTTCCAGTTTTTATTCCCACTTGGAAATGGTCTTAAGGTGCTTCTGGGTTCTTTAATTTAGATATAGTTAGAGACATTAGAAAACTGCAATCAGGACTATAGGTGTATAAAGGAGGTTAAATACATCCATGAGAAATTCTGAGCAGGACTAAGAAACAAAGAAAATAATATTTTAAATATTAGGAAGAAATATACTTTGCTAACATCAGAACTTGGTAGGCAGGGCATACTGAAAATGCAGTAATCTTATGCCTGATATGGTATATTTGTAAGTTTTCTTTCACTGAAATGCTATCTGATCTGGTTTTAAGTTGTGAGATGTTAATATCGAACTATTAACAGTACATCATAGATAGTGGACATAGTAACAATATGTTTATTAAAAATTAACTTCTTGATCAATCCTTGGGTTAGTCTTTAAAACAAATCAACAGAATATTGGGGAATATCTAGACATGTAAGAAAAAGTTTGTTTCTTCTAATGTTTCAAAAGGCCAACTACATGTTACAGGCAAACTAGTCTAATGTTAATCCTAAGAAAATAATAGAGAAGTTGATGTGGTATGCACTATAAATTAATTAATTCAAAACAAAAGAACCTAATGAAAGGTAGGTTTATCAACTCAATTAATTATCTTTCTTCAAAGCAAGAAATAGATACAATCTTGTAAGAAACTAAAAATTCATTTTGACACCTGTAAGGTTTTATGTTAGTGCTTTGTAAGTTTCTAATTTAAAAGAAAATAGTTGGGTATGGTTTTTTTTTTTACCAGATAAATAAAGTATGACTTGCACTGAGTTTATTAATTTTCTCTGCACTAGACTTTATGCTATCAACACGCATAAATACACAATTTGTTTTAAAGAAAAAATATAAATGTATTGATGCAATCTGCAGATGATTCTGAAATTGTAGAATCTTTCATAATAATTACAAAATAACACAGTGAGCATCCATGCTAGTAATGGAATAATGCAAAGAGAATCTTTTGAATACAAGCTATTTCAAGGTATCCATGTATGTCTGCTAAGAATATAAAATACATTCCTGTGATAGGAAATAGGATCCTGGAAGTTATAAATAATTTAAAGTGAGGATCAAGAAATGTTGAATGCAGAAAGAAGATAGGATAAGAAGATATGTGGCAAAGATGATGCCATCACAAGAACTACACATTCTATGCTGGTAAGCACTTTGAGGAAAGCATGGATCTGAAAA
>VZRM01006012.1:129657-186610 GCA_013397955.1 Grantiella picta | reverse complement strand
AAAAAAAAAAGGTTGATCTAATAATTATGCATTAGAGAAAATTAATAAGCAGGGTAATTTATTTCCTTGACTGAAAGAGAGGATTTAGAAAGACTTTGTTCATTACCCAAATATTTGTACACAGGACAGCATTTTGTTATGGTACCCTAATCTTCATAAAGCAAAAGCATCACCATGTGATTTCTGATTTTCTGGGTTTCAGAACTGGTATTTGAATTGTCTTCTAAATCCTGAATCCTTTCTGAGCAAGTGAAATACGTGGGAACATTACTCACTTGAAGCATGGGTGTGTTTCTGCTAAAGTCAATCGAGTTCTTGTGTGTTTTTGCAGGTGTCTGTGGGGAATTGAGTACTAGGCTGCTGTAATGTGTTCCCATGTGAGTGGCTGCATTCATCTGCATGTATGCTGGGCCTCTTGCTGTCTGTTGCTCTCAGGCATGTTGGTAAATATGCATTTAATGACAGCTCACTCTTCCTTTGACTTGGTGAAATGTTTCTTCCAGGGATATTAGTAACAGTTTGGACTCTTGAACACATTCAAGGAGGCATAATCAAGGAGGCTGGTCTGAATCAGCTTGGAAGCTCCTGACAAATGCACAAAATAAATATAGAGCTGTGGATAAATATATATTTGGAGATAATAGTATTTTTTCTATTTATTCTTTTCTTTGCATATTGTGGCAACAATTGAGTTGTTGTGGTTTTGTGTTTCTGATGCCAACAAATTCCATGTATATTGAAAGGAAAAAGTTTCTCTAATCCAAGAGAATGTGTTAAGTATGAAAAGAGCACATGCTATTTTTTTGCCCTCCAACTCCCCCTGCCCCCAATTCACTTTGTCACTGTTGAAGTATAGTCTTTTTTAGTGGAAGCCAGGAATTTCTTGTGTAGTATCCCTTAAATAACATAATTACCCTGACTGGTAGAGGTATGAGCTCTGAGGTTTGTTAATATTATCCAGTTCTGCCTGGTCTCCAGACAAACAATGGGATGTGGAAAGGAATAGAAGAAAAAACAGAGAGAGTGCAATTTATACTTATCTCTGATTCTCATTATACATTTACTGGGAGACCATTGTTCTAATGAAAAGCATGGCTCTCAAGCAACTGTAAAGTGTTTTACTTCAGTGATTCTTGAAAAATATTCAGCTAGGATTTTTTGCTCTTATTTGGTTGTAGTTAACTTTGTGAAATACAAGATTCACATGAAAAGAAAGGATGGTTCTGTCTTTGAAAGATTGTAGTAATATACAGGAGATTTAAGTTTAGGTTTTGGCTTAACCTCAAGCTTTCAATGTAATTTTGTGGACAAGTCACTTAATCTCAAAGCTTTCACATGAACTGTAATATAAAGATATTTTAATTTTTCTTTTTATTATGCTTGAAGAGTGGTATTATTCTAATAATACGTGATATTAGGCTCCTTGAGAATAGTTTTTATGTACCAAATATGGTGAAAGATATAATTCTGCATCTTTGTAAACTCTTTACATTTGGTAAACTGCCCTGTAACTTAAAAAAAGAAATAAGAGAGGCAAAAAAAAATCACTAGAAAGGAATGGTTGTTTGAGAAGTGGAAGAAAACTGATAGATGCTTCTTTTCATATCAGAGGATTTTCTTAGGATACAGATATGAACACTGATGTGTAGACACAGTTAGGCACTCTTGTTTCTTCTACAGCTGATCTGTTGAAACTGTTTTAAAGAGAGGGAGAACCTGAATCCATAGAAACATAGGATCATAGAATCATGGAATCATAGAATGGTTTGGGATGGAAAGGAGAGTAAAGGTTATGTAGTTCCAACCCCTTGCCATGGGCAGGGACACCTTCAACAACATCAGGCTGCTCAGAGCCCCATCCAGCCTAGCCTGGAACGCTTCCAGGGGTGTATGGAAATGGTAGCATTATGATTTCTGTTAACTACCATTGAAAATGGTAATTATTTTGATAAAAGACTAAACAGGAAGAATTTTAAGTAATTGTGCAGCCAAAACCATTTTCTCACTTTAAAGTTATAAGTTTAAATTGCATTTGGTAATCTTTACATATTTGATTTTGTCGTTACTCTTTCTAACTTATAAACAAACCAGCAAACTAAAATTTTCATATATGACAGAATAAAAAACCTGGTACAAGTGAAAGAGAAGTCTATGGTTAAATATAGCTGAGGGATACATTCTCATAATTTTTAACTGCTGTACATTGACCTGCTTTTTGGCTGTATATTATATGAATTTGTCTAATTAATGTTTGCCCCAAACAAAAGCAAGAAAGAAAAGAAAAAACTGATGACGCATAAGCTGCATCCTTACTCATGCTGGAGAAACAAGACAGAGCAATAAGAGAGCCACCAAAAAGTCCTGGAAGGATATTGGCAGTGGGGCAGATTCTTGAGGAATGAAGTACTCTGGTTGGATTAAGAGAGATGCTTGCAAGTGTAGACTACTTATAACTCGGCTTCATCATCTAATTATTTGTTTCTTTTCTTAAAGGATTTTCTTAAAAAAAATAAAGGGAAAGGGGTGGCTTTGGTTTATAGTTTTTGTTTACAGAACTGTTTTTTAATCTAAGAAGACACATTTCAATCAATGGGGAACACTGCTCAAACCTCACTTTCTCCAAAGAGTGGTGTTTATCAACGTTTCTCAATCTAAACAGGAGTGTTTCGTAAAGGCATGAAGTTGGACATTCGTGGAGATCTTGAAGAGAGGAGATACAGCTCTTCTAAGCCGTGCCAGTCAACATTTGTGCCAAAGCATAATTGTCTATTTAGAGCATCCACTTACTTATTAGAACTTTGAATTAATTGCATTCTGCCAGGTAATCTTAAAATTTTGAAATGGTTAATTCTAAGTAGTAAGTAATGTGAGGTGGTTTAAAAAAAAGGGAAAAATAGTGAGGTGATTCAGCTGTACTGAAAAGTGAACACTAAAGACATATCTGCAGAAGGGCAGATAGCTTTGAAGAAAAATAATTGGGAAAAAAAGTGATTATGATTAGAAGTATTAAAGTATATTTAAATATGTGCAGTTTATTAAACGCTAAATATGTCTTTCCAACATTTGTAAAAGGAGTTGGATTAATTGTTTTCGTCAAAGAAGTGTTTGCTATTGACAAGATGGTACAGAACAGCTTAAAGAGCTATCAGAGATTAATTATGAATGCCAGTTTGAATCCTTTAAAATATACATCTTATCAATATGCATAAAATGTATGCACTAAAGAAACGTATTTTAAAAGCACATTAAAAGCTTATGGAGAATAACTCAGTCAACTGATGGCTAAGTCTTTATTTCTACAAAGCTTAAAAGTCATGTGGGGAGGCTGGGGAAGGTACACTGTTTCTGGTCATTGGTCTTGAAATTTCTTATCCCAAAATGACATGTTGTTGTAATTAATTTTTTTTGCTCAGCCAACATTAAACTTGGCATTGTATGAATTAAAATCTCAAGACAAATTACAAAGGCAGAGTTGTGAAAATGCAGTGTACTAACAATTTCATATTTAAGAAGGAGAATTTGTGGTAAGACAACCTTCCAAGTGACTATGGTTTGGAAATCTATAGTGAGCAAAAGTGGTGTGAAGCACACTGAAATAGGCTTTAGCCTTTTGTCCATGTATAAAGTGTGAAAATTATAAATGGACAGTAGTATAATATCATTCCACAGAACAGATACTGTTGCATTTTTATTCAGATGGATGTAATATCACTTATGCATAATACTATATTTCAAGCTTAGGAACATTTCATGACCCTAACTGAAGTTCCTTGTTCTACATGTTCTTCTTTAGAGCCATAAATAACACATTTAGTTTACATGATGTTACATAGTCAATATCAATGGTTAGGGTCGCCTGGAGAGGGCTTCCAGTTCAGAATAATGTGTGATCAAATGAATAAGAAGCTTTCCTGGGCTGCACAGCCACAGAACCCAGGGTTCTGAGCATAAGACCCAGATCTCTCACAGTTTGAAGAGATTCCTCTTACCCTGTGCCATTACAGAATGTTTCTGTTAACAGCCGGACTCAATGTCTTAAAGCTCTTTTCCAACCTAGTGATTCTGTTATTAGTAAGTCCAGCATGGGTATGTGTCTCTTCATCTCTGTTTTATATTTATGCTAGCCTGGAGTTGTGAGGGAGTTTCTCTTATGCTGTATGGCTGTCTTTTCCAATCATACAGCATAAGGAATTAAACCTCACTTCTTTCATTGGTATTCCCTGCTGGCTCAATTAAGTGTTCCAGCCCCTGGATACCTTAACTGTTATGAAACAAACAAGGTTTTCTGCCTTCTACAACTCTACCTGTAGGTGCACTTACTAGTTTCATTTCTGGAATTAATAGGCATACTGTTTGGCATCTCATTATACCTATGACTGTAATGAACACTAATTTAGACTTATATCCTTTGGATTTTGTTCATCCTGCAGTTGATTTTACCTGACATTATTTTCTTCCCAGCTGTAGCCCTCTTTGAGCAATCAAGGATGAACTGATGCAAAGTTACTGTATCTGCTATCTTGGTTCTTAAAATCTGCTAAATCTATAGTTTTACAGGTCAATCAGCCTGCCTTGTTGCACACATTTGCAAAATTTGTAAAAGAGGCAGGTCACTGCTGAGACAGTATTTCTAGGAGTAAAGAGAAAGGGTAAATTTATGTTTGTTTCTGCCATTGACAGGGCATGACAACAAACAGCTGTTAAGTTCATTGGGGTCATTTCACATAACACACTTCATCTGTGAATTAGTATCCTTCTAGGCAGCATAATAGTGCTTAATGGAAAGCATATATTGGCTCTGTTTCTGTGTCTCTTAGGTTTAGAGGGTTTAAAGCTCTGGAGCATAATAATTTGGAGTTACTAACTTATCAATGGGAACTGGAATTGAATTAAGGTGCAAAGTTCATCCTAAAACAACATAAATGTACTCTTCTGTTGCATTTGATTCCAACAGTAGAACAGTTAATGGTTTGGTATGTAAGGATGAGTACTCTACCATGATTAATATGTGAATGTTATCAAAACATTGTTAGAACCTTTAATAAGAACCTTTTAATGATAGGCAGGTTTGGCATTGGTTTCTTTCTAATTGGAAAGGATAAGGATTAGATTTCAGTTGAGTTTAATTGGCTTCTTTTCCTTAACAACAGTAGCTTATATTTCCAATTTAATTTTATTATAAAAGCTACCAGCATTTAAATGCATATCCAGACTAGAAATGTTTTGTGTATAATTGTTTTTTCATGCCAAAACCTTTAAATAAAGTAACTGTATCATCCTTTTAAAATCAAGTAAAATCCTTTTCCAAGGATACAAAGTTTATTTTAACTTTATGTACACTAGAAGTTATCCGGCTAGATTTGCAACTCTGATGCATAGGAATTTTTCTTGTGTGTTGATATTACAGTTATGCAAAATTCTATTCCCAGTCTTCCTATTTTGAATTATTCCATAAATCTAGATGTAAAATATACCTGTGCTAATGAGTAAGCATTGACAGTGAAAAGTGCATGTTGGACTTTAAACGAAAACCTTACTAGGTGGATTAATCATACAAGCTCTGAGAAGCTAGAAGTCCTTCCTTTCCCTTTGCTAATAACAAGCATTTTCTTTTTTTCTATCTTTCTTGGAGAGGCTTGCTGAGTGAAAAATGACAATATGCTTGTAAAGTGTAAATATTAAAGTATCTGACTATTTTTACATAGAATAGATTAAATAATTTAATCTAAGTCTTTTAATATGATTTAAACACTTTAATTTTTTTGTTATTTTCCATACATTGTTTGTGTTATTGTTCTTTAAATTAGCTCCTTGGTTTATCGCAGTTAAACTGGTTGCTTGTGGGCTTTGAAGCTAGTGTCTCTGGTACTCAGAATAATCTGCCAGTATGGCTGAACACACAGGCTTTCAAGAATACACAGCATGACAATTGAAACAAGTCCTTTTTCTTTCTGTAAAAAATCCTCCAAAATATACTTTCAAAATATAATCCATCCTGCTGTCAAAATACCAAACCCTATTGCTTCCCACCACAAGCCATGATGAAACACAAAGAAGAAATCTACTGAAAGATCCTAAGTGTCTTTTCCAACCTAAGTGATTTTATGAATCTGTGTTTCCACTGCTGCAAGGCACAGGTTTTGATATGTTTTGTTTACTAATATGGGTGATGCTAATGAGATTTACTGCAACTGATTGCTTGCGTTACATTATTTACATAAAATACAGCATTTTGCTAAACTACAGACACAATCTGGTTAATTCTGGCATTTATTGCTTCATTTCTTCTTGGCAGGGTAGTGGATTTTTGGAAATACCACTTCATATGTTGATGACACAGCTTCTCCGTTACTAAAATGTGGTTAATAATGACAGCATTTTTTTTAAACAGTGATGCTCAATGTGCAGACTATATCTAGATAATATTTGAGTTTAATGGAAATATTGGATTGGTAAGAGTAAATTAGTATGAAGGGTCATATAAAGTCATGATGTGCTACATTAGTATTAACCTTTTAGCCCCTTTTTGTCTCGAATGTAAGAAAACTGAAGCAGTCAGTTGCTTGCATATTTATGTCTTACCTAAATGTATCACATATGAAAATGCATTGTAAGAAATTGGGGTTTTTTTTTTCATTTTTCAAAATTAGGTGAGCAAAAACCTCTGGTTGAGAACAGCTAGACATAAAATCCAATTGAGATAATGCTAGCATGAATTCATTAGCTGAACTTGGCTGAACTGATGTACAGTGGATTACTGGTGTCTTCTGAGAATGCATGTCTTCACCATATAATCCTTCAGACCCAAAATAGCATCTTGAGCTGTACCTGGAATTCAAAAGGCAGATGATGCAGTTTACAATGCAGTCAGGTCACAATGCATCCTTGGAAGTTTTTTCTTTCCTTTCAAAGCACTATTAGGTATCCAGGCTAGAGGAGGTCAAAAAGTCATGCTCTGATGGTCATAATTATTGGGCAAAATGCATATGAAATAGATGAACTTCACAGTGAACTGCTTGAAACTTCACAGATGATCACCAATCTTATTGAATTCCTCCTGCAAGTGTAACTCAGTAATACTGCTAGTAGTGCTTGATACAATTTTGCTTTCATTCCTTCTTTGGAATTGCACTAATTTCTTCGTGTTAAACTAAAAATTAAGTGCCAAAAATCTTGCTGAGTAGATGATATAGGTGTGTCTGTGTGTGTATGTATATGTTTGTTCATATATACAATACATGCACATGTATATATAAATATGAAAATTCACACATACAAAATGTAAATGTATTATACACAAAATATGTATAGATACATAAATGCCTAATAGATTAGAGTCAAAGAAAAACCCAGAAGAGAAAAAGTGCACGTCAGGTGCACCAAGGTCTGCTCTCTCTCCATTCAATACTTCTTCTTAAATGTGAAAATTTCCTTTAAGAAAATGTAGCCTCCAGTTTCCATGTCTCAAGATACCATGAAAGGACTGTAAGAACAGTGTTAATGCTATATTTGTATCTCTTTTCTTCTACTGCTTGAGGAGTCTTATACGATGCTCATGTGGGGAAATTTGTCTTAGCCTGAGGATTTCTGTTTTTTTACCTGAGGGAGAAGTACTCTTTTGGTCCTTCTTCCACTAATTCCTGTTGACATATTCTTCCCATAACTTTTTGATGTGTCATACCATAAAACTATTTGAATTGGTGAACAAAATCAAGTTTCTTTGTGTGTGAGGGAGAGAAAGAATGAGGAGGTCTGTACCAGCAAATGGAATGGCCTTTGCCCTTGGCATATTCAGGTGCCAGAAAATGGGCGGGTGGAATGTTTGAGCCCAGCTGCTGGAGACATCCAGAAGCTGTATTGTGCATCATTTCTTTCTCATTGGTTTTATTACACTCTCACTTTTCTTTAAATGACTCTATAATAATTATTAATAATAATAATAATTATATCAACATAATTTCATTTTCAAACTGTTCTTATCTCAGCCCATGTTTTCCCTTTTTCAATTCTCCTCCCCATCCATCCCACTGGCGAGCAGGGTGGGGTGGGAAGTGAGCTCAAGGTTACACAGCAGTATGCATCCTAACATTTAGGATTTCTGTTAGAACCAAAGTGTTTTTAGATATTGCAGTTGTATCCTAAATATAACAATACAGCATTAGAATTGAGAAGCACTTGAATGAAAGCATTTAAGTATCAATTTGTGATATGTGATTTGTAACATAAGAACATGGAAAACACATTTGAGTTCAATGTTTAGTTTCAACTTAATTTCCATTTCAGCAACAGTGCAGAAGGTTTTCCATAAAATTAGGAGTCCTGTCATGTAGTCAGGTGAGTTCTTGCTAAATAAACTAATGTATTAATTGATTTCCTAAATAATTTTGTAGTCTGAGATGCTTGTGAAATTACATACTAAATTGATTTTTCTGAATTTCTATTATAACTGGTTTTTAAATCGTCAGAGAAGGTACTCTCAGGGAAAAAAATGAACAAATAAAACCCCACAAATAAATACCCTTTTAATGTCTTTTATTGTCAGCAGAATGTTATTGTACACAAAATTTTTAATTATGTATTTGTGCTAGCCATAAACATATATCACATAGTAATAAATTTGCATTAAATTAAGCATAAAATGATAAAGTCCTCATTAATTGCTTAAGGAAGGTGAGCATACTATTCTAAAAGCAAGAAAAGTGATATTGAAATATTATGAAAATTAAATTTGTTACAGACACAGCATAGTGATTGAAAGTTAGGCTTTTTCAGTGTTTGTATGTTCTGGTGATGTTTTAGGGATGAGATTCTTCCAGACCCACACAAGTAAAATAATCTTGAATAAGCACAATTTTGGAAGAAGACTCACAGGAGGGTTTTTTTGTTGTTTTGTTTTCTGAGTTTTTCCCCAAGCATAACATGTACCTTTGAAATAAATTCTGGTATGCCTTGTCTGTCCGGGTGTTTTGAATCGGAAAGGTCTGTCCAGAAGGAATGACTAGTATTTTACAATCTGTCACAATTACATGTTATGATTGAGAGATTTTGTGTCATCATAGGATAAATGAATCGCTCTTTTTGACAGTGAGAAAAAAAGATCATGTCAAGCACATTGGAAAAGCTTCAATGAAATATGAGTCTTGGAAATCTGTGCTTGCCAACAGCATAATGCATCCTTCAGAGATGCCCAAATACAACAGCTGAGAAGCCCAAAAATTTTTGGGCATGCACATAGCAATATTTTAAATTGAATTCTCCATCACAGCAAAGCTTGGCAGAAATAAAAATCATTAGCAGGTGTAGCTCATTAATAAGAGACAGTCTCATATACAATTGTACCTAATTTCGTGACATACAATATGCAGTGATTGCAATTATCCAACAACCTGCTATATTTATTAGGAACTGCTATATTATGGTCACACAGTCTACAGATATACAGGTTTGTTGCTCTGTTTAATAGTAACTCTTGTTTTAGTTTCTGGTGAGTAAAATGTGATGACAATTAATATTAGGATTGTCAGAATAATTTGGAAATAAAGACATTGGACTCCACCATAACAGACATAAAAAACACAGGTTAAATCTTTAATTAGTGAGAAGTTAAAGGTCCTCTCTACTAAAAAACCCAGAAAGACCCTGCGTATAGTTGGGAATTTACTGATGTGGAGTAAAGTTTCTTGACTTTTAATTAAAAGTGTCAGTGTTTTGTTGATAAGTCATGAAAGAAATGCATAATCAAGCAATTATTGTTAAAGTAATTATAGTTAACATTACTTCTTGTTGAAAGAAAATATTGCATGGTGTAAAGTGGTAGACCATTTATCTTTGCTTCAGAATAAGAAGATTGGCGGAAACCTTTGTGTTTGTTTAAAGCACTTCTAATGAAACCTGGGCATGCTTACAGGGATTGATTTGTCTGCTAAGTTTGTGAATGCAAGTAGCTCAGGTACAGGAAGAAAACTGACAACAAAGCTCTCATAGCCTACAGGTATCTCTGGCCAATACTAAGCTATAACATTGCCAAGATGTCACATTCTGCCCTTAAGCATGTGTACAATAGTTTGATGTATTCCACTTATAAAACCTTTTTATACAGGTTGGATTTTTAAGTGACAACTACATGAAATGAATTCCACAATTAGGTCTCTTTAACTATGCGTTTTGTAAACTGCTCATCCCAGGCAGCAATTTCAATAGTGAAAAATTGTCATATCTATGATCATTCTTTGAGGTAGGCTAGTAATTACAGCATTAATGCCTTCTCCTTTATGTTACAGCTGCCAAAAATATGGAAACATTCAGCCATGACTGGAAATGACTTTTCAGCATAAATAATGTCAACAAAAAAAATGTATATGACAGCGGATAATGCTTTCGATAGCTAATGAATATGAGCTGTTGAATTGAAGAAATAATGAACCTACTAGGGCAGTCCAGAGGACTAGACAGTCTGTACAAATCATGGAGCTATTTAAAATGTTTCAGATGTGATCAGTTACCTATAGTTGGGGGTTTTGTTCTGGTTCTTTTTTTTTAAATTTAATTTTTTTTTAACTAAAGGCAAGATTTCCTGTTAATTTACTTCTTCCCTCCCCCTCAGACTTCTGATACGGAGGAATACTCTGGTAGCAAAAATTTTGTCACACAGCGTCAAACCCTGAGGAGATAAACCCACCATGTCCCTTTTGCTGACATGAGATTGCCCTAGAGCTATTCAAATTTAAGGACAGAAGTGAACAGTCCCAATAACCTTACAGATTAAAAGGCTTCTCAGAGATACCCTATGCTAGCATATTCATTTGGGTTGTATATGAAACATGGTGAATTCAGACATGAAATAGGACTGATTTGGTTGCACCAATGTGATTTCATTGTAATGAATTCAGTTTTATTGTACTGTTACATCTGTAGCTTGACTGGATTTAAAGTGATTGAAGAAGAATCTTAGTTGAGCCTCTGTATTGCTGTTCTATAGATGACTGTGTTTGATTTGTTGAAAAAGCAAATTTTGTGTAGTTCTATATATCTTACCTTTGTGGAACTCTGGGTTTTTGCTTTTGGAATACTTAGTTTATTTTAATTTGTTTAATTTGTTTTGATTTAATTTAATTTGACAATTTGAAAGTGTACTATAAAACACAGGTGAAAACTGTAGAGATATATATATACATAACTTCTATTTGAACTGGTGTAATAAGAAAAAAAAGTTCTGAATATGAGTGTAAAGACTGTATTACCTGCTTGGTTACATTCTTCATGATTTTTGGCTGTTTGGTCCCAGAGGGATATTGTTAGTAGCTTGCTTAATTCTGAGGCTCTTTGCAGTAGGCAGGACTTTCAATACCTTCTTTGTCATGTGAAGGAACCGCACTAAGTAGTATTCCTAGAACTTTATTTGTCTAAGTAGGATTGCTTTCATCTAAATAGGCTTTAAAATGTCATTTATTACTGAATTTGAGTAATGCCTATATTCTTTCTAGTTTAAAAAAAAAAGAATTTAAGTTGCCTTTGTGCTTTATTTATTTATTTATTTATTTATTTTTAAGGTACTCAGATGTTTGCTATTATATTTGTATTTCATCCAAAGAATGACAAAAAAATCAATGAAAATCTTTCTTTCTAATCTGTGGTGCAGGCTTAAACTGTTTGACAGATATTTTTAAAGTGGTTTGATTAGAAGTACATTTCTGTTCTCTCTTTTTATATTAATATTCCCTTTTCCATTAAATATTAGATTGTTCAAGAAAGACTAATAAGGTATAATATTCAAATGCTCTGCTCTATAATATGCAAAAGCTCTATATTTTATAGCATTTTATAATAGAAGATTATTATTGTGATATATTTTAATACCTGGTGTTGTGATGAAGAGAACGTTCATTACTTAATTCTATAAGATGTTATTTCACATTTTAAGATATTTTACTTTTAATAAGTTTTATAACTGTAGAAGTAAATAAAGATACATTCTACAGTCAGAGCTCATTTTTAAGTGTATTTCTAGAGATACTGGGCCCGATGGATATAATATTTATTATGTTGTATGAATAACCCATGATAAAACCATTTAATTGATTCATGAGTGATCTAAAAAGTTTGAGAAGTTATTCAGAATTTGGCTTTGGCAATCATATTTTGATATTATTTGATAGGCTATTTTCATGTTATTTGTAAAGGTTACAGGGGTTCTTAAAGATGTAACATTTTTAATCCTTAATGACTAATATGAACTTAATTTTTTTGTCTTTTCAAATATAGTTGAACTAGAATTTTATTTTTTTCCCAAAGTTAAGAAAAATGTATCAAAAAATCTACCAATCACAGGTCGTAACTACTATTTGAAGAGTAATATATTTCACAGCTACAGTATTTTATGTAAAACTAGTTTGATACAGATAGTCTGGGAATGGAGGGCTCTGAAAATTAGTCCATATACACTGAAATTAGCTTGACATTTGAAGGCATACATTCAGAAAGCAAAAGCAAGTGCATGCAAGAAAAAAATCAAGTAGACTTGAGACTTGACTAGGCAGACACTTTTTGAGATGCAAACAGCGACGGTATAAATTAGCCAGGTTTATAACGAGCCTGATTAAAATAAATCTTATTCTAGTCAGTAGTTCTTAATTTTGAAATGGTGTGGGGTTTGCTGAAGCTAGTTGGAAGTGCATGCTTACAATTCTGTAGACCTGAGAAATTAAGGGATTATGCATTTTGCAGTAGAAGTGGGTATTTTTAAGACATTTGACAAGTTCATGAATATTCCATACGGATTTAAGGTAAAATATGGCCAAATAATCGTTCCTACCATGTTTCAAAGCTGTCCTTAGACAGTAAGAGAATTTATGCAATTTCTATGTCCAGTCGTCAAAGATATGCAGAAGACGTGAATAGGTTTTATCTCTATATATGGGACCTGCAGTTTGTTTCTCTTTTTCTCTATCTAAAGTGGGAAAGAAAGAGAATGGCCTCAGAACAATTGCTATGATATGATAGCCTAAGAAAAAAATGGGAAGCATAAGCAGCAATCAGTGTTACAAAATACTGGACACTGCTCTTCACATACAGCAGTGTTGCATTATAAAGATTTTAGATAGAAACAGTTGTTCGGAAATCTAGACATTCCTTTTGCCAGCACTGGAGCTCAGCTTACGAAGGAGACTGTTGCTGCAATGTTAAGTATTGAAATGCCTAAGCATTCAGTACCTAGGAGGAAAAAAGATTCTAAGGTTCCTTAAATGTTTAATACAAAAGGCTAAGTACCACAAAATGGAGACCCATAATGGCCATCACACATAGAGTTCTCATAAACTAGCCAATTTAGGGCAGGTGAAAAGAAGATGCACCTTTTTATATCTTGCCTTTTTTTCGTGTGTATTTCTGGAAGTACCTCCACTTGTGTTGGAGTAGCTGGCAGGACTGTCTCATATCTGTATCTCTCTAAAGATATGAGAAAAAAAGTGCAAAATGCCTGATCATAAGGTCTGGCTTCTCTGTGCTATTTGCAGTTAATTCTGTGGTTGGAGCACTAATGCTGTGCTCTTGATTCCTCCTCCAGGGAAAGGTCTTTTGAATTTACAGACAGGTCTGTGAAGGAGAGAGTATAAGTATTTCAGCTGCTTCATCTTGCAAGAAAAATTAAGCAAAAGGCAGAAAGGTGCAAAGAAATAACTTCCCTCTAATGGAAAAAAAAAATCCGAATTCCAGGTTTTGTTTTTCTGTTTGTGTCACAGTCTTTGGATTAAAAAAAAAAAAAATCTTTAAATCACAAACAGTAACGTGGAAATAATAATGTTGGGGTTTTTCTTCTGTTCTATGAGGTAAACATTAATTATGCCACAGGCTGCTCTGTAGCTCTCTGTAACTGTACATAATATTGACGCTTTGACTAGAGGTTTCCATACCTACAAGTTTGCAAATTAAGGTCAGTATTTAACGTGGATGTGTGTATACTTACCTTTTTATTTAATTCAGTCTAGCATGTCACTCCTATTGCTTGATTTCAGCCTCTCTAGATAGTAATTTTACATATACTGTGGTAAACAAAAGCAATAATAAAGGCTAGATTTTGTGCTACCATGCATACGTATGAAAAATTCATTAGGCCTTTTTCATATTGATCATAGGATAGGATTTCATATTGATCATAGGAAGAATATAGCTTGGGTATATGCTGGGTTAATGAATGGTAGCTATGATGAAATATGTAGTCTTAAATCGCTTGCAAGTTAAGTTCACAGTGTTGTGGTTATCCTGCAGTGTAGAAACTGAAACCATCAAATTCACCTTAGACAGCTTTCACCAAATTGTCAATTTTAATTGCTACTTCCAGCATTAGCAAAAAAAGTCTATTGACACTTCAAAACAGCAGAACAAAATCATCTACAATTTATTTCTGTATTTCAGACATACCTTTCTCACTGATTTATAGGTAGTGTAAAATTTGTGAGAGTCACCAAAAGATATATGCCACTTGATATATCTGTAACAAATAGCAAGAAGAGATTGTGTGCTGCAAGCCACAGAATGCTGTGCAAGCTCCATAAAAGCTTGTCTTGCAACAGGACATGGGTTGAATCATTCATGCAGTTTACTGAAGGGCAGCATGTGAACCCATGTGTGTTGTGATCTCCTGCCTCACCAAGTGCAGTACTTAACTGAACTGGAATTTAAATCTGGGAATTTCAAAGATTCAGCTTCCAGTGGTCTTTGACAAGATTTCCATCACAGTCATAATGTGTTTTAAGCTTTGAAGTGCTACCTATGCTGTGGAATATCAGCACATAATATAGCAGCACAATGAAATTTTATTGAAATGTATACTAAGCACAAAATTCGTAAAACACTTGCTTGTCCTTTTTAAATGCCATTGCCATCACTCACATATATAATTTCTGTTTATATAAACTCCCTATGTCACAAATTAAATGCTGAAATAAAATGTCTCTTAATAAAAAAGAGATCTGCATCCTTTTATGTATTTGTGCACATATTCTGAATGAGTAACTGTGTCAGCTAATTTACTTAGTTTATCCATATAGATATTACCATTTGTCATAACAGGATTGTTAACACATGACACAAGCGTCTCTGTTAGGCATAATGCAAGCCATCCATTCAGAAAATAGGGCACTGTTACAGAGGGAAGGAAAAGCAGCTCTCTCTGAGGCATCTCACTAATAAATCCAGCACTGCTCTTTTGTAATCTGAAGTTGCATTATTCCAGGTAGATGGGATGGAAGAGAGCTGCTATGTCAGTGGCACTGGCACTGGTTTTATGAAGTTCTGAAGTGGTAGTTCCTAGAGAATTACACAATACTGGTAGCAGCAGCTAATGGAATTATAACCAGAGTCATCTGAAAGATATGGGAGTTTTCTCTCCCCAGTATAGTAGAAAACTCTCTTGTGTGTGGTGTTGGCTTCATCAGTTTCTGATTGTACAATCTTTTAGTGTGTATGTTTGTAAAAATCTCATTTTGTTTGGAAGGATCTGCATAAATGCTGGGTGGTGATATTTAAATGACATAGGAGAACTACTTTCTTATGTTTGACCACTTAAGTAATCCACAAAGGCTCAGTGCAGTTCATCATCTGGAATAAACTCTATTAAGGAAACTGAAGGCCTGTGCTTTGTGAGTGTGAAGTCTGTGTTTTTGCTAGCACTGCTCAGCTGAGGGTACACAGTGGGAGCAATACATTGCCATGAATTTCTTGAGCTATTAAGAAAGGAAAAGGAATTTCTCTCATTTTCACTACAGCATCTAATGTTTGGTTTTCTTCCTGCATCTGTCTGCTTGTGGCTGCTTGTCAGGTAGAGGAATGAATAGTTATCATCAGCACTTTATATCTGCCATACGACAGGAAATACATCTCCAACCTGTTGCATTTAACTGCTCAGGCCAGTAATATTAGCCTCCTATAAAACAGTCTTTACCCTTTGTCTCAGACTTCCCAGATGGTAACTCCCACTGTAAATGCCACAGCAGATAAGGTTTTCTCATCCAGCTTAAAACTCACTAGTAGCTTCTCTGCCACGAACAGCTACCTCATGAACTTTTGTTATTTGCCTATTTATTAATAGATAGGATCAAAGAAAGTGGAGAACATTTTAAAGGAAATCGTGTAAATTATTAGCATAAAACAAACAAATAAAACTACAGAAAATGGCATGTATGTAATGAACAATACAGAAAGGATTTAATTATATCATTATATTTTGTAGGGAAGTTGAGGTTAGGTTAAATGCAGTTTTGAATTTCGTAATGCTAATAATCCTTGTCATTCAAGTCTTTGTTGGTAGAAATGGGGAATCATAAAATGCTAGAAATATTTAACTAGAGTATTAAAAAAAGTTTTATGGTGACAGTCTGTCTTCATAATGGAGGGGGTATATCTCCATTGCATTATCAACTAGGTAATTAAAATATGAATTTACTGTGAATGCATTGTGAATACTTGATGCCTGTGACGAATGCAGGACACTTTACTGTTTTATGTATTTTTTAGCATAAGAGCATAGGAGGCTTGAAAGACAATAATTTTATTTTTTTTTTTTTTTAATGAGGAGCAAGCAGTTTCACAAATATAAGGGATTTAATTTTTGCAGTGGCACAGTTTTATTCATTTATTACTTCAACCCACAGTCAAAATCTTCATTAATGTAACATGGTGAATGAGGGCAATGGTTTTGATGGGATTGGGGAAGAAAGGAGAAGGAATGCCTGTCTAAAGAAGGAGCCATCATTACTTCTAAAAGAACTTTACTCCTGGTCTCGAGCAAATTTGTTTCCTTTCAGTAGGAATTTTGTCTACTTCTGTGGTAGTAAAAGGAAAGAGGAGGGAAAGCAAAACAGCTGGGTTGTACTTTAATGAAGCAGGCTTGCTGGAGTCTTGAGCTAGAAATAGAGAAATACTATTGTCAGTAACTTCAGAAAGGGTGGTTGTTCTTCTTGGTTGTTCTCCAATGGTGTATGTATTTAAAAATTGCAGTTTCCTGTGATATCTTTTCTGGATTGTGTTTTCTGGAAGAATGGGTTGCCTTGCAACTTGCTTTTTACTAAACTTGCATTTTACTAAAAGCATGCTTTGGGGAATTTGGCATAGCATGAGTAAAATAGTTGGTAAAAACACTTTTGACATGAAGAAGTATATAAAATGGATATTTTCTCAGTAATGGCATCATTTCTGTCTGGACTATTTTTCATTTTACCTCTGAGAATACATAAATTGGAAAGAAATGTGTCCATTAGTACAGACCTGTGACTTTTAAATAGTCTAGGTTTATATGTACCTAGTATCTGTTTTATACAGGGTTTTAGACTTGTAGGCTCTTTTTTTTCTGTATCCTCCATGATGCAGAAAATAAATTCATGCAGCAAGGTCCAATATGATAAGTTCTGATAGCAATGTGCATGTATTAAATATACCAGTATATGTCCAAGTCATAAAAATGTGTCTATGTGTAGCTTGGAGAACTCTGTTCATTTGAGTTAATCATTGGTTTTCCAGGAACAGCTGGAACAAACTGCTCCCTCTGGGCATGCAAAGCAGAAAAAGCAGTGGATGCAGCATTAGCTGTGTGTGGGAGAGAGCAGTCCAACCAGCTTCTTTCTTTGTTGCATATCAAGACTATTTAGAAGCCGGATAGGTTAAAGATATTGGGTGGGGAGCAGAAAGTATTATTTGTCAAGGAAGTGTGATGGCTGCTAACTTGTGATAGGGGTTTGCAGTGGTACTATTATTACTATAGCTGTCAGGTGCCTGGTATGATGAATCTTAAAAAATCAGCTTTCCTTCAACAGTTTTCTCTGTTGAAGTGTTTGGAACTTGAAATAGCGTTTGTAAAATGATCATCTTTGAGTTGCAATGAGTTTCAGAAAGGATGAGAATCATTTTAGCTATGAATTTTCTGATGTGATGCACTACAGTAAATTGTGGTTTTTTTACGTGATGGAAAGAAACACTGAGAGATCTTAGTTACATTTCAAAGACACTGTAAGAAGCAAGGAGTAGATTTGAAAAAGAATTTTAAAAAGTACTCCTTTGATTGGTGGATGCTGTGCAGAACACAAGCACACAGAACAAAATATTCATTTTCTTAGATCCTATGAGGCAACTTAGCTATCAGTCAGAAAAAAATTCTTTTAGTTTAATTTTTGTTTGTATTTAACATTTATAGTCGTGATTTAGAGACTTTGTATTTTCAGGGAAAACTATAAAGTGAGACACATATGAGAGAAACAGACCTGCAGACACCAAGGTCAGTGCAGGAATGGGAGGAAGTGCTCCAGGCACCAGAGCTGAGATTCCCCTGCAGCCTGTGGTGCAGACCATGGTGAGGCAGCTGTGCCCCTGCAGCCCATGGAGGGCCATGGTGGAGCAGAGATCCGCCTGCAGCCTGTGGAGGACCTCAGGCTGGAATAGGTGGATGCTTGAAGGAGGCTGTGACCCTGTGGGAAGCCCTCACTGGAGCAGGCTCCTGGCAGGACCTCTGGACCTATGGAGAGAGGAGCCCAGGCTGGAGCAGGTTTGCAGTTCTTGAAGGACTGCACCCCATGGAAGTGACCCACGCTGCAGCAGGGCAAGAGTGTAAGGAGTCTTCCCCCTGAGGAGGAAGGAGTGGCAAAGTGTGATGAACTTACTGCAACCCTCATTCCCCTTCTCCCTGTGCTGCTGAGGGAGAGAAGGTAGAGAGATTGTGAGCAAAGTTGAGCCCAGAAAAAGGGAGTTATTGGGGAAGGTGTTTTAAGATATATGTTTTATTTCCCGTTATCCTCCTCTGGTTTTGTTGCTAGTAAATTAAATTAATTTCACCAAGGTGAATATTTTTTGTCTGTCATGATGATTTTTGAGAGATGTCTCTAGTCATCTCCTTATACATTAGGTGTCTCTAGAGCTGTTAAAATGAGATCTGACATTCTGAATTAAAATAAAACAAAATCACACACACACAAATAGCAAACACAAACCCCTTCAAAAATACAAAATTAATCTTAGAAGACCAAATTGAATAAATTATCATATGTGAAACTAAATGAAGTCAGTTCCACAAACTTGCTCTTTACTAAAAGCATGCATTGGGGAATTTTGCATAACTTGAGTAAAACAATTGCTAAAAACTTTTTTGACTGGAAGGATTACATTAAATGGATATTTTCTCAGTAATGGCACCACCATTTCTGTCAGGGCTATCTTTCATTTTACCTTTCAGAATACATAAGCTGGAAAGTAAAAATCTCTATTGGTAGCACGGACCTGTAAATTTTCATTTGGAAACGTCTGTATCAGAATATTTTATGTATTACGTCTTCACAAAAATTCATAGATTAATAAAATTGATAAAAACTTTCCTTATGAGATAAGTATTTTGGTATGTCTTTTAAGACAGTTTATATTTGTAATGTAAAACAATATAAAAATGGAACATTTTTAACCTTTTCAAATAAAAGCATTACAATGCGGCATGTTTCCGTCTATTGAGGAAAACGGCCCCACCTTCCAACTCCTCCAACCTTTGACTTAAATAAAAACCACAGAACCAACAAACTTCAGACTTTACATATATTTAATTTTTCTGCAATATTATGTTATGATATTCTAATATTTTTATGATGTTTGAAATCAGTCTATTGATAATTGTTATTGCTCTGTCTCAATCTTTATTTGGAAATTCCATTTTTTGAGTATCAGTCAAGGCAATATAGGACTACTGAGCCCATTTAGTTGTTCATCTGTGGAATCTAAATTGCTGGGAGCTGTAATTATTGGAGAGAGATGTTAAAAGTAATACTGACAGAAAGTAGAGCACAATATTGGTAGGAATACTAGTTGAGGTGAGCAAAAGCTTACTCTGTTTTTAAGATTGGACACTGGACTGTGGAGAAAGAGGAGAGAGAAATAGGAAGCTTGAAGTAGTTTTTTAGAAGACTATTGAGGGTGAAAGATGAGAAAGTGCAAAGAGATAAAGGATCAGTTGAACATTTAAAGAACCAACCGGACATCCCAACATTTAAGTGGTTCCTAGGGCATAGGATATTAAACAAACTCATTTAATCAATAAAAGTAGGAAATTCTGGAAAAAAAGGGGGAAGATTGAAGGATTCTAAAGCATTTGTCATCAATATAACTGAATTCTGTAAGTAATTGCTTTCAAAATAATGAGAATTTTTTAGTAATTGTTCATTATTGAACTGATTTTATTTAACGTTTTACTTTTACAACAAAAAAAAGGCAAAAAAAGACATTTTAAAAAGACCCGAAATCTAAAAAACCTAAGTATTTCAGTAGGCTATGGAATTTTTACATGTTGGTTTATCACCACTGACAGTAGAGGTCTATGCTTGTAGCTCAGGCTAGGTCTGGTGAAGGATCATATATAAGAAAAAACCCAACTGAGGGTATTTTGAACTGAAACAAAAACAGATGCCTTGCTTTGTATATTTTATTACTAACCTGGAAAAGTCATGCTGCAAACAAAATCTTTCTCTTCTAACCATACTTCTGCTTCTTTCTCCTGTCAGCTACTGTAGTGGGTTGAACCTGGGTGGACACCAGGCACTCACCAAAACCACTCTACAACTTCCCTCTGCAACTGGACAGGGCAGAGAAAATACAGTGAAGGGTTCATGGGTTAAGGACAGGGAGAGATCACTCACTAAATACCATCATGGGCAAAACTTGGGGACATTAATTTGTTAGTTATTACTAACAAAATCAGAGCAGGATAATGAGAAATCAAATAAATCTAACACTATTCCCCCACTGCTCCCTCCTTCTTTACCTCCTCACCTGCAGCAGTGCAGGGAGACAGGGAATGGGAGTTATGGTCAGTGCTCCTGGCACTGCTCAGGGAGAAGAGTCTTTCCCCTGCTCCAGCATGGGGTCCCTCCTACGGGAGACAGCTCTCCATTAAATTCTCCAACAGAAGTCCATCCCATGGGCAGCAGATCTTCACAAAATGCTGCAAGGTAGGTCACTGTTCCACAGGTGGAGTTCTTCAGGCATAGGCTGCTCCAGCGTGGGTCCCCCAGAGGGTCACAAGTCCAATCAAAGAAAATCTGCTCCAGCGTGAACTCCTCACTCCACAGGTCTGCAGGTCCCTTCCAGGACCTTTGTTCAGTACAGGGCTCCCACAAGTTCACAGTCTCCTCTCAGGCATCCACCTGCTCTGGTGTTGGTCTCCTCCACAGGCTGCAGGTGGATCTCTACATCTCCGTAGTCCTGCATGGGCTGCAGAGGCGCAGCTGCTTCACCGTGGTCTGCACCACGGCCTGCAGGGGAATCTCAGCTCTGGTGCCTGGAGCACCTCCTCCTGCCCCTCTTTTTCACTGACCTTGGTGTCTGCAGGGCTATTCCTCCCACATGTTCTCACCCTGCTTTTCTCTGGCTGCAGTTACCTCTGCGCAATAACTTTTTTTTCCTTTTTAAAGATGTTATCACAGAGATTTTGCTACTGTTTCTGACTGGCCCAGCCTTGGTTAGCAGCATGTCCATCTGAAGGCTGCCTGACATTGGCTTTGCTGGACATGGAGCAAGTTTCCAGCAGCTTCTCACAGAAGCCATCCCTGTACCCCACCCCCCTAACAAAACCTGGCCACACGAAGCCAATAGAGCTACTAAACAAGGCAAATATTTCTTCTCTATAGAAGCAGTTTGGTGTGGTGCAGTACTCCCTTCTCTTTGTCCTTTCTGTGTTTTTGAAGAGCTGCTCAAACAATTTGTCTGAGATCACACAGTAAACCGGTAGCTAGTATTTTGTTTCTTTTATCTGGTAGTATTCTTAAGATGTACAGAAACACAGAACAACAGAAGATTCAGCTGTTTTTTTGCTGGGCACACAGATGTCCTAGTGACTGTATTTTGCCTTATGGTGTCCAAAGAATGAGTTATATTAGAAATATCTTGATTCTTCAAGAGAAATTGCCTTTAGGAGGAAACACCATTGTTGAGTACAGATTAAGCATATTTATCTATAGAACAAGAATAAAAAGTTTATAGTGTGCACTGGACTCAATTTAATTTTTTTTTCTATTTTCCATAGAAAAGGATGTCTGAGACAGTAGCAATACATCTCTGAGCTAAACTGGTAAGACTAAAAAGTCCTCTTTTCTTATCTGGCACTTCTAGTTGCTGAAACTCTGGGCAGAGACTGTAGTTGCAGATATGATTGCTGGTAGCACAGTGAAAAGCATAGCTTTTATTAACAAACAGAACTTTAGTCTTGCTGTTACAGTAAGAAAACAGTTTAAAGTCTTTATAAAATTCCCTCTTGCCTTTTTGCAAGTGATCATTAATGAGAGTCATGACTTTTGACAGTCCAACTTAGATGGTGCAATTCCACAGGCTATTGATTTCCAAGCATTCAATAAGTAATTTTTAGAGAACGAGTTGTGTGCAAATTTTTTTTTCACTCTTACATATAGAAAGCCTCTTCTGGTTTTGTAAGTTATAAATAGAAACCAATATTTTTTTTACTGAAGAACTTGATATATTTTGTTTCCTGACTATGTATTTTGGAGATGTACTCAATAATATACACTACATTAAATTGAACAGGTTTTGGATAAGTTTGCATGGTCACTTCTGCCTAAGTGAAAACTGAAAAGAAAACCCAGTTAAATACAGCAGGATTTAATATTCTGGTAATGATGGAATTTTACGACATTTTCTGGTTAAATAGTTCTTTATTTGGGACCAGGGCCTTCAGTGAAGAAGAATAAATTTATTCAATGAAGAATATGTGTTCAAAATGAGTATTTAAAATACCTAAGTGCTCTGTAAAGTAGTACTTTGTACGCAGTGCTATACACAGTGATATGAATCTGTTGTTTTCTGCACCTCTGAATATAATTTCAAGAGTGGAAACATTTCTAAATCTAAGCTTCTGTTTACTCAGAGAAATGGAAACAGTTTCAAGTCCTATGAATTCTTGATTTCAAAGTACTTTTTATTTTATTATTCTTTTGTTCAGGATATAGTTTAAGTACTGGTTTTACTAATTACTTAACAAGAAAGATATAGGTAGCTAAATCTGTGTGTGAGATCCCTTTTTCCCTGGCACTTTCTCTTTAACTCCCTTACCACATTACTGTAAGCTAAAGGTTTTCATTTCTCTATTCTTGTCCAAATCAGTGGGTTTTGTCTTGTAAAAGAGGAGCATTGTGGAGCCAGATGATACAGATTCTCTAGGTTTTTATTTCTATTTACACCATTTTAAGATCTGTAATGGCTCAAAGACTGGATTTTTCTCTATACTTTTGGGCTCTTCTTTAATAATTTCTCTTTTAAGGGCAGGATGCTGTTCTTATCACTGACAATTAGTCTGTACAAGCTTGCTAAGGTGCATTTTTTTTTTGGTCTGGTTTTTTTGGGCTTTTTTTTTGTTTTTGGTTGGTTTTTTTTTGTTGTTTTTTTGTTTTGTTGTTTTGGTTTTTTTTTTTGTTATGCAGTAGGCACTCCAGTTTGCCGTTTCATAAAGAAACATTTAAGATTATTGTTATTTGCAATGTTGATAATTTTTGTGTGTCTTTTAGTATTCTCATGCTGCAGTATCACCCTTCAGTGTCATTGATTAAAAAGGTTTGATTTCTTATTTCTGTACTGTTAGCTAAGTCATTTAAAGATAAAGTGTTTCAATCTGGACAACTCCCAAATGTTTGAAATTTCCCCACTGAGTTCAGGCATTGCATTTGCTAGCTGAGGAAGATTATGGAAAAAGTCCACCTGGAGTCTGTCCAGTTCACTGATTACAGGATTTTGAGGTACACGAATGTAAAACGGGTTTTGAAAGACTCAGGGAATTTTCAGTGAAATTTGTGTTGGAGTTGCTTCCAAATGCAATCAATAGGTCTCTCACTGCATTTGTGGTTTGATTTGCCTGCACCTAAACAAGAGCAATACATGCAAAATAAAATAGTGATTTTCATATTTTTAATTGGCCCTAAGCACCTATAAATGCCTTTCACAAACTGGTAATTGGTAATAAATGGTATTTGCTTTAAATATTTCCTACTTTAACAAGTTGCTATCTGAATTTAAAGCATTGATTATGCAGACAGAGCATTTGTAATGAAACAGAGATAGCTCCTGAATAGGATAAGCAGCAGGCTTTTTATCTGGGATTTCTTAGAAAATAAATAAAATATTAACTTATTGTCTTCTACTAAGCTTCTTGCTTGCTATTTTCCAGGGTAATATTTAAAATATGCTGGGTCTTTGGTGGCTTCCTTTTGAGCAGTCATTTACTGACTCGCTGAGTGACAGATCTACTGAGTTGGAGGGTAGAAAGTGTAGCTTATAAATGGCTGGCAGGAAAGGGAACAGAATTTGTTGCCATCACTGCCTAGCAATTCAGGAACAAAATAGACTAAGCTTATTACAGGCCAGTCTTACTTCACAGGACTAGTATAAATTCAATCAGGGTACTTCTCTTTTTCTTGCCTGGAAAAGACAGCATTTTGAATAGCCAAAAAGATTCAGGACTAATATCCTGTCTGTTCTAGTGTAAGCTGACCTAGACCTACCTTCTGAACTCACAAACAATATGAAAACATTAGCAACTGCTCATTCCTGTTATTTTCCTTTCTCAGAATTGCTGCTGTTGTCACTTCTAAATTCCTGAGAGGAGAGGAAGAAATTTGTCTGTTTAGACCTATCAACCTCATTTATAAGCATTAATATATTTCTTGTAAATTGCTTTACATTCTAATTGTCCAGCAATAAAACTAAAGAAATCTGTGTATGGCTACAAACAAAGTGAAATGGAAAAAAAAAAAAAAACTGAATATCTGCCCGCTGCCCATTCTAATGAGCTTAATTCTATCATTAGAGTTTTATGGAAAGCATCTGTTGATAAGCCAAAGATGTGAAAATAAAGTTGGATTTCTGATCAACATGGTTGGAGTCCAGATTAGATAGGAACACATTAACAGATTATGTCACTCACAGAATGAATGTGTTTTTTTTATCCATTAGGAGGAAATAGCTGGTGTGAAGTACTTGACAATGTAACAAGATTAACTGTAACAGAATTAAGCAAATGTTTCTTTCTAAATCACCAGTTCATTACTGTTTCTGTTGAAAAATCATGTTTAGTAACATTTTGCCAGTTCAGTTTCCTATAGACAGGCTCACACATACTGTTACCTTTCCATCGTAGTAATAGCAAAATCAATTAATTTAAAGCAACTGATAATTTTTCAGTATCCAACTTAATGTTACAAAAGTGAATTTACTTATTTTAAATGAAGTTTAAGTGTAGTGAAGTTGTTTAATTTTAAAAGATAACTCATTCTTTTAAATTAGTACCTGTACATGGCATAGAATAGGTGGTGGGGGGGTGAGATGCAAAAGTAGCTGCATTGGTTCCCTGTGAAATTATCTGCATGCCACCTTCAGTTATGCAGGATTCCAGCTACTTTAAAGGAGTGCTGTGAAACCTAGTGATTCCTGTGACAGAAGGATGGACCAGCCCTTCCTCCTTAAAACTCTTGAGCCCTGTACAGTGACTGTAGGAGACTATGTGGAACGCTTTTGGACAAAACATAATTCAAAAGTAAATCGCTAGCATATCTCAAACATTTGGTTTGGTTTTTTTTTGTAATTATTTTTATAACTGTATTTCATTCTGATTTTTAAGATTTATTATGTTTATGCACTTTTCAATTTAGTTCCCAGCACCAGGAATGTAGACTGCATTTTCTTACAGGTCTCTCAATATAACTTTTTGAATGTAGTACCTACTGAACTCAAACTTTGAGTAATGAAACTGTTGTATTAGTATTGTAAATAAAGAACATTTTTTATATGCTCCTTAATATTCATATTCCAATAGAATATATATAAAATTGGATTGTTTGAATTAATTTCTAGTATTTCATATGCTGGACTAAAATATGTCTTCTATTGCTCTTCTACTGATTATGTAGACTGTTTTGTATATATCTAGTTGAAGGAAAAAAGTATCAGCTTCATTTGTGAAATCCTTCATTTTCAGCAGAAATAGTCATATATAATCTTAAAGCTATTATTTGAATCCATCTCATTACTTATTTGTAAAAGAAGAGGATATCATGTGTGTTGAGAACTGTTTGGAAACTAGCATAGTTTCCTAGTTTCCTCAAGGTCTAGTGCTTCCTGACACTTTGTCTTGTTTTCCACTGCAATACTGAACTGAGTAACTTCAAACTAGAAATAGTTGAGTTTATAATGAAAAAAAAAAATTACATTTTCCTCCTGGTTCTTTTTTTTCTTTTAAATATAGACGTCACTATCTTTGCAGGCTAAATTCACTTTGTATTAGTAAGTCTTTGTTAAAAATTAGGTATGTAATTTTTCATTGTGGAAATAATCACAATTCATTACAAGTTAAGTCAATTAGAGTTTTATTTTTCTTTCCTGGGTGGTGTAAAATGAGTGTGAATTTGAGGACGTGAACTAGAGTAGGCGCTTGGAATCAGTGGGAAGATAGGATTGCTTTTTCCATTTCTCTCCCAATGCAGTAAGATGTTTATATCTTGTACTTCTAGTGATGAGAACAGGGAAAGGATGCATTGATTACTTGTATCAGATTCTAGAAGCTGTGATGAAGTCAACACCTGGTCATGTCTTACCAACATGGAGCTTCTCTTGTGGTTTACAGACTCTCAGGAGCCAGCCACCCCTTGCCACCCCACTGTGACATGGATTCGTGTAGCTCCGAGGAATTCTACCAGGCTGTTCACCATGCAGAGCAAACCTTCAGGAAGATGGAGAGCTACTTGAAGCAGCAGCAGCTCTGTGATGTTATCCTGATTGCCGGGGATCGCAAGATACCTGCACATAGGTAGGCGATAAGCATAAAATACTGAAAATATGAAAGTAAATGTTTTGGGTTTGCATATTTCTTAGAACAGTGTTTCCTGTTGCCCCTTGCTTCTTCCCTCTTGCTTTAAACACAAGTGTAAGTGGCTGAAAAAGGTGGATTCGAAGGTTGGGGCTTTAAAGGTAAGGTTTTTTGGTACATATTTCAAAAGTTCAAGTAGCACTCAACTGGTGTGGAGTGTGACAAACAATTCTCCCTGTTCTTATGTGAAGAGAATGGACATTTCTGAAATGGGATGTTGTATATCTACATTGAACACAGCATCATTTCTAGCTTAAGATCCTGATACTCTGAATAGTCTGTTGCACAGTGTCTCAGACACTTAAGGTAGAATAATGAACAGGTTCTTTTCGTGACCTGTACCTTTCAGTGAACATGGAAAAAAACATCTTATTTACTTTTAATGATAATTGTTGGTATAAAAATTGTAATTACATTGTAATCTCTAAAATTCTATAAAATTATCTGGTATTAAAGCAGCCAGTATTTATGAAACTGTGCTTGGTTTTGGATAACAATTGGAGCTTAAAATAGATATTCTTCATTAAGATTTTGGTCTCAGCAATAGGCTTTCATTTAATACATGAAAATAAAAATTCAGTCCTAGAGTTTAGATTAAAATGCAGAGAATAGTGCAGGATTTCCAGCTAAGCAAGTATTTTTGCATCTGAACTCTGCATAAAGCAAACCAAGGGTGAACTATTCCCTGTTTGCATCCTGATTTCTCTGCTGAGATAATAAATTCAGAGCAGGACTGTTGTTCTCCAGCAGGAGGTCAGAAAAATAGCCAATGTATTTCTGAAGTCATAAATTAACTTCCTGGTGCAGAGGAATACTATGAAGTCAACTTGGCCACTTGTACCATAGAAAGTTCCTTTTGCCCTAAGTGAATGTGGACACAGAGACTATTCCTGTTAAACAGAGAAGCTGGATAGTTTATATTCCAACTCCCACTACAGTAAATAAAAGAAGAAAGGTGCAATATGCGACACTGCAAAGCCAAAGTTATTGTCCAAACGCTAAGAAGTAAAACCAGACAGAAACCTTCATTAAAATATTTAAATAATGAGTTTTTTAATTCTTTTAGTTCAGTTCCCCTGCTATTTTTAATACAGATGTTCCTATTTGGATGTGCAGCTTTTAGTAGTAAATTTAATTTCACATTTGTCATTTCAATTCTACAGTATGTATAAATCCTTCCTGAGCTGGAAAAATGCCCTAATAATAAGACTGACCATTAAATAATAACCATAATCTTATTTAGATTTTCTAATAAACCTTCAGACACCTTTACATTTTATTTTCTGCTTCTCTGTGGTCTGCAGTCAAAGGTCCGAATCTCAAATTACTGGAAAAGTTTTTTTTCATAGTGTTTATGTTGTTTTAGACAGGTATGGCTGGACAAGCACAGAGACCTGCTTATTTTACTGTGTTCGTTACAATCTTGGAAATTACAAATTCAACTCTCCCTGCTTAAAGCAGGGTCAACTGTAAGGTTAGACCATTGAGGTCATACCCAGTCAGTTTTTAAGTATCATCTCTTGTGGAAGTTCCTCTCTTGTTAGCTTGTTCCAGTTTTTATTATCCTCACTGTTTTTAGTGGTCCAGCGTGTGTCTTCCAGGCAAATTTGCTCCGTGATCCAGACTGGTGGGGCTAACCAGTCTGTAGGTGCCTACATCTTTCTTCTTAAGGATGGACGTGGAAATCGACTTTTCCAGTCTTTAGAAACCTCCTGCAGTTCTCATGATCCATTACAGATAGGACAGAGTGGCATTTCAGTGACATTGTTGAGCTTCCTCAAGTATTACACCTTAAACTTACTCTGAAAACAGACCACGCTAAAAAAAAAAGAAAAAAAAAAAAAAAGACTGAACTAAATGAAATTTTTTGAGCAGTGTACAAAAGCTTTCAGATTTCCATTTGCTTCCAAGGTATTTACAGAAACCCTTCTGTACTATCAAATCCCTTGCTTACTTCATCCATACCTGACATTTGGGCCTCTCTAATTTAATTTTTCTGTGTCAGGACAATGTCTCTATACTTTCCTCACATCATTAATCTCCATTTTTGTTTTCCATGTACTCCCTTTTTACATTTGACTTTCATCAAGAGGCACTTCTGAAGTCCAGGCTTTTAATTTGCTGTTTATTTTACTAACTTCTCTTAGGATCCATTGTCTTAAATTTTGTTGTCTCATGGTCACTGCAGCCAAGTTTGCCAACATATTTCACAGGTCCTTTTTTTCGTGCCCAGACCTGTCAAGAGCAGATGCAGTAAAGTGTCTCCTCTAATTAAAGTTTTTTGTAATTTAGGCCAGTTAATACAAACTTTGTATTACTGTGACAACCTAAAAAGCCTGCTTGCAGAGGACAATGCAGGATCAGTATTTGTGGAGTTTTTAAATGATAGGTAGGAGTTTGTAGAACATCTGCTGTATAGGTTTCTAAAATCTGATCCTAGATAAAATGAATCCTCTTTTAAAATCCAATTAAATGCTCTTTTAAAATCCAATCAAAACATATTACAAGCCATAGCTTATACTGAATATGTAACAAATTAGGAAATACAAAATACTCAAAATTATTGTCAAAGAATAATGATCCTCCTGTATTTTTTCTGCTTTTTAACAGAGTAACTTTAGAAAATGCAATAGCTTTAATCTAGTACAATAGAATACAATAAAAATAACTTTCAGAAAACAGGGGCAAAACTTTCTACATTCTTAAATAACAAGTATAAAAATTCTATTTTTCTTCATTTTTCTCTCATTTAGAACAAATCAAAACAAAACAATAGTGTGAAATCCAAGCACAGAAAAATGTTTTATGTAGTCTTAATGTATCTATTTCTATAAAAGTAAATCTTCAGTTGAGAAATGCCAGTATATTGCATCAAATGAAGTAAAGGACACCAAAAATAGTTACACTGCCTTTGGTTCTTGTGTATCTCTCCAGATTCCTCCACAGCTCTTAATATCTCTATCATTTCTTTTTTCATTCCTGATGCTACTTGCTCATTGTTCCCCCCCTTCACCAGTCTTTATTATGGAATTCGATGATCTGCTTAGATAACTTTTCTCCAGCGGAGAAGCTATTGTTGTGCCATAAGATTTCTAAAACCTGATACTTTTGTAGGAAGAATGTCAGGTAAGCTGTGACAATAGTCTGAATGAATATTCAGACAATAGTCTGAATGCTCCCAAGTTAGTTTTTGTCATTAGCGTTGAGGGGTTTGTGTTTTGTTTCTTCTCTCTTTCTCTCTCTATTTTTTTTTTCACATTTTTATTTCTCATAAAAAAGAAAAATGGAGAAAGTCAAATTACATATTATAGCAGCTTTTCATTGCGTGGTTGTCTTAAACCGCTTAAACACCTTGTTAGCACCTGAAGATTGCATTTGTCTAATCTAATATTCCATTAAACAGGTTGCAGGTATAGTAGTTTGCATGGAGGAATAGTAAAAGGAAGTACAAACTGACCAAGTATTGTAGTGATGAACAAGAAAGGGTACTGAGAAAGTAGAAAGACTTAAAGACATTTTAGTAGGAATTTCAGAGGGGAAAGTAACTGACATTTAAATAAATTTCAAAAACTTAGTAAACCTGGGGTTTTTTTTGTTATATTGCTCTAACAGGTATAAATAATAATTAAATATAAAAATGTAAATACCTTAAAAAGAGAGGAAATACTAAAGTAATAATTTCCTTTCCCTTCATTTAAGCTATTGCATGATTAAAAATCCATCCTAATTTATTAGGAACATGTAGTTTGTAGTTTCTCCACTCATTCTGGTGAAGCATGCTATATATATATTTCTCATTTTCTGTACCTGCCATTTGGAATATAATGTTTTTCAGACAAGAAACATACTGTAACTTTACAGTGTCTGGAATAGGATGAGCTTGGGCATTGCTACTACAAAACAAACAAAGGATTTAAACCAACCCACTGTAATTGATGCTTCATTCTATCCAGTTTACAATCAGCCAAATGTAGTTGTAGTTAGAAATCTAGACTGCAGGTAGAAAATGTCATCTAAACCAGAAAAACACAAGGAAATAAATGTTATTTAGAACTATAGTGACATGATCAGAGCACCAGTTAATTCCAAGGTACATGAAAATTTTTAATCAAGCAGTAATCCTATGGGTCAACATAAAATGAAGAATATGTGTTTGCTGTCAATGATTTGGTTGAGTGAAGGCAACTTACATGAATTACACTGATTTTAGGTACTGTACTTGAAATGCTATATTCTACTGCTGCTGAAGAAACATCAAAAATGCTGCAAAGAGCTGAACTCACTGCAACTGATAGATAGACCTTTAATATTTGCGCTGGAGAGTTCATTAAAACTTCCATCCAGGACTGCATAAATGTTGGAGGCATATCTAAACTCAGACTGTAGTTTAAGACATTTGGATGAATAATACTGCACAAAACAATACAGGAACTCAATGCTGAAGGAAAACAAAAAAAAGAATAAATGTGATATAAGCATAGAATTTACCTACCCCTATCCAATTAAAACACTCCCATATAACAGAGGCTGTATTCAATAAAACAGAAAATTCAATAAAAACAGAAAATGCAAAAAATATGTAGAAGGAGAGTTATACCCTCTGACTTTCATTGCTCTTGTTCAGAAGACAAGAAACCCACTTTTATTGATGTTATAATATAGTCAAGTATAGTTGAGTGTATAATGAGAAATCTGAGTTCTTTATTTTCTATTTTCTCTTAATATCAAAGAAACATAGTCCTTTTTTTTTTTCTTTCCAATACTCAAGGATCACAGGGGACTCTTACCATGGCAGAAAAGGTAGTACAGAAGTTTTGGAAAATTACCAATGACATAAAAGAAAGAAATACTTTAGTGAGGTTACTCAAATCTTTCTACAAGTATTTGAATGAAAAGTGAAGATCATTTAATGAAACTCCTTCATTTAATGAAACTAACAAAATGCAATTACCTTTGTCTGTTTCAGTTCTCTAAGGAGTGGTAACAACTTTTTCAATGCATTTTGGGTGCTACTATAGAGAGAAAAAGTTAAAAAAATAGAATTAGTACAATGAGGAAAATTAATGGAGAAAGTTTAGCTGAATGGCAAGATGAAAGAATAAAGAACCAGGCAGAAGAGAAAGGAGAGCCAGGCAGAGAAGGAATGAAAGTCTAGAAGCAGGGTGTGAAAGAAGGAAAATGCACATTATATAGTCTGAAGATTTGTTTTCTGGCACTGCTCAGTAACAAATGCACATGGAAAACACACAGTTAAAGCAGTACAGCAACTCTATATTCATTCCCAGATATCTGTAATTAAGGTTTGAGGAACTTCCCACTACAAAAATTGCATTTATCTGTGTTGTTTAACACAACCCACTGTCCATGATCTTAAAAATAATTCATTCAAGTAGTATGGTTAGGACAGAACAACAACAACAGCAAAAATTCCTGCTATCAGAGGGGAAACGGTGAGGCAATTTAAATAAGCTTTTAATATTCACCTTGATTGATAATCTTGATATGGGGGTTTGGGTTGCCTGCAAGTTGAATATGAGTCAGGAGTGTCCTGGCAGCAAAGGGCCAACCATGCCCTGGGATGCACCAGGCACAGCATCACCAGCCCATCAAGGAGTGATTGAGTATTGTGTGCAGTTTTGGAGCCACAATATAAGAACATCACAGTGTTGGAGTGTACTCAGAGGAGGGCATCCAAGGTTGTGAAAGGTTTTAAAGGAAAAGCATTCAAGGAGAGCAGCTGAGGTCACTTGGCTTGTTCATCCTAGAGAAAGGAAGGCTGAGGGGTGACCTCATCACAGTCTGCAGCTTCTTCGAGGGGAGCAGTGGAGGGGGAGGTGCTGATCTCATCTCTCTAGTGACCAGAGACAGGACCCAAGGAAATGGAATGAAGCTGAGTCAGGGGAGGTTCAGATTGGATATTAGAAAAGTGTTCTTCAGCAGAAGGGTGGTAAGTCGCTCCAACAGGCTTCCAAGGGAAGTAGTAAGAGTTCAAGGAGCCTAATCACATGGTTTATTTTCATTTTAGGAGTCTTAAGGGTCCTTTCCAACTAGAGATATTTTATTATTGTATTAAACCAGAATACTAATGCTATTACTTTAGGGAGTAGAAGTAGGTGCAGTAACTGAAATGGACTTTAAAGGGTAAAGGAAACAAGGATGAGGTGTCCTAAGACAGTGAAAAGAATTTTACAGCCAACTTATCTCTCCTGTGATGCCTTGAGTGACCTGTCTGACTTCCATTGTGTAGTCCAGAAGGGTGCAAGGTTTTTACAGGTGAGCTTTAAATCTGAATAAAAAAGTGGTTCTGACATCGATGTTTAGAGGATTGATTCCTGTTTAAAATTGTTTTATTTTTAGAAAATGAAAATGAGGGAGAGACTAAATAATACAGAATATGAAAACAAAACAGACAAGTTCAGGTAGATGAGAGATTGACAAAAAATGACATATAAGAATTACTTGGGTCAGGAAGACGTGTCAGCCCACCATCAAAAGAGGGATTGAAAATCATACACAAGGATTAGAACAAACCAAGCTCTATGGAGGAATGGGCTGTGAAGATAAGTTAATAATGATGCTCTATTGCATCATTTTATACAAATGAGTTCTAGAGAAAAAGAAAAGGATGACAAATGGGCTTTAAAAATCTAGATACTTAAGCAGTCATTCTAATGATGTCACAGATCTGTATACTTTCATCAAACTTAGTGTCTGTGTTTCTGACATTTCTGATGATAGTTCAGAAATGATACAACTGAATTTTTCCTTCTCCTGGAAGCTTTTTTCCTCTTTTTCTTGTGGAGATACAATGAATAAATTAAGTCATTAAGTCCACAAATTGAGTATCACAATTGATTGTGTTGTCTTTCTACAATCAAATATGTATGCTATGTCTGAATATGTGGGTTTTCTTCTGAAGAAAAACACACTGATATCTGACTTATATTTGTGTCATAATGGATCTTCATCAGCTCTTATCTTCCTCACTGTGATATTTTGCCTGTTCTGCCCATTCCCAAATATTGAGAAATTATTTAGATTCATATCTTCTTTTTTTTTAATTTTTTCATCTTCCTACTGTTTCCAAACACCATGGAGTTCAAAATACTGGCAACAGTAGCAGGTATCATTTGAAGTTACACAAGAACACCGACACACTGATGAAGTGTTTTGGACAGTGGACTTTGTTGTTAAATCTCTCGACTGAGAGATGTGTATTACTTGCAGTTTCTGCACAAAACTAAAGCTTGGTTCTGTGTTTGGTGGAAATGATGATGTTGGATTTGTGTAACATTCCTAAAAATATTGTGAAGACATAAAGGATATAATGAGATGTAGTGCTGTGTTTGAGTTTGTACAGTAGAAGAGATAGAGGCACTTACTGTATTTACAACTGAGTTTCTGAGAGACAGTGAAAGAATTATGAAAAGAAGATGAATTAAAGTAAAGAATGTAAACTCAAAAGGCATAGCCCTCAAGGTAAAGAGAGGACATCAGTCAGTGTAGATTATTTGTGTCACCTATAATTATGTGTTATACAAATAATTAAAATTAAAGGAAGCTATTTTTGAGTAAAGACAAAAAAGCACTCTCTAGTTTCAGGGTTAATCAATTATCTTCCAAGTTCCATCTGCCTCTCTATTTGGCTTTTTCAGGGTTATTAGTATTACTTTTGGTATTAGTATTGAGTTGTTCTTGAAAATAATTGCCACAGTAATCAGGAAAGAGGGTCACTACCTGTAGTAGTCCAAAACAGTTGATCTGTTTCACAGCTTGCTCCTTTGTTGTACTTTATTCAGAAAAGATGTTAATCTTGATTGTACTGTCAAAATTGTTCTGGAAGTGACAACTAGTGTCTACTTTCTTTTTTTTCTTGAAATTATTTCAAATGCATGCATGGATATGCCTTAGAATATGTTCCACAAGCCTTAAAATTTATGAAATCGTGGAGTCTTCTGTGTGCATACGGTAAATGTTTGACTGCTGCAAGAAGAGCTGTGGAGCAGCTATCAGCACAGAGCTGCCCTTAGAGCTTTACTGTCAGTAGACACACAGAGTGTCAGCTGATGTCCCCTGCAGAGCAACTAATTGCATTGAGAAGCCATCAATCATAGAATCATAGAATGGATTGGGTTGGAAGGGACTGTAAAGATCATCTCGTTCCAGTCCCCCTGCCATGGACAGGGACACCTGTCACTAGACCAGTTTGCCCAAAGTCCCATCCAACCTGGCCTGGAACACGTCCAGGAATGGGACATCCACAGCTTCTCTGAGCAACCTGTTCTAATGCTTCACCACCCTCACAGTAACAAATTACTTCCTAATATCTAATCTAAACCTACTCTCTTTCACTTTGAAGCCATTCCCTCTTGTCCTATCACTACATGACCATATTAAGAGTCCCTCTCCCCCTTTCTTGTACTCTCCTTCAGGTACTAGAGGCCACGATTAAGTCACCCTCACGTCTTCTCTTTTCTAGGCTGAAAAAACCAAATTCTCTCAACCCTTCATTGTAGGTGCTCCATCCCTCTAATCATCTTGTTGGCCCTGGACTCTCTCTAACAGTTCGATGTCCTTCCTCTGCTGTGAATTATCCCACTATTCATTGAAAATGAAGTTTTATTTCTTTCAGAATTCAGAGCCTAAAATTGAATCTTTTAAAAAGAAATAATACTTATGAATGCATATATATGGGTCTATAGATATATATATGCCTACTTTCACAATGAAAGAGTCTTTGTAAATGAAAGCTGTTCATATGCAGTACTCCAGTTGGGGTTTCACCAGAGCAGAGGGACAGAATCCCCTCCCTCACCCTACTGTTCCTTACTGTTTTGATATAGCCCAGGACACATTTGGCTTTGCTGGGTCATGTCCAGCCTCTCATCCAGCAGCATCACGGAGTCCAGTAAGGCTGCTCTCTATCCATTCATCTCCCAGCCTGTATTGATACCAGAGGTTAACCCATCCCAGGTGCAGCACCTTGCAGTTGGTCTTGTTAAATCTCATGAGATTCCTGTGGACCAAGTTCTCGAGAATATTCAGCTCCTTTGTGTACTTGCATAATATACATGGAAAAAAGTCGTGTCTTGCCTATAAGTTTTCAGTCAAAGTAACATCTGATATTCTACTCAGTTGGCAGTAAAATATTGTAAGAGTTTTCATAAAGATTTTAAATGATCAAGATTTGTTTGCTTCTTTTAATTAATAAAAGCACCATCAGTGTTGAGGCAATTCTGTATCAAAGGTGTGTATGAAAGCAGTTGTGAAAATGGCAAAGAAATATTCTATAATAAACTAAAATAAAATCTGATATCCTGGGGAAAAAAGGTGACAACCCTAATCTGTTGTATGGGTTACTTGTAAAAGAAACTGGAAATTGATCAGGCTGAAAGTAGTTGTGAAGGTAAAGAAGTCCTTTAATCTGGAGAAAATCTTTCTGGGTTCACAAACTCACTTTAAGCCATGAGTTACCTGCTATGAGTCTCAAGGATAAAAGAGTTTATTATGTATTCTCAGTGCTAGATCAGTATTTGAAAAAGGTGACATCCTCAGACATCTGGCCTTTCTTGATTAATAGGTCAACATGCCTTTAAACCAAGATTTAGGGCTTGTTTGGAGCCTTCTGATCTACAAAAAGCAGCAGATCATTACAAATTAATTGATCTCTTTGGTTTCTCACTTTTGATCTTCTGTCTCAACTCTGGAACACAGTAAAGATTTACAAAAGGTGTCACCTTTCAGAATTAAGTGTAATTAGCAAGTTCCTCTCACTTAAGTTCAACTTGTGGAGCACTTTCCAAGGTAAAAGTTGGAAAGAGACTTGATATCAGTTAACTTTTTTTGGTTATAAAAAGTTGATGAGATAGCTGATTCGGTATTTCTGTTAACTATTGATTAACATAAGACACTCTAAAAAAACCCAATCTTCTTTCTTCATCACTCTGTTCAGAAGCTTGTTTTGCTTTTGTAGGTGAGCTGCTACATCACAGAACCTTTCTGCTCCCATAAGCCATCTTCTTTGATAGGTGGTGCAAACCAGTAGGGATAAACCTCTAAGAAAAATGGGTAATACTGAGGACCTGACATATGTGTTACTTGTTTTTCCTTTTTTTTTCCCACTTTGGACTGGATCTTGTGTGTTCCCGTAGACTGAATGCTACTTTGAAGTTGAAATCCATTAGATAACTTCTTTGACTTTCTTCACCCAAACTGTCAAAAATCACATATTTTTATAGAAATTTGTGAAAGAGATGTAATGCTTCTGTTATTTATTTTGTCCTACCTCTGGTTTTTATTTTGTTTGCTTGTTTTATATCTGACAATATATCCATAGTAAGATTATATAATAAATAACAGCTGAACATAAATTATGTAAATTAAAAATACAAGATACTACTGTTTGAAGATATTTCCACTGATCATTAACTAGTGTATTAAAATTTCTGTTCATTCATTTGTCCACTGCTTTTGATGCAGCTAAGGGTTTTGGCCTTGCTTTTAACAAGTGACCAAGCTGAATATCCATAGTAGAATTTAAATGATGGCTAGTAAATCTGAAGCAACAGCTAATGCAAAATGGTCTCAAATGAAAATCTCAGTCATATACATAAAATGCATCTCTGCTATCTTTGAGAGTTTTTATCTCATAGAATATCATCAATATTTCATGCCTTTTTTTCCTTTCTGTGTTTTTTGTGATGCTTTTATTAAAGCATCTATTAACAATAAAGTCACTTATTTATAAGTGGTCAGAAAGAGTGTTAGAAGAAGATTTACAAAGATAATAAATAAGATGTAAATAAGTTGAAATAAATAAACAAACATACAAGTAAATGTTCCTCAATGATAAAAAAATAGTAAATTAGGAGTTTCTAGTGGCAGCACCAATGTATATTTCCAAGTTGATCTTTTTGTAGTCATCTATTGTTTTTTAGTAATCACATAAATATAAATGGGAACTGTTTCTAAATTAGGATGTTTATTTATAAAATTAATGATTGCTAGAGTTCAGCACAACATGAAAAGTGATAAAACTACTATACCTATTTAGTAATTTCCCATCATTAAAGGCAAAGATCATATATATGTCTTCAAGCTGCCATACTTGCTGGTAAAATATAGTACCTGAAAGCACTGTAAAATTATGAAGCCAATTCAAGCTGTCATATTTTACTTAGCTATTGGGATGAGCTAAGAGAGCAAAGGCAATCAATTACCATGCTGACTGATAAGAATTAACTTGTTTATCTTCACTGTATTTTTAATAATAATTTGCATTGAAGAAACTAGTTAACAACATACAAAAGGCTAAATATTTTTCTCTTTGTTTCCAAGTTCTCGTTGTGATTGTTGTGTCTTTTATAAATGTGTTTGTATGTAGTGTTTTCTAATTAATCCAGAAATGTGACCATCTTCATTGAAGCACATGGTACACTATTTATAGCTGTACCTCATTTCTATCTCAAGATCATCTGTGAATATTCAGTCCTAACAAGATCAAAATTTCACTGTAGATGATATTTGGAAGAACGCCTTAACTTAAAGCCACAGTAATTATAATCGTACCTGATACTTGCTGTGGTATTGATTTGTCTAGATCAGATCCCTAAACAGCAAGCCATGCACATTTTGTACATATTTTCAAACTATTTTCCTTGGACATGTTTATTAACAAAAACATATCATTACACAGTGATTCTATTATGTATTTTTTGAGTAGCATGTTAAGCTACTAACAGTTCAGTGGAAGGTTTATAGATTGTCTAAAGTCACACATTATTAAAGTTTATAACAAATAAGCCTTTAAGAACAAAGAAGAGTATCTCTGGAGTATGAAGTGCATGTCATTAATACGTTGTCTATGATACTGAGAGATTATCTTGTTAACAGTTGTGACATCTGCATGTCTGGAAGATTATCAGAAAGACTGAGCACTAATTTCTGTGTCTGCTTCATAGTCATATGCTAAAGTACCACTTGGTTCATATCACAGGAGGCAAAACGAAATTAGAATTAAATGTCATGCTGTGTTTTGCTGCCTATGTGCGTTAATAATATATTGCTCATAATAATTTTCAATTATTATGAAAGTACATTTTTAAAGAAGTTAACATACACATGAAGTTTTTAATACATATATCCAAGCAAATTACATGAGTTTCTAACTTTTTTGCAGACTTGTCCTCAGTTCTGTCTCAGACTACTTTGCTGCCATGTTTACAAGTGATGTTTGTGAAGCCAAGCAAGAAGAGATCAAAATGGAAGGCATAGACCCCAATGCACTGTGGGATCTTGTTCAATTTGCATATACAGGTATTGTGGTGCATACATTACATACATCCTATAGAGGCAGATGTTGATATTTTTGTTTGCTGCATTCCAATTAATATATTTTTGTTGATATACTTTTTTTTAATCTTAATCATCCAAAATGTTTATTTACCATTTCCAGGGCTGAATTCAAATTGTTATCTCTTATCTCCAAACAATTAAATATTTCAGACTTGGCAAGTTCAATAGGACAGTCAAGAAAATTATCTCTTTTTCTTGGTTTTCAAATACTTAAAAAGAGTGCCTCATACTCACATAATTCAAATTACATGAGATCACTGAAGGAACAGTTTTATTTTTTGAAGAATAGCCCTATGTTGCTGTCTTAATCAAATCTCAGTTTAAATAGTTGGATAAATATTTAAAAATTTGAAAGATGTGAAAGAAAAAAAATAATTTGAAATTTGAATTAGAAAATGTTTAAAAGGTTTTATTATGAGCCGCATGTTGTCACTTTCATTTCCTTTCATAGACTGGTACTCTTTTGAAATATAAATTTATGAATACCTCACAATTCAGAGTTAATAACTTAAACTTTTCTTCTGAATAGTTTTTACATTTTAATGCATTATAGATTTGGGCTTTATCCTTTTTAAGAAACTTGTTATGCACAATGTAACTGAAGTGCATTAACATGAAAGAAAGAATGCTAATGTTACAAAATAAAGTAATTGAAAGAGTGGAAATGCTAATAAGATTTGTCTTCCATTGCCTTGAATCATGTAAGTATAAAATATATGTTGTTTCCTATTTATTTCCTAGAAGACATCCTTATATTATTTAAATTAACCATATTTTATCATGGTGATTCTATCATATATTTGATTTAGCTTACATTTTAAATGGCTACTCGAAACCCTGCAATTCTAATCTTCTCTAAATGCACATATAATAATTTAATCACAAGTTGCTGTTTGCTTTGATATATTTAATCAGGATATGTGCTGGATTTTTTTATGACATAATAGCTCTAGCATCTTAATAGAAACCAGAAACCGCAAATAAACATAATTTAAGATTAAAATGTTCTTTTTGAGAATAATGTTTGAGAAATACGGGTTCTAGGAATGTAAGACCATGATTTATGTAGTACTCTACATTTTCAAAGGGTAGTGCCTGCTCCCATCAGCTGTGGCTTTGCCACTCAGGAATGTGCATCATCCAGAGGGTTCCAAGCTAGGTATCCATGAAATGAAGTAGTTCTTATGAAGCCTAAGAAGGATACAATTTAATTCCTTGGTGAATGCATGGCACAGGGATACTGGGGCAAAATCAAGAATACCTTCGCAAAGAACAGCAAAAAACTCTACTGGTAGTGTTGAATCACTCTGTAAGAGGAAGGAAAAAGAAAGAGTAGGTAAGAGGAAGATGAGGAATGGTGTTGTTGCCCTGGGAACAGAGCTGGAAATGCTCAAGTACTGTATGGTTCTTTTGCCTCAGTTTTCACCAAAATATCATATGGAAACATGCAACAGAGTTTATTGACAACAAAAGATTGTGTGTAAGTGTAGATTAAGGAAAGGAAATTCAGAAGAAAGGGGGGAAAATGGTAAATATTTTTAATATGAATGAAGCTATCTAAGAACTTTATGGTTATCGCTGAGAGCTATGGAGACTGGATGAGGTAATGAAAAAGTAAAAAAAGCAAACTCCTGCTTTCTACAAATGCTTGAGGTTTTCAGCTGTTTTATGCTCCTTGATTTGTCCATGCCATGTGATATACTCTGTTCATTATATGAGGTGCAAAATTTGAAAGTTTCTTTCTGGTGTAAGGTAAATAAGGGCCAGTCCTTCTCAGATAGATAAAAAGAGAACTCCACAGCTAGTATATTTCCCATGTTTTCTAATTTGGTTCATTTGAATTTGCATCTATAATATTCTTTAATTTGAACAGTCACACAAAGGCCAAACTGTTTAGAAATGGCAACATTATGTGCTATTGTAACATCAGCTTGAAGAATGAGAAACTTAAAATTATACCCAAATCTCTAATATCTTCCACTTGCAGTGGTAATACACCATTATATCTTTTTTTCTAACTTATTTTGGAGACCAAATAAGACTTGGAAAATGTGTTTAGACTTGCAAGTTTCACAAATAACAACAATAGAAGATTGATGAGATTCAGGAAACATGAGATAATTTTACATGCTAAAAAAGTACATGTATTGGATGCCTTGGATCATTCTGGTTTTCATTACTCTGTCTTGCATTTCTCTTCCATCAGGTTCTTTGTCCTGACTGATTCTGATTTATCCTTATTTATTCTTAGCTTATGTCCTTATCTCTTTAAATTCATGTGGGATTATTTCTTTCTCTGTTCCTTTTCTCTGCATCAGATGTCTTAGCAGATGTCAGAATATCTTAGCTACAATTATGCTAATAAATTAAACAATGCTGGGGAAGTTTTGCTGGCACTGGAGCACTACTGTCTCTGTTGAGCCCAGCAGTTTTAGCCAAATCCACAAAGCAATCTCTCTAACAAATGATGTGTATAGCTTGGATACACAGCTCATCATTAATGTGGCCAACCTTGTACAGAGGGTAAGAACATTCAAAAGTGTTATGGAGAATTCAGTGGTAACTCACATGATTAGTGAAGTCCTAGAAAATGGTCCCAGACTTACTCAGTTTATTGAAATTAAATACAATATTAGTTGTACAATATTGTAAATTAATAGATATAATTCTCAGTTAATCATTCTGTTTTCCTTTGACCTTGCCAGAGCAAAACCTTAATTTTTTATCTCTTCCATTTCGTTTCCATCATCTCTCATGATTTATATAGCTTCACAGTTTTTTATCTCCTTTCTTGCACTCTGATTCATTATTTACCACCTGTCTCACTCATGTCTCCTTTCCCTTTGAGTGAGTTCACTTTCCTTGTGCTGCATGGATCTGGACAAGTGGAACACTGAAAATTTGAGAAAAGTAGCCACTCTTCTGATACCCAGACACGTAGCAGCCAACAGAAATTCCTCTTCAGGGTTTTGATTTGTAATCTGGAGCATATGTCTGTCTAGACTTAGACAGAATATCTGGAGAATTTGGCTGCCAAATTCAAATTACTGAGTGCACAACATGTGAAAAAGTTTTCAGCAACTCATGTTTGTTACCAGTGTAGCTCTTTATTGTTTTACTTCAGGAACAGAAAACAATTTTGACAAATGGGCAGTTATTCATTCCTATTTTCTTTCTCCTGTCACTACCTTCTTAGCTCAAGTAGCTTTTAAAAAAAAAGTTCACATGTAGTTGCTGCTGTTAGAGAGAAGGTTTTTCCTGGGGACAACTGAACATATCAGAAAAAATACAGCTGAACATGGAATTGTTTGCAAAAATGTAGAAGTTAAGAGTATTACAGTGCAAATATGTTTAGATGTGATTTAAAAGAGGGAACCATTTCCACATTTTATTATATGTAATTCAATCAGGTTTATATTTTTTTAGAGTCTAGTGAAATGATTTCATTGTTGCTGTGAATCGTATTTACTAAGTAGGAGCTTAAGAAGTATATATCTGAAAAGTATTATTACATATAAATATATCCTAAACTAATACCAGACCCTTCACCAATATAATCTAATACTGTTGCAAAATATCAGAATTAAAGTTCAGCAAAGGAGAGGTTTTGTACATCAAACACTTAAGGAAAAATAATCCTGGGGTTCATCAGGCACAGCATTGCCTGATAGTTGGGCAAGGAACAGGAGCATCTTGCTCTGCTCTGCACTGGGGTGGCCTCACCTCGAGTCCTGTGTGTGGGTTTGGGCACCACAATAATAAGAAAAACATTAAATTATTAGAGAGTGTCCAAAGGAGGGCCGTGTGAAGGACCGTGTGAAGGCTGCGGTCACGTGGTCTGTTCAGCCTGGAGGAGACTGAGGGGAGACCTTATTGCAGTTACAATCCTCATGAGGCGAAGAGGAGGGGCACAAACTGATCCCTTTTCTCTGGTGACCAGTGATAGAACTCAAGGAAATGGCCAGAAATTGAATCAGAGGGGTTCAGGTTTGATATTAGAAGAAGGATCTTTACCCAGAAGGTGGTTGGGCACCGGAACAGGCTCCCCAGGTAAGTGGTCACAGCACCAAGCCTGACAGAGTTCAAGAAGAATTTGGACAATGCTCTTGGACACATGGTGTGACTCCTGGGGATTGTTCTGTGCAGGGTTTGGAGCTGAACTCAATGATCCCTGAGGGTGTCTTCCAACTCAGCTTATTCTGTGATTCTGTAGGCAAATATATTTCTAAGTAATTGGCAAGGTAGAATTCCATGGTGACCACCAGATCAAGTCTTGTACAGCCTTGATCAGAGCAGCTCCTGAGTGAAGGCACCTGTCAATCTAAGAGTAATAACATGAAGACAGAAAATCAGATAACCGAAAGTACTGATTTAAAGATAATAAAAGGTATTGAAGTTGCTGTGAAGATTCAACATGACTAATTATATAATTATAAAATTATGTGACAGATGTACCTAGAAAACAGAATTAAAGCAGAAAAATTTGAAATGTGTTAACATACGTACTATAAACTTTGTGTTAGTTCAGTCTTGACATTGTTTTGGAAGTGCTTTGGTGTGTGTGTCTGTGTGTATATATATATATATATGTATATCTCCTTTTTGTAGATAAATTAATAAGGTAGTGACTACATTTTTTTTTATCTGAAATAAGCACAAAGTTTTCTAATGACATAAGCTACATTATAGTGCCATTAAAATTTCTATAATTCAAATTATGTGGATGATGTTAATTTATTAGAAAAATACTCCATCAAAATTATGTGCTTCTTGTAGTATACATGGACTCATGAGGGTAAATCAAAAGAGTTTTACCACTGGTTTTTGTAAAGGATGCATTTGACCAGTAAAAAATATGCAACTTCATTAATCTGTCCACAGTTTGCTACAATTTGTTGGTTTAATCAAATAGACAAAGTATGTTTTTGTCTGTGATATAGCAGAACTTAAACTTAATAGGAAACAAAACTTCCTCTTTTGCATATGTGCTCCTTTGGACCCAACTGAGGAAATCTGAAGCCATCAAGGCGCAATGGCTATGCAGAAAGTATGATTCATTTTTCAAGGAACAAGATGATTGATAGCAAAAAAATCTATTATTGAGATCTTAGTGCCCGGGGATAGATGGATATGTATTCTTTCATCTTTTAAGAATTGAATATAAGCCGTAATAGAGAAGAGTGTTTCTTTACCTCATTTCTTAGGTAATGCTTCTTTCTTGATCTTAAAGCTTGAGTTTTCGTTATTTTCAATTGTGCTTTTGTAGTTCAGACAAGACTGAAACTGTAGATTGATATTTTGTTGTTTTGCTGCTATTGGTGACTCTGGGAGCCTTCCTTTGAAGTTACAACGGCGTTGTGAAGTTACTATAGATTTCCTATATTGGGAAATCTAATTAGCATCAGCATATCTAATTAGCATGCATTCCCAACAGTGATCAGAAGAGTAGGCTGGTGCTTTCATGCCATTAATGAAACTGAAAAAGCAAAACCCATTTAAGAAATAGAGAACTAAAATTCCTTGATTTATTTATACATACCTGAAAAAAAATAGGGAATAGATCATACATGGAGGAGGTTCAAGCCCTGCTGTATAGCTTTTAATTGGATTTTATTTGGGAGATTCTTTAATTAAAGTACTGTCAAGTGTCTTTGTCAGTGTTATTGCTAATAACACACACAGAGCAGACAGCAGGGATGTAGCAAGTAGGAGCATGCTGTTAAGCACAAGGACCCTTAGGTTCCTGCAGCACAGAAACTGTATTAATTAAATATCTCAGGGGGGTTTCTTTCTTGGTTTTGGTTTGGGGACTTGCATTTTTTAATTGCTGAAACTTGGTTATCTATATGAAAAAACTGTGAACAACTCTTAGCATACTTTTGGCATGTGCCAATTAATAGTGTCAGAGTCCAGGGGTTGTCACAGCCACAGGATTATGCTACAACATGCTGTTTGAATGTGACTGCCATGGTTTGGAGGACGACAGTTTTGGAGTAAAATTTAGGCCGTTTCATTCCCATTAGCCTCAGTGCTAGAGGAAAGTCCCAGACAAGCTTAACACAATGGATACAATATAAGACTGTATGTATTTTATTAAAGACCCATACTCAGGCAAATAATCCTTGGATTTTAGGTACTGGTAGCATGTTCACAGTGTTTCAGGTTACTCTTCTGTAGTAGATATTGATCCCAGCTGGGTGCTGGAGTTACCTTGGTACTGTAAAGGTCTTTGCCTTTACCTCTGTGACGTGTTGAATTTGTTCAAGTGTTATTTGCTCTGTAGCATCCTGTTAGATACCCCTGTGAATGTGGACCATGTCTAACAAGCACTTTTTTCAGGAGACTACCTGCTGCTGTCCCACGTTTTCTTTGCCATGTATTTGATGGTTGAATTTGCACTTTCAGAGAATAGGCCCTTAAATTTCCATTCATTTCAGATGGGAGATCATTTGTTCCAGGAACTGTGGGATGAGTGATAAAAGGGAAAATTAAGGTAATTGAATTGATCTGAAAGATTTTGCTAGCCATTGTGTAATGGAGAGTACAGAAAAATTGTTATGTATCATACCAGATGCTCATAGACCTTGAATACACTTAACTTCTGGATGTGGAGGATCCCCTATGAACTTCTCTTCTAGAAGCAGATATTTGTCATTACATATGTCACACTTTTTAGCAGTCAACAGAGAGTTGCAAAGACAGTTATCCAAAGAAGCCTTTTTTGGGTTGCTCCAGTTTAGGAAGTAGGAAGTGGTAGTGATTGCATGATCTGTAGAGCCATCATTCAGATTATCTCTCCATGGATGTTCCACATTAACTACACTTCAAAGTTCATATGTACCTTTACTCCAGTTACATTTCAGATTGACTTTTCATATATAGTATTCCTCATAAAATTCTTACTTATGCATCTGGATTAAATTCTTAGCTATATTGTCCATTTGTACAATGTGAGAATCTTTCAAAGTTCCTCGATGTAACTGCAGGGCCAGGCTGTCTTTGCTCTGTGAGTCAGCCTGCTTGGAAAAAGATACATTCCTTCATTGTATATCTTTCTGATCCTAAAACAAACTGTGGGCTTTCACATAATTGAGGTCTGTAGGAAATAACTTCAGAGACCCATTTATCTTAAAGAACTGTAGAGATTGACTGCCTCCTTATTTTTTTTTTTTTAATTGGTGCAAGCCCTATTCTGAGGCTCTTGTTTCCATCTGGAGGAGATGTTTTCCATTCCTGTCACTGAAACACAAAGTCCTTGCTAATTTCTGGAGTTACACACTCAAGTGAATTGTTATTCCTCCTTTTACCCTGGATACTTCATTAAGGGACAGAATTGGCAATCATATATTAAGAAACAGCTGTTCTCTCGTTCTTTTGACTAAGTGAATGCGAATTGCTTAGAAAAGAGCTCTGAACTGGATATCCATAAATTTTGAGTGTTCAGAATAATCTAGAATATTATGGAGAGATAGATAGTGAATGTTTCCTTGTACTGTGATGGAATCTGCTATTCCAGAGAAGTCAAAGAGAATAAATTCAGGCAGAGATAGGGAAACAGTGAGTATGGAGAGGAAGAACAGATAGCTGGGTGCACTGCAGGGTGCATTTTTAAAGCTGTCCCTTGCTACGCTCAAAGTTCTTCATCTCCAAAGAGAGATTAAAACAAGTAGTGAAAATTTATACAGGACATTAATACAGGCTGGAAAGTGAGCGTTTCTTTGAATGGAGTGCCATCCCTCTGTGTTGCCATCTGGTACCTGCCAGCCCGTTTCTTAAATGGCATCAGTGAAGTGATCAGACAGGCTGCTGTAGCATGGTCTGCCTCTTTTATGTGTTTCTTTCTGGAGGTCCTACTGTGGAGATGTGTAACCATATCCACTCTCTTGAGCTCAGCTGCCTAGCTGTTTATCCCCAGTTCCTAAAAAAAAGCAAAAGAATAAGGAAAATGGCAATGGTAGTTTGTGAAAGAGGTCCTCACCTTTTGGGTGTTTGCTGTTCCTGCATTGTAAAACACCTTTACCCCCCTTCTGCTCTGTGCCCATCTGACAGCAGCTGTGATGAAATGTTCCCTCAGAACAGGGTGCAACTGGAGTACACACTTCTGCCAGCAGTGCAATCCAGCCCAAACCAAAGCAGATTTCATTAGGCTGTAAGGTGGACTCATAAGCAAAAATCTTTTCTTGGAAATTGGTGCCTCCATTTCTGTAACTTTTTGTTCTCTAAGCATGGATTTGAACTGCTCTGTACTGCCATGGCACAACATGCCGACTCACTGCCTGAGAAGTTAAGAAGCTTATTCTGGCAGAGGTGAGTGTTCCTGCTTCTGAGCTAACTTCAGATGTGGAGAGTAAAATACTGCTCCTTCAAACCTGAAAGCAGAGCTCCTTTGTCCTTGAGACATTTTTTTCCTTTTTTTAATTTGTTTTTTCCCACCGGAGTCCAAAGCTTGACTGTGTTCAGTGTAAGAGAAAGATTGTATTTCTCAGAGATGTACTCAATATTTGGTACAAGTCATGTGGAATGAAACTTCTCCCCCTTCTCAAGATGAAGTTTGCTTTTGTTTACAAACACAAATTCCTGGAGTGGCTTTTAATATGTGCAACATAATGAGCAGAACCTACAGTCTGGAAGCAAACATAAGTACTGAAGTCCATTGTCTAAAAACAATTAAGGGAAACTAAAGCCTTATAGATGAAATGAGCTTTTTGGAATAATTCTTGTCATGTCCCAGCCTATTTTGAGTATGAATGCAAGATTTCTGCTGTTTGAAATTTAATTAGTAAGTGCTGTTTATATTTGTGTATTTTTGAGGTAATTTTTTATATTTTTCCTTTGTTTTAACCTGTGAGTTTTATTCCTCTATTTATATGCCAAACAAAGCTTAAAATTTCCAAATACAATGCCTGTATATTAGCTGAATTATTGGTGACATACCTACTAACATAATGGTCATCTGTACAAGCACAAATTTGTAATATTTAGCATATAATCCCAAGTATTTAATTTGTATTTTAACAATTTTTCTATAACTAACGGAAAAATGTATATTCTATCTCAGAGTGTTAACATATCTTTCTTCCCATTCTGTAAGAAGGTTTTATGAAGATTAGGCTCACAGCTAAAAGGATTTCTTGGTTTTGGTCCTGTTATTTGCATGTATGTCTTAGAGGTGACTAAGTTCAAGTATATAAAGTGAGCTAAGGCACGTGAATGGCATAAAGAGAAAATAACATTTTAATGTCCCTCTCTAAAAAGCTGATGGATATGAGTCAGTGGACAAATTTTCTTTAAAACCTGACATTTCAGTAATACAACAAAGCTGTTTTGGTTTGTAGTTTTTAGGGTTTTTTTCAGAGCAGGAGATGAAAAGGTAACATGTCATGGATTATTTTGGCTAATATAGTTTTCTGATCTTTAGCCAGACATTTGCAAGACGTTTCCTGCTCAGGGGGATTTTAATTTGTTAATAGCATTTCCTTATCACTCTGCAATGTTGTAATTTTCCATGCTATTTAAATAAAATGGACTTTGGAAGTGCTGACAGGATCACATGATTAGGCAAATTTAGTCCGCTTACTCAAAGATATAACATGATTAGGATGTAAATAATTGTACAGTATTTTAAAAGAGTGAATCTAGTTAATTTATAAGAATTCTCATATTACTGTGATGAAGGCTTTTTCATTTTTTGCGAGCTGCATATTTATATGTCTCTGGAATCATTTATGAAATTATTTCATACATAATAATGCTTAAATGAAGGGAGCCTACAAGAAAGATGGAGTGGGAATATTTACAAGAGCACGTAGTGACAGGACAAAGGCTTCAAACTGAAGCAGAGTAGGTTTATATTACATAATAGAAAGAAAATATTTACTGTGAGGGTGGTGTGGTACTGGAACTGGTTGTCCAGAGAAGCTGTGGATGCCCCATCCCTGGGAATGTTCAAGGGCAGGCTGGATGGAGGAAACCTGGTCTAGTGGGAGTTGTCCCTGCCCATGGCAGGAGGGTTGGAAGCAGATGACCTTTATGGTCCCTTCCAACCCAAACCATTCTATGATTCTAAATAAACACAATCAGCTACAGAATGCCATCTTCCTCAAATACAACTGATGAATGTAGTCTGCAGCAAATAATTAATAGAAAATAAACAATAGTTTGATCAGGAGAAACCTCTGCTAAGTGAATATATTGTGTCCTGTTTTCTTTTCTGAAAACATCACCTTTATGATAAGTACAGAAGATGATACATCTTAGAATTTATCTTTTAAGGCATAGGTCAAAATCAAAACCTTTATATTACCTTTAGAAATCAGCTGGAGACTAAAAAACATTCTGCTTCACAGGAGGTACTTTTTGTAGCATTCTTCATTGACTGCTATTCATGGATAGACGTAAGGGGTGATTTTACACACTATGACACTAGCAGGAATTGACCATAACAGAGAGAACTGATATCAGAATTGAACCCAAAGAGTATTTCATCATCTGAAACCTGATGGCTCTGATGATTGTGGTGATGTGTTTGGGAGCAGATGAACTGAAGTCATGTCAACAAATATAAATATCAGTAGTGTTTTGGTAAGTCAAATGAAGGTGCTCCTTTTGTAGCTGAAATCAAGAAGTAGCTATTCAGGGAGTGATTAATCTTATTCTGAAGTACATGAGTAAAACAGAGCAGGTAAAAACTGCTCTAGCACTTCCCATTTCTCTCCATGGACTGTAAAAGGGGATCTTGGGTGGTTAGATCAGGTGGCTACCTCAAAGTACCTAAGACTTGGAATGATTAGGAGAAGTAATGGCAAAAATGTCTGTTAAAGCAATGTGAGGCATAGCACCTTTTTTGTAAGTTTTTCAACTCTTGAGTAGAATTTGATGTTTTTTCAAAAAAGTAATTTCTTATTGTAGGCAATTTACATAGTATGCATAATCTGAATAAATATTTTGATACCATTCACTGCCTTTATTTATTTATTTATTTATTTTTAATGAGACCTTATAGAGAAGATGTGTTCCTAAAACTGATTAGCCTAGAGAAATAATTCCATTCAGCAACATTTCCAAACTGCAACACAACTGCTCAAGGCACATGAAATAGAAAGGTTAAAAAGATAAATACCTGATTACAAGGAATTAGTTTTAGCCTTTGTTTCTAATTCCTTGACACTCTCCATGATTTCCCTTGTACACACAGTGCTCTTAGGAATGTTGAGGAGTCTTGCTATGAATGGATAAGTGTGTAATTACAAAAGAGGAAAAAATTACTGTGCACATGAGGTAAAATGATATTATGATGTGTTACAAATTTAGGTTAAAATTTGTTGCTTATGCACAGAGCAAATGATCTGTACCTACTGAGTGCTCCCACCACAGGTCCAATCTGTTGGTCAGTAGCTGTGAGAGGCTGTTCATGTGATACCCACTGACCTTATCAATATCATACAAAGGTGGGCAAAGATGCAGTGATTCCCTGTAAACAAAAATAGTTCTAAAGTATAGTCAATAGGGTAGAAGAGAGAATAAATGCAAAAAAACCAAGACTAAAAAAATCCCCAAGTCACAACTGTCCCTGACTTTGGGAAAAGGTTTAGCAACAGAACAAGAATATCAGGGAATTCTTATATTATCTCTGCTTCACATTTGGTTATGAGGTAATAAAATTTATGTACTCATTATGAGAATCTGTGCTAAAGATAGGCATTTTAATTTCTGCATAAGCAATGCACATAAAATTTTTCACAAATAGAGCTATAATTTAGAATAACAATTAGAATACATTAAAGTTCTTTTGATTGTTTTTTCCTCATATTTTTTCATCTTAATTAATGTAGTACAAAAGGAGATTTTAAGCTCTGGTTAATTTGTTTTTCTCAGACTAAGACAGTTGTGCAAGCTTCTTATTGTATAAAAATGTGAGGAGGAGGTGAATTGAAGAAGCAGTAATATTATTGCCCCCTCAAATATCCTATTAAACATTTTTAAATAGATGCTTGGATCTTCTAATTGCTAATATGAAACTGACTGAAGATTTGAGCCTCTTAACAGCTTTCTTTTTTCAAACTCTGACCATGATAAACACTTGATATCCCAGAGGAATTTGCATGCAAATGTCATAGTACTCTTCTGACAAAGTGAATGCAGCCCTTGTGAACAAATTTATGAAAGTGTTTTGATGTTTTGAAAGGAAGATAAGTAAGATTTGGGAAACATTTAGATGGAATAAAAACTTATCTATCATTGAAGCTAAAAAAATGAAGAACAATAAACTCTTTAACTCATACTCAGTGTACTTTTATAGCTCTTAGATATATTCAGTAGTAAATTAGTATTTCTGAATTTAGTTAAGAATAAGTCAATCTATAATATATTCATATCCCCAGATATCCCAGAAGTCATTATATGTTTACATCCTCTATTAAAATGTAAAGCAGAAATGTGTTCACACTCGTTTATAAATATGTGAAGGATCTTCTTCAAAATGTCCATGTTAGTTACATAAAGAAATGGATCATTTATAAAACAGATAATAATTGTTATTGATTTAAACTTAGTTTCATCCTACTATTTCCCAACTGGCACCTTAACCCAGGCTAGCGTACCTTAAAGTGAATGGAAAATATCTTCACTTTGAAAAGAAATAGATTGATGTGGTTTCAACTATTTCATTGGGCTCTTCTCTTGAGGGTAGCTACCTTCAGCAATAAAAAAAGCCAAACTATGAGACTGTTACCTTTCCTCATAAAGGATGGTGATTCTTTCTATACTTACATCACTTTGCAAATTCTATCTGGATCAGTTTTCTAGGGCCAGAGGCTTTTTAGAGTTCATTGTTGAAAAATAAATAGCATGTAAGAAAAGGAGATGTAGAATTCCATTGTTTTGTTTTGTTTTCATTTCTCAGTTCATCTAATTTCCCAGGGTGTTTTGCATTTTTAAATTTCTTTTTCTAGTACCAGGATGGTCAGTTTTAACCTGAAAACAACTATCTTTTGAAAGTTGCCACTTGACCCAGTGGAACTGTCTTCCAGAGAATACATTGTGTGTTGAGCCAGTTGTTACCTAAAGGCACACAGCAAATGTGGGAGTGTCACTGACCTATATATGGGTCAGCCAAGACTCTGCTGGTGAATCTGTCTTCTGACCACATTGCATAGATATGTGGTGGGTAGAAATTGTGAGAAAATGTCAGATACCATAGAGAGAAACTCATGTGACATTAACAGAAGAATAAGAATAAAAATAACCTGAGGAAACCCACTGAAATTAGGCTGTGCTCTTGAACTGATGCTCTGACCTTTGTAAAAGGAGATAATATTCCTAAATCTAGTAAAGTACAAATTCACAGTTTCCATCTTATATTAAAAACTCCAGCTATAGTGAAAGGAGAAAAGATCAGATATGCAGGGTTAATGTTACTGTTTTTTAATTGAGTATTGCAATATAAAGCAGCTTTTCTTTTCGATGGCATACTGTTGCGAAGTTGAGGATTTTAGAACTCCTTAGTGCCATGCAAAGAAATTATTAAGATTTGTAGATTTTTGACAACAAATACAAAGTTTGTGTGGGAAAAAGAGTGAGTTTATCTAAGTGTTGAACTATAATACTTTGAAGAGAAAGATCAATATACACTTAATCCTCTTGTAGTTGGAAATGGTTTTTCCAAGCAGAGCAAAATAAAATCAGAAGTGTTTTTTGGCAATTTGTTTTAAAGTCACACATTTTATTTTCCTATTTTTTTCCAGTTCTCCAAAACATCCTTGTAATCTTTAGTTTATAGTTTTTTAAGTTATTAATGTAAGAGATTTATAAGTTACTAATGTAAAAAAAAAAATATTATGTTTGGGGGGAGCATGATAGGGATTACATATTCCAGCCTAAAACAAATTACTTTTAATGTTTATTTTATTCTATTTTACCTTTTATTTATTAAAAAGTATGTCAGTCTGCAAAGATAATGAGTTGTGGAATTACAGAATTAAGTGCAATATAAGTACTGGTTAAGGGTTCTTTTCCCTAACATAAATTATTTTAGGGGAACTATATGCTATGAGAAGCCTGTCATATGTTACTCAGATAGCATTAATCCCAAAGTCACATTACAAATAAGCAACACAATGTTTGAAGACTGTTATGCCTTGTTTTGAAGATATATTTATGAGTTTATTCATACTTTAATAGGTAATTATTTTGTTCTTTTCAGGGAAGTAAATGGCTGTGAGGTTAGTTCTGTGCCACTGAAGATAATGCAAGTTTTATCACACATTTCAATGAAAAAAAAAAAAAAGAAACGCAACAAAAAAACCATCTACAGCCTAGCTGATAATAAGATATTCCAAGTCTTCTCCTCCCTTTCACACTGTACAGACTCTCTTTTTATGCCTGCTATGCCCTTGAATTAATAGTAGTTTAAAAGAAATATTTCTAATGCTGTAATTTTCAGGTCACTGAGGTGTTCACTCAGGGAGACTAATCCTTCTTTTATTCACTTTTTCTGTAGAGTTATTTATATAGAGCTACAGTTATTTATAAAAACATCTTTAGATACTGTGTGTTTTCTAAATACTAAGTAAATAAGTTTGCATGTGTTATCTATCCTTTTTGTTTAGGCTGCCTGGAATTAAAAGAAGACACCATTGAAAACCTCCTAGCAGCTGCCTGCCTCCTCCAGCTCCCACAAGTAGTAGAGGTTTGCTGCCATTTTCTAATGAAGCTTTTGCACCCATCCAACTGTTTGGGAATACGAGCTTTTGCTGATGCGCAAGGATGCACAGAGCTTATGAAGGTGGCTCACAACTACACCATGGTAAGGCAGTTTTGGAATACCTAAATTAAAATCTTGTGAATCCTGTATATCCTCTACAAGTAAAAATACCTTGTTAGTTTTTGGCTTGAAATTATTCTGTATTATATTCTGCATTTCTGTGGAACTTTATTTCATAAATGGTCCTTTTGAAGCCATAGCAGTGGTGATTCCTTTGAACTTCAGTGAAGTTACGAGAATTGGCCTTCTATGAACGATGCACTATCTGCTGGGTCAGAACTGTATATGACTGATTTGGATACATGGTCACATACAGGTGATAATAGTAAAGTGTATGTAAATCCTTAAAATACTTTTTAATCACTTTCTTATAGTTTAGCTTTAGGGAAGCTTTGTGGTTGCCATTGTTCTGCATGGGAATATTATCAAGGGAAGTTTTGTTGGGTTGTGGGTTTCAGTTTTTTTGTCAAGAATTATCCCTTCTTTTAGTCATCTGTGAAGTAGATTAAGGCAGGAAGTTCTGGAAGTCAGGGATTTTATCTGGTAATATTTAATATTTTTCTAGTTACATATGACAGAACAGGTATGGAATCAATGTCAAAATTTAACCAGAATCAATGAAGTAGAAATAGGCCACTTATTCAGAAATTATATCATATTGGCAGCCATTTGATTCTTCATAGTTTGACAAAATTAAAAACATCTGGCTCATAAAATTAGGCTTATATAAAGAGTAGATTATATATCGTTTATGAGAAATAATGGTCCTTTTAGGTCTCTACTGAAATTATTATTGAAGTAATAGAGCATGTTTCAGTGAATTTGATTCTCTTGTTCAGCATTTATGTCCTTATTTTATGTATTCTTTTCTGTTACTAATAACACATTGCAATTGACAGGTTTAACTGTGGATTCTTACCACTACAATTTGGATAGTTACCCCTATTTTACACTTCTGGAGCTAGTGCTGTGGTTTCTCTGTGTTACAGGTCCAAGCTAGTCAGTTAAACCTTCTGTCGGTGGAAAGAAATAAGCTATCAGAGCAGCATTCATGAGATCTTCATTCTAGTGAAATAACATTAGGGCTGAACACATACATTCTGAAAGAATCCAAACTTTTTTATCAATATATTTCTTAGCTTCATATGCTACTTTTACATTTTCAGTTTGTTTTGTTGTATGAACATGAAAAAATAGAGAAAAACGTTTTCGGTTTTTTTTTTCATTGCTTATGATTCTTTAAAAGAACTTATTGAAATATTTTTGGGTGAATGAAATTGTTCATTACAGTACATTTGAGGACTTGTGACTAATACATATATAATGTTTAACAAAGTTCACGAAGATCTTTGTCTGTGTCTAAGATATTGGGTATATAATCTATTAATCTTTTAATGCTGAGATCTAAAATCTCAATTATGTGTTATGGGAAAATCAACAGAAAATAGTAGATCAAAAAGGAAGTCGGTTGTAATTAATGAGCAAGCTTTGATTTATCTGCAAGGGCATTTGCAAGCATGAACAAGTCATATTTTCTCTTTGCTAGAAAAACAAATAATCACAATGAAATGGCAATGTTTTTTTCTGACCCAGTGAAAACATAAAACTAAAAGATAAGCTTCACAGCGTGTGATATTTTCGTAGGTATTGTGTCACTTCATTTAGGTGTGATTCAGCTCACATCTATTTCATTTAGCGTTTTGTGTTAAAGGGTGTGGAAGACCGATTGTGAGTGGGGAAGGAGTATCTTTTTACCTATATTCAGTACAGCACTCTCAATCAAAGAGAATCTACATGAGAGAAAAGTGATTAGCTCTTCTTCATGGATACATAACCAGGAAAAACTCACACAGTTCAAGGAAGATCCCCTGTGGAGTATGATAGAGGAACACCAGAGACCTGGGAATGTGAAGAAAAGGGAGGAAAGTGATGAACACGGCCAAAGAGCAGATGCATATTCTCTGAGGTGACAGAAAGCTTTATTTTTTGCTTCTGACTCTGGGACAGCAGTATGGACTGTGATGAGGACAAACATAAAGTAAGGCAAGAGGGAGTTTATGCAGAGGATTTGAGGGAAAGCTCTGGCTAAAAAAATATGGAAAAAACACTGTTTCTTTTTTAAAAAGTTCTCTTGTTTTCAAGAGAACTTCAAGGCCCCTTCTTTAAAGCTTTTCAGGGTGCTTTCTTAAGAGTTGCAAGTGATGTATCTCAGATTCTAGCTCTGTGAATTCTCTTACACGGTGTTATTCCAAAAGGAAGCTTGTTGTGAATTGGAACTAATAGTACACCCTTTTACACTGGAGTCTTGTGCAGTTGTCTGCTTGGTATAAAAAAACCTCAAAGAAACAGTAGGTCTACTCTAGTGTGGGAATGGGGAGCAAGACAAAGTTTTTCAAATAGTCTTGCTAAAGTAGATTTATCGGTGTGGCTTATGCTATAGATTGTGCAATAATTTTGAGATATGACTCAAGTTGAATCTCATCTTTGAATATTTCTGCTCCTTAGCTAATTACATAGTTGAAATTAAATATTCATTGATTCATTTGAAAAAACTAGCAACAGAATAATAGCTCTCTGACTGCATTGTACCTGGCAAATGTCATACTTCTCCACCAATTGTCTTCACACTAGCATTTTAAGGAAAATCAATATATTTTGCTTATATATAGTTTAGTTTATATATATAGTTTGCTTATATATAGTTTATTGCTTATATATAGATATAGTTTGCTTCATTGAATCTGCATAAATGTTTATCATGAAAAATCTTGAAAAGTTTTTTTGAAAAATCGTCATTTTTCAAAGAAATATGATTGCCTAGTCTCAAACTTGATATAAGTTCTAAATTACACTGTTGCTATATATAAATATTTTTGTTATATATATATTTATTTATATATTTATGTATTTATATATTTATATATTTATATATTTATATAATTATATATTTATAT